>AP026541.1:13000000-13409878 GCA_026075535.2 Tricholoma matsutake
GAGATTAGAATGGAGAGATCTTGCAGGGTGAGGGGTTGAGAACACACCAAATTAATACCATTTTCCCTATCTAGTCATATCCTTCCCAATGAAACCACTAATGAGCTTTGTAAACCACCCCATTGAAGTCATCATCATCATGGAAGGCGAAGTCAAATCATGACTTGGAACTATGATTCTGAAAAAAAAGATATCACACGATGAACAAATAAACAAATGGCTGGAGTAGCTGGCCAGAGGACAACTCACAACAACCCATATGATCACAACAAAAGTCAATGGGTTAGTATTGCAACCCAGGGTTTCAGTCGGCACCCCAGGTTTCTCATTAGAATAAGCCTGACTCGAGCCATGTCACTGCTTGGTGGTGCTTGTTGAGGGGACAAAAGTGGCATACAAATTCTGCTCAAAAGTCACCCCAAGTGGAGAAAGGTAGAGAACCAAGCTCTTTAGTTTGGAACAGAATATGGTCCACATAGAGATAGGCATGTACAGATTTCATGTATGTGAAGGCCCAATAAATTTTTGCAGCCTCATCAACAAATTGATGCAACTGGAGACTGATGTACAACTCACAGGAATTAAGGAATGCATGCCCCTGTGCATGTGCACCATTAAATTCAGGGGGGGGAGATGGTTTGATCTGGGCATGCTCCTTAGTGGGCACGTTTGGTGGTGTATTGTTGTTGGGTGCGCTTGGAGTTGCAATGGGGGAAATATTGGTCACAGGGTTCATCTGGAGGGTCCTAACAAAGTTTTTGATTGTAGATTTAAGTGAATTGATTTGCGCACATATTCCAGTAATGTCACTTTCACATGCGTTGAGGCGCTCTGATGCATCCATGTCGCTGGGGGGCGCTAAAGGTGGGACTATCAGGAACAGTGTGTAGGGAGTCTGTGGAGCTTTGGGAAGCATTGTCCACTCTGTACCTGCCTATCTTGGGTAGTGGTTGAAAGTCCAGTCCATAGGACTGCAAAAAGACTGACAACTGAACTGGACTGCAACCGGTCCTACATGGACCATGGTTGCAGTCCTATCTGGTTCAAAAGTGGTCCAGTTGTCAGTCCATCTCATTTGTAGATTAGTAGTTGAACCGCAAAAGACCAGTCTAAACTGGTCTACAACCAGACCACCAGTCTATCCAAAATGCTTCAAGAAAAGGCAGAGCACCTCAGATCTCCTGTGTATTTTGTATGGATTATCATGGGAAAAACCCACAAGTCAGGTTGCCATGATTGGTGGGTTCCTTTCCCCCAATGACATACCCTGCAAGTCATGTCAACATGAGGCACAGGGTGCTCATATCTGTAATAATGTGTTGAAAGATACAAAATTATTATAGATTTGAGCAACCCGCACCTCATGGTGACCTGACTTGTGGGGTATGTCATCGTGGGAAAGGAACCCGCCAGTCATGGCGACCTGACTTGCGGGTTTCTCGCAATCAGGTTTCTCATTTCTGTAATAATTTGTTGAAAAGATATGAAATTATTACAGAAATGAGAAACCCATGAGTCATGGTGACCTGACTCGTGGGTTATATCATCGTGGGAAAGGAACCCATGAGTCATGGTGACCTGACTCATGGGTTTTTCTGGATATAAGAAAAGACTGTGCAACAGACTGGTTGCAACTGGTCTTTTGTAGGCAACCAAACCGATGTGGACCGGTTGTAGTCGGTTCAGTTGCCGGTTGCTCTAAATTTGAAAAAATGTGTGGACCAGTCCAGTTCATGGTTGCCCCTTCTGGGGTCCAAAAAACTGGACTGGACCGGACTTTCAAACACTAATCTTGGGCAGTGCATTCACGATTTCGGGCCTTAGGAGAGAGTTCTCTACTATAAGGGCAACCTCAGCCTCTAGCAAAGGGAAATCCAAAGTTAAAATTATACTACATAGTACAGGGATTGGAGGCGCACCTAGCAAAGGGAAATCTGAAGAGAAAACTCTAAGGACCCCTTTGCCAGTGCCCAGTATATGTGAAGACTGCAAAAATCAAATAATAAAAAAGGCAGAGATAGGCTGATCAAGGCCACCAAATGACATCATACCAAGGGGTAGATGTCGGAAGGGTACTCCATCTCTAGATATAAAACTGTCAACATGCACAAATGTGATAGAAAGGGAAATTAGTAATAAAATAAGGAAAAATCATAGAAAATGAAGAATAGAAGGAAATGAGGTGAGGAAAAATATAGGACAAACATAAAAAATAGGAGAAACACATCGGGCACCCTCTAGTCCCCTTACACACGTTGTGTTGGTGCACCTCTTCCTATGAAATTATGGGCTGGCCCTGACATTAGTGTCCACCATCACTGGCTCAAGTAACATGATCAGCACATGCTCAGTGACAAGGTCGAGGTCTTAGTGTCAAACCATATCACTGACTCACCTTGTGTGATTGTTGCTGGTAAATTTGGTTGGTCATGGAACATGGTGGGCTGCTTTTCAGTTGTCAAACAGCCATAGATAATCACCTTCCAGCCCTTATACATTGACAGCATTGACAGGCCCCCCATTATTACTACAGTCTTCATCTCATTGGCCTGTATTCCATACCAACTCAAGGGGGCCTACAAATGAGATTGCTCTATGTGCTTCATAAGACAGAAAGTCATAGAACTGTACATCTTTCAATTACTCTTTTCAAACTACAACTCTGGGTACATCCTGCATATACAAAGGAACATATCTGTGTCAACTACATCTACAGCCAGTGAGAATTTTTTTGTGAGGTCCTCTGGAGCAATATATGCACCACGTATGAATGACCAAGCAGGGACAAAAATAGCCTTTTGTCAGTGGTGTTTCTTGCAGGTGATGCAAGCCAAGATCTTTGTCCTTTTTCTGTGCTGGTGTTATCTCTTTGAATGGTTGGATTAGGGCCATGGGAATTGTAACTTCAGCTTCACCACTGGGTATGACTGCATCTTCACTTGCCTTCACTTGATAAGTGAAGACAAAAAGAAGTTTAGCAAAGTAAGGTTGAGAACCAGTATCAATGAAGACACAATCAAATCATCCCTTGCCCTTCCAGAATGAGGGATTGCATCGTAAGAAATCGGTATGGGCCTGCCAATCAACTAGTGATTCAAATGTAGCCTTTATAAATTGATGCTCTGTTATCTGATGCATAAATTTGTTAGCAGACTGTCAGGAACAAGGATGATTACAGCATACAAAAGCATCAGCTGGCACTGATAATCCCTGAGCATTTTGAAGTTGTACAGGGCTGTCACTGCGACTGAGGATCTTGTTGAGTGACTTTTCAAAATGGCTTTGAAAGTGTAGGAAAGCTGGATTCTCTGAATGCATTTGTTCAATGTGATAAATGGAGGATTGCTTTTGGACAGCACCGAGATACACATTATTGCATGTATTTCTTGTTTGAGACCTAGGTTGAGCGTCCTCGGCATCATTATCATCTTCATTATCCTCATTGGCTGCCTTTGAAGCATCAATGTAGCTTCAAATAATAGCAGCTGTAAGTGACCAGTGTTCATTTTGCAGAGTCTAATATATTTGTAGCAAATATTTAGGTGGAAATGCTCCGATAAATGATTAAATCAACCTACCTGAGGTGCCACATCCTTGAAATTTGTTTGTGACAGGTACCAAGTTTTGAGTGTACCATGCAGTTGTTCAAAAAGCTGGGTAGAAAAATTGCGAAGAACACCCTTTTGCTCAATGTCATCAAATGCATGACTCTGAGCATGGAGCTTTGGAAAGTCAAAATTTTTATTGAGCCCATCCTTTTCAAGTTCATTTGCATGTTCCTATAAGTATAAGACAGTTAACTGGACTTTTTGTTATAGAAGTAATTACTCACCTGAAGCAATTTTCCAAGTCTATCTACAGCCTTTCTACTGGCTGCAATTGTTTCATCTGTGTGAACCTCAAGAGCCTCCCACATGGTTAAATCAAGGTATGCTTGTAGACAGCAGAGAAGGTGGTATCCATGTGGGCTTTCTGTTTCTGTAAGAATATTGTGGCTTACAAATATGAAGATCTACCAAGAGCTCAGGCTGAACTGAAATATCAACAAGACAAACCACAAACTTTTAATATGTCCCAAAATTTGTTTGCATCTGAGAAGTTGACATTCATAATTTTATCCTGAATTTTCAAGCCACTCCATGGTGGAAGTACTCTCATCCTGTAAATATAGAGATCTTGGATTGACCAATCAATAGCCATGGTGTTATGTACTGGTCATCAACCTGTTGGCGTGCAGCTGAACCCAATTCTGATACAAATTCTTTCAGCTGTGGAAAAGAATGCTTTCCACCAAGACCATGATCATTGGCATGCATTTCATCAAATGAGATTGCTCTGTGAGGATCAGAGAATTGGACATCCCAAAAGGCATTCTGTATCAAAGAAAGGACATGAATGATAGATATCTCAACTTGAAGCAGAGAAAAATCATACCATAACAGGACGAAGGCTTTCTACCTTTACAATTTCACTTTGTCTACTAGCATTTGGCTCCTTCAAGGCTTTCAAAACAAGCATCTTTGATTGTTCTGCTGTCCATAATTGATATGTTTGCCATGTGTGTGATTGCTCAGATTTTGGAACAAGGCAGACTGGGCAGGGATAATTTCCATTGACACCACAAGTCAGTGCCATGACTGTACTAAAAGGAAAGTTTGAGTGAGATTACATTTCCAAAAACAAACTACTACATAATGTACTGCTCCTCATAATCAGCTGCTAGAATAAAGACAAAGGGATGCACTCAACGCCATATACCATCTCCACACTGCATAAGATATCCTGTAACTGAATAGTGTGATATGGTTTCAAGGAGAATTTCAAATGATTTGTGCCACACTGCTCGCTTGAAATCAACAACATCACTTTTATCAGACTCCTCCTCAGAAACCTGGAATATGAATTAGTATTATGATAACATGAGACCAACAAGCTTACAATGGGTAACCATCCAACTATTTGTGTTGAGCCCAGCCCCTTCCCATTGCGAATGTGTTGGGGGAGATTACCAATCTGAGCCATTATGGGATAACCCTGGGTGGTGCCAAATGAAGATAGGCAAGTCTTATCAGCGTAGAGTGTGATGCACAGTGGCTTGCCACCTTCAGGAAGTTGGCTCTGATTACATGTTATCATTGATTGTCCTCACAATGAATAAGAGACTGAAGTACAGACCTGCACATTCCACATACATTTTCCTGTCCATGACTCATGTACAAAATGAACCCATTTTTTACCATCAAACTTCTCAAGACACTGGCCATCCCACTCAAAATGTGGGGCAAGGAGAGGATCTTCTATAACATTTCTAGCCCAGCCCATTAACGATCATGACCAAAAGTCAAACATCTGGGTGGTGTCTCGATATTCTGCCTTGACAACTTTCTTTTTGAACTAAAACAGTGGAGAGAAAGATTCAGAATTTATCATACAGCATCTACATTACACATACAGGTGTTAATGGGTCAGAGGCCCCAATCCAGAGATTATTCAGCTCTTTATGATTTTTTACTCTAAATGTTTCCTTGCATTCGATAAGTGTATGTATGACTTGAATGAGTTTGTTGACCTGGGTGTTGGACATGGCAGATTCAAGGATAACCTCAGCAAATGAAAATTCACTCTCAGAACTGAAGGGTAGCCATGGGATAGTAGGAAGAGTGAGAGGAGGAGCCGGCTTGCCAAGGCCATACTCCTCGAAAGCCTTGACTACAGCAGATCATCCAGATTTTGACAGCAAGCATTCAAATTTATCTAGTGAATGTTGCAGAAGCACTGAATGGTGAGCTAGATGGAATATAAACATGGCTGGCTAATTGGTTGTCGAGTCTTACCTTCAACCCGACCTTGAGGAACGAGCTTCATGATATGTTAGCAATGAGAAGTATTATGTCAACGTCATCAGAGTCCATCCAGTTCTGTGAGGTATTTGCCCAAACTGTGAACCAGAACTGAACAGCGGGAGGAGGACAGCCAGAACGAAGAACCAAACCGAGAACCAGACATGCAGAACCTCAAGGTTCAGGTTCAAAGTCAGTTCAAACTGAACAGAACCTGCAAATTTTTTCAGCTGTGTAGAACAGTGGGAAAGTGTGTAGGGAAGTTCACGAATGGGTTTCTCCCAAGAGTGAGCAGTGTTGGAGTTTAAATTCAGTGATGACCTACATTACTAGTCATTTCAGGATCTCCATCATATGCATAGCCAGCACCCAACATTGTAGTGCTCTAGTACAATTTTGGCATTCTCCCATTCAATTTTCAAGTTCAACTCTCTGTTACTTTTATGAAACACTTTGTCTCTATCATCTCCCAGAGCCACATACTCACACCAGCCTCATCAGGGATTCAAGGTGCTTCAGCACTGTTTAATATAATTTATATTACTGATGTGTATATTCAAGACCCGAAAGTCTTATTGGGTGCCATAACTCTACAAATACACTGTAGGACATTCCTCCTGAGATACACTGCTGCCAGCTGAGTTGTACATTGATGATACTCAACTCAGGAAACCCACCAAAACAGCCGATGAGGCAACTGATGATATTTGCATGAGTCAGAGGAAGGGTGCAAGATGTTCTGTATGTTTGTGGTCCAACCTATGGGAAGACAACTAGTTGGTACTAGTCGTAAAGGTAGTTCTATAAGAGAGGAAGGTGTTTGGCATGATCCAATGGAGTATCGATTGATATCGAGGACGATCGATGATATTGACGGCAAACGATTTTTATCATTGATGGTTGATGTGTGAATTCTGAGGACCTTTTGATAGATGGATAGTATACAAAGGCTATAGCCGGTGGCTAGGAAGTGTCAGGATGGTTACTAGTGCTAACGATGACAGGGTCAAAAGGGGATCGAGGATGAGGATGATCGCAGAGGTTTCTTGTCGATCAAGAAAACTCGTAGAAGCTTAGATTGTTTTAGAGGATATATTGGATTCTTAGAACTCTATACGAGGCAGTATGTGAAGATGATTTCTTGTCATTTCCAAGTAGATACTGCAGAGTTTTATATGTTTTAAAAGAAACTTCCTAAAATTGTATAAGAAACATGTGTAGAACATGAGGCAAAAGATATGAGTTAAGACATGAGGCCAAAAAGGAGACTGGAATCTGAACAAGAAAGAGATATATCATATGATGAAGGAGTAATAAAAGGTATAGAACTAAAAAGGGATTGTCCTTTGTGTATAAACCACGCTAAGTCTTGCAATAATCCATCCAGCGGGTTCTGTATGCGATACGGACTTGGAATGAGGCTGATCTATTATCAGCAGGTTTAAGCATGAGTTGGAATACTCCCTGGTGCATGGTATTCCACCACTTAGATAACAAATGTGGCGCCCGATGTTGCTCGTAGTTTCTCGATATTGATCAATAATGCTCAACGATGGTCGACAATGGTTGATGATGTTCAATCGCAGTTGCAGTTTGCAGTTGTTCGAAGTTGATCGGGGATGTTCGATGTTTGTTCAGAGGGATCTTAGGGGCTTTCGAGGTAGTCCTAAGGTTGTGCAATGTGGTTTCTCAGTATGATTGATGTCGCTGGTGATGTTTTGACGCAGTCGATATGACATCGCGATTGATAGACTGGGTCGCCCTGCGTCTGGGACATCGTAGGAGTTAGCCAATGTGATTAGAATGTGGTTGAAATGGTGAATTGGCCTTTGAGCCGAGGAGACAACCTATCAACATTTTCTTCCATTATTGATTATCCATACCATGTCCCGTTAACAGCATCCATGGTCATACCTTAGATCTTAGACTCAATGCACCTGTAGGGTCCAGATCAAACACCTCCCATTCCTGCCTCTCAAAATCTGCTCTGTTATATCCCACAAAATTATCCATCTCCAACCTATGTTCCACCTTCTGGTTCACCATCCTTCTCACCAATATTCTACCCTCCTGTGACATAATTGGTCTCTCAAACCCCTCTCTCCACAAGCTCAGAGCATCATCCCTCCATCTCTATGGCCATGGCCCAGCTTACATGGCTCTACACCCTCAATTCATCCAGTAGCATGTGGGCACTACAATGGGTTTTTCATTGTCAGGAGAGGGTGTGGACATTGAGCAGGGAGTGATCAAGCACACATGGCAACAGTAGGGGCAAATCATTGCAGTTGAAATGTATGCATAGTGTACAACATCTATGTTCCTCCTCACTCCCTCATTACTTCTGTAGTGCCAATGCCCCTCGCATGCCTCATCCTCCTCCACTGGCAGTACCTCATTGTCTTGTCTGGCGATCAGAAGACAAGTAGAGTGCTCATGCCTGATACTCATATACACCTTGCCTCATCCCCATCCCCATCCCACCCCAGCCTCCACTGGCATGTCCCACACCAACACACCACCTTGCACTCTTCCTATTCATCTGCTCTTAATGTGAAGGTGATGCAGATATGAAGACAATGGGAGTGGAGAGAGGGCCAGCCTCAAACACATGCTGCGACAGTAGGGGCTGATTGTGCAGGAGACACATACATACACACAACGTTCAACATCCATGTGCATCCTCACTCCCTCTTCACTTCTCCCATGCCTACACCCCTCGCAATCCTCATCCTCCTCTGGGCAGTCAAGAGACAAGCTGAGCCTATGCTGCCATCTCTGGAGGCTCCCCATGCCTGATACACTTATACCCCCTACTTCATCCCCATCCCTATCCTGCCTTTACCTCCACTGGCATGTCCATCCTCCCTACACCAATGCACCCCCTTGTACTCTGCACATTCATCTGCTCCTGGTGCGAAGATGATATGGATATGAAAATGCCAGCAGGTGTACCTTCCTTTTCCTCCTCTGCGGAACATGACTGCCCATCCTCTCTTCAAGAAGCACTACCCTGCATCCTCAGGAGTGTGGGCAGTGGAAGGAGATGGGATGGAGTGGAGAGTGGAATCAGGGGGATATGGAGGAGGTTGTGAAAGGGTTGAGGGAGCTCAAGGGATGGTGATGACAGCTTTGTGTATAGATTAGATCCTTTTTTTTCTCTCTGATTTTTCATGTGTGTTCTGTATAAGTAGATGGTTTGTAGGGACTTGATGTTGTATTGATTATCCACCCTGTGTTCAAAGTAGTGCATCATATCTATCGTAGAACTTAGCTAATTTGGACAGGCTGTAAATTATCATCATGCATTAAATGACACATCAGCGAGATGGAATGACAGAGGTAGGATGTAGCATGGGTCACACCATGGGTAAAATGTCACACACCACACCCACACCTGCCAACATCACACCCATTCTAACACTGCAACCGTGGTGACAGGTTTTTACCATGGTCTGTCATGAAACACCACAGGTGCAACACCATGTATATACACCATGGTTTTGACTCTGTTTTTGCCTTCTATTTGATGTTCTAGATTGCTAACCATAGTGCATTTGTATTGTATAACCCTTGTATAGCTTAACTACAATCTGTATACAATACCTAAGCTTAATTTTGTATTATTGAATAAGGCCTGGGAGCAATACAAGCATTGAGGAAATTTATTGAGCTAACTAACCTCCTCGCACAAGGGAGGAGCCACTAAAATAATTAATGGTAGAAATAAAAAAAACCTCCCCCACAAAAGCGTGAGGGAGGGGCCCTGTCTCTCGTCCCTGTCATCCCTGTCCCTGTTATCCCTGGTGCCCCATCCATTAGCACCCCCTCACAGCAGTGGTGGTGGTGGTTCCCTGCCCTCTGCTCCTGGTTGTTCACCTTGGCTCGTTTTTCCTTGCCATTCACTGCTTGTCCCACTTCGATCATCATTGTTGCCATCCCTGTCCTCTCTGTCATCATCATCTTGCCCCTGCCCTGGTCCTGGTTGCATTTCCCTCCGCTGTTCATTGTTCATCCCACTTTGAGAGTTGTCGTTGTCATCCCTGTCCTCCACATTGTTGTTGTCGTCCCTGTCATCCCCATTGTCATTGTCATCCCTGCCCTGTGCTTGGCCTGGTAGTCATTGTCCTAGTCATTCTTGTGGTCCTTATTGCCCTTGTGGTCCTTGCCATTTTAGCAAACAAGCATCCTCTCCCCCTCCCCATTGCTCCCTGTTTCCACCCCACAAGCAGTTGCTTGCAGCAGTGGTTGGGCCATGGCGGTGGCAGCGGTGTGGTCCTCCTTGTTGTTGTTGTTGTCCTGCCTGTCCTTGCTGTTGGGTCATCCTTTGTTGGCATCAGGTCAATGGGGTGGTGGGCTGGTTCTCGCCCTTGACCCTGCCCTCTTCACCCTGATGGTTGTCCTCATCATTGTCCTCCCCATCCTTGTTGTCAGTCTCCCTCTCCCTCTCAGTCTCCATCTCCATCCCCGTTGTCGTCCACTGTGGTGGTGGTGGTGGCAGCAGTCATTGTCATCCCCTCACCGTCATTGTGGTCTCCTTGCAGTTGCTCCTCGTAGCTCCATGCTCTGGGTCGTGCTTGTCAGGCCCTGGTCATTCCCTGGTCGCTGTTTGGTTTCCACTTTGTCCTTTTGTCATCATTGTGCTCATTTGTCCTCCCTGTTGGAGGTCGTCTTTCCTGGTCCTTTGTTCTTCCCATTGTTTCTGTTGTTGTTGTCCTCTCCATCATCATTGCCCTCCATCTTCATGAGGTGGCACCTGGTCCACCCTGCAAGCAGTTGCTTGCAGCAGTGGTGGCAGGTGTTGGGTTCACAGTTTCATCCCAGGGTGTTGGTGGAGATGGAGATGCCCCTCTGCAGTCTCCTATGCCTAGACGAGATCCTCACATCCCGTTTGGATGGGGAGGAGGGTGGCATTCTGTGGCTATTGTCAAACTAAAAACACAATAATCTAGAAGAAAAAAACATTTTGTTAGTTTATTTGAAGAGAAAGAAACAAAAAATTACATAGTTTACATGAGGGCGGTGTTATCGAGTGTGTTGAAGAGTTGTAACAGTGTTGATTGAGTTCAATCACCATTGTCATCACATTCCCATGGCCTCAGTTTCTAGATATCAAATTGAAAGCATTGTAAACTAATGAAGATTGGCATGCATAAACTAAGTAAAATTATAAGTTACTGGCCAGCTGGTCCCAACTTGGCACTACCCATGAAAACCTGCAACACCATGTGGATGGGTATGGTATGATGCAGGTTCAGAATTTCAGGCACCATACCCGTACCTGTGTACCCCGTGACCTAAACACCACAGGTTTACCCGCACCTGTGCTATTCCCTAGACAGAGGTAGTCAAATGCCTGGGGTGGTACATGAAGAGAACTTCAGAGCCTGAGTATGTGCAGTTCTGTCTCTGCAAACCTGAACCCATTGGACCTTGGAGGATTTTCGAGGACCTGCTATCTCAGGCTGTTGCATCCCGACCAAATTTAACATATGGAGCAATTGTTACCTTGGGCAACATGGCACCTCTGACAGAGATGACTAGTGTTGCCATTGGTGCAGCTCGGAGCCATGAGCCGTTGAGCCGAGCCACGCCAGTAAATCAGCTGCCAGCTATATCTGGCTCAGCACTCAGATTGGGTGGCTCAGAGCAGCTCAGAGTGGCTAAGCCATCCAAAAATAGCATGCATGAGCTGGCTTTCAACTCACACTTTCTATTGCATCTGGCCGCTTCTCCTGCACTGCCTCCCCTTCCTTCTCTTTATCCACTCTATCTTACACTCTTTTTCTTTGTTTTCTAGTACTATCTAGTATGTGAAACTCTTGTAATACCAAGTAAGCATGTTTTGACTTTCTTATCTTTGTGATCGGCTGATTCTTATCTCTACTAGATAGATCTCTGCATATCTCCATAATGTCTCTGCCTGGTATCGCGCAAGACTCTTCTCCAAAAGGTCAATGACAACACTGTCTATGTTTGTGGCATCCATGCATGTATTTCATCAAACTTTTATCTTGGTTTTGGTTTGAAACCTGCAATATTGTAGCTGTAACTACCATCACCGCATTTGTTACCAGTGGAACCAACTACCTGTTCCTACCATCACCGCCCCACCCTTCCATCAAACCCAGCTCCCACCACTCCCATGCCCATGCATGCACTAGCAAGAGCTGGAAATAGCCCCAAATGACAATCTTGGACAGCACATGGGTGCAAATGGCAGCAACTGTCATTTGCACTGCTGGTACGGGTTATTTTGTTTTGTTTCATGTATTTATATACTAACTAAGTGTTTTTCTTCTTTCTGTAGGGTATAAACTATTGCTAATGATGGGGGCTGACACTACACAACCCACAAATGCCCATTTCCCTGTGCAAACGGGATGTCAGGCCTTCAGAATGGACAGGAGATGGAGAAGGGGCACAGGTGATGGTTGAGGGGTACCAGGAGATCTGTGAAGTGGGATGCCCACTAGGTAAGCACCTATTGACACCCCAACTGACAACATCACTGACAGCTGTGGAAGGATGAAGTGATGATGTACCAAATGCTCACACACATGCACATGCACATGCACATGCATTGACAACAGCTAGCTGACTACGATTATGGACAACACACCACCCACATCCAGCTCCTCAAGCAACTGCTCAAGGGGTGGATTGTGGGAGGAATGCTGAGCATGGATGATGATGACTGTGATGACCATGAGGAGCACCACCACCCCGCTGCTGTAAGTGTCTGCTTGCAGGGTGGGTGGAGGGAGCTTTCGATGACAACCATGGATGACACGCCACCTGAATCCATGCCCTTGAGCAACTGCTTGAGGGGTGGATTGTGGGAGGAACACTGACCATGGATGACAACAACCATGACAACAGCACCCGCACCTGCAGCAGGGGCTTCTCATTGCATGGTGGTGGGGACACGAGGTGGGGGATCCAGGGTGGAGGATGTGATCTTCTGCTCCTACCTCCAATCCTATCGCTCAATGTGTACTCTTATCACCCAATCCCCACCGTATGACAAGAACAACTGGGCTCCATGGAAGTCTTGTTTACTTATGTAGTTTGGATTGTATCACTGTATTAATAGGCTATTGTTATCAATACTTCTGTTTTTAGCCCATATGAACTGTCACATAAGAGAAGCAGGTCCATACTCTGGTTTCTTTTCTCCTCCCATCTTCCTCATTCTCTCTCTTGCCCTCCATTTCTTATCATGCCTCATGGAAAAAAACCTTTGAAAAATACAGAAGATATTTCTCAGCCTGAGCAAGCCAACCAGCCTGTCGCTGCAGTTGACCATATGCAGGCATTTATATTATGTTTCTTCTCTGACTATGGTTCAAGTAATTGGCTCCCAGTGTACTTCCTGACACCTCTGGTATATGCTCCATAATTCTTTCTTACAGTAATTCCAATTCAAGTGTCCTGAAAATTCTGTAGAATCTCGTACTCGCGTTCTGCAAAAGGCATCTTTGAAACAACTGGGCATGTTATTCAATAATCTGTGCATTTATATGCTGACAGCTGACTGCACCTCAGAAATGGCTGTGCCTCATACAAAGACCTGGAATGCAACCAAGGCATCATCTAATGTTGCTCTGCAAGGTATGTTATCCACAAATTATTCTTGAGATGATTATAGTCTTTTTATGGCATAGATGTTACTCCAGATGTATTACCAAGCACAGGCTCTTCTGTACCCACTCTAGCAGGTTTGTAAATTTGTCATAGCTTGATATAGAAGGAATGATAATTCTTATAGAACCCTCTATTCCACAACCACGTCTTCGACAACCATCTAAGCATTCACAGCAGGCAAGTCTCACTCTCAGTGTTCTCAGATATACATACAACTAATAGGGTTTATTTAGATGGATCCATTACAACCATTGACTCCTGCTAAACCTAAGGCTAAGACTGAGAAACCCTCTGACAAGGCTGCAAACTCCTCTGATACAGCTGCAAAGTCCTCTAACAAGACTACAAAGTCCTCCAACAAGGCTATGAAGTCCTCTGACAAGGCTGCAAAGTCCTCCAACACAGCTACAAAGTCCTCCAACAAGGCTGGGAAGTCCTCCAATAAGGCTCCAAAACCCTCCAAGACCACTAACCAGAAGGTTCAACCTGCAAAGTCTATTCTCAAGACTCCAGTTGCTCCTGTATCTATCTCTGCTGCTCATCAGATTGAGGCTTCTCATAACCAGCAAGCTGCTTTACTCTTATTTACCCCACACAAACAATGCAGTAGTCAGATTCACTTTACTCATGAACCAGAACCTTCTCCAACCCATCAACATGCTCCCCAGAACTTACCTTCGCAGTTGAGAACTTCAGATGGTGAATCTGATCATTCAGATGTTGAAGAGGAGTTGGTAGAAGGACTGCAACATTTGGACTTTTGTGCAGGTTTTGAGACAGGCTCTGGCTCTTGGTCATCATCTCGGTTGTCCTCCAGTCCTCAGTCATCTTCTGGCTCTCAATCAGTCTCTAGTGTTCATTCACTTTCACGTGCACAACTCCCACATGCAGGACCTCATAGCAAACCACTTCAGTGCTGTTCAGTGCCAAGAGGTGGTGCTACAGATGTCTGGTCATTTTTCACAAAGGTCAAGGGACAGCATGAGTCTGTACTATGCCAGTGAGTTTTCACATTATAAATCTATTGCATACTGAGTAATTGGCATTTCAGACATGCTCACAAGTCCAGCTCCTCACATGCCATTGCTTCATTTGGCATAACAACAGGCACATTGGATTTAAGAAAGCATTTATATAGTGAACACATCGAGGAATGGGTTACTGGTTGTGACAATTTGAAGATTAAGATTACTGCTAAAGCAGCCTTGCCAGCCATTTGTAAATTTCATGCTGAACCAGAGCCTACATCATTGGAGGGGGAATGTCAAGAATATACCAAGGAGGCATTTGTAGAAGCTATTCTTGAATTTATTGTTGGTGATGATCAAGTATGTTTCATTCTGTCTAACTTGAACATGTTGTAATATTAACATTACTTCAGTCTATCAATATCGTGGAGTCGCCAAGATTGAGAAAGATATTTCTGCTTCTTTGTAAAGAGCTGCAGGAGTCTGACATTCTAGGTCATTCTACAATGTGCACCCATATTGAACAAGCTTATGAAGAACACATGAATAAACTTGAACATGAAATGGCATAAATGAATTCTTCCAATTTTAAAATACATACTCAATTCAATTTTTATAGAAATCAGTTGGAAAAATATCATTTACTACTGATGCCTGGACTGATCCAAACCAGACATCTTTCATGGCTGTAACTGCACACTGATTTGAGGCTGTAGCAGAGAAAGCACCTAGTGGCTCTAAGAAAACGCTTCAACTCCAATCAGATCTTGTTGGATTTCACAAGCTTCCTGGACATCACACAGGCAAACATTTGGCACATTGTTTTCTGTTTATCACTGACCACTTAAAGATTATGGAAAAGGTAAGTAGAAAAATTTATATGTTTAGGCCCTGACAGACTCTAATAGCATCTCAGATGGGATGGATTACCTGTGACAATGTGTCCAACAATAACACTATGTTCAAATACCTGTCAACTCTCCTCCAAAAGCACAAAATCAATATTAATATAGATGAACAAAGGATTCAATAGGTTTATAATTCACTGTATTTGGAACTAATTTTGATGTTGTTTTATAGCTGCTTCCCTCACATTGTAAATCTTGCATGCAAGGCAGCATTAGCAGCTATCACAGATTATCAGCAAATACTTCAAGTAATTATGCAGCTAATTTCTAACAGTTAAGCATACTAACATAAACCACCTAGGTTCCTCATGCTTTCCAGGATATTTTGGGTGCTGAAGCAACACCTACAATATGTTATTCAGTTCCTGCATACTCTGCCTTTATCAACACTGCTCAAGAAAGATAACCCACAGTGGAACAATATCATTCAGCCTGGTCTGGATAAGCTAGAAGATTATCAAGACCATCTAGCTGACACACCAGCATATGTGGTGGCAATGGGTGAGCTTATTCAAGTTTACATTGGCTTGAAATAACTAAAAATAATCTGGAATAGTGTTTGATCCTGCAAACAAACTAAGTTACTATCATGACCAACTACCAAAGAAGTATGCCATAGCCAAAGACATATTTTGGAAAGCTGTAAGCTTCACACTGATAGCCTGTTCCAAGCTAATAACTTGAATACTGTAATTCTGATAGCGTTGTCCATATGATAACAATCAGGCTGATGGGAGACCATCTAACCAGCCAGCAGCCAAGTCTTTGTCCTCCCAGCCAACAGCAATGGATATTCTTGGTCTAAATCAAGTTACATCAACACAGCCAAAAGTTTCATTGGAAAAGGAGGTAGATCAGTATCTGAGCAATCCTAATTCTGGATCTGGTATGTTGGCATTTTGGCAGGTAATAAATGTTCTATCTGCAATTTGCTTCTTTGCTAAATTATATTCAGGAACATGAAAACCAGTACCCTCGCATATTCCAACTTGCAATGGATATTATACCTATTCAAGCTTCAAGTGTCCCCTGTGAAAGAGTATTCTCCTCTGGGAAAGAGACAATGGCCCCTCGGAGAAGGTGTATCTCAGCTAAACTGATAGAAGCCCTACAAATATTGAAGTATTCAATCAAAAAAGGATGTCCATTGAACTTTACCCAGGGTATGTGCTGGACAGATGAACTTACAGAATTTGAGTTTGCAGCAAGGACAGAGCCTGTGGGTGATGCAGAAGCATATGGACGTAGCCTGGGAGAGCCTGAGATGGACCTAGATGTTATTGATGAAGATCTTGAAGACCTGCAGAAGGATCTGGAAGCATTGGAACAACTCCTGAGTAGTTCAGATGATGAGGAAGAGGAGGAAGAGGAAGAGGAAGAGGAAGAAGAAGATGAATAACTTCCATTTCTGCTTGGACAATGAAGAAGAAGAGGGAGAAGAAGAAGAAGAAATTCCATTTTCACCTTAAATGATGTACATTTATGCAGTGTTGTACAAAATATGTTATGAAGATATCACCTGAGATCCTGATTTTGGGCAATGGAACAGGTAATCCACAGGTACTTTTGAGTGTACCTGCACATGTACCCACAACCCATGGGTCACAAGCCACATGTCAGACGAGTACAGGTAGTTGTACCCACTGTCTCCCATTGTATCGTTCACCAACAGCTCCTGCATCTGAGAAGACCCACAATTGTGGGCTCCTTCAAGTACAGGAGCTGACTGCTTCATGAACCATCATCAGGGCTGGGAGGGATCCACCCCATGAGCAGTTGCTCACAGCAGTGGGGTGTAGCTACGAGAATGGAAAAAGAAAAAGAAAAATCCACATGGGTAACCCATGGGTACTGCTGGAGTGACTGACCATACCCATACCCATACCCATACCCGCAACCCACAGGCTCATGAGCCATGGGTTAGCAGAGATGGATAGACCCACCATCTCCTGTCATGTAATAGCTCCTGCATCTGGAAAGACCCACAATTGTGGGCTTCTTCAAGCACAGGAGCTAAAGACGACTACAACAACAGTGCATCATTGTTGTCATCACTGGGGCCAGGGCCAGGGTAAGGATCCACCCTGTGAGCAGTTGCTTATGGGTGTGGGTGGTTTGTGTTTGCAAGTGAGGGGTGGTGGTGGTGATGTGGCAGTCATCCAGAGTGAAACAGATCCACCCTGTGAGCAGCTGCTTGCAGGCATGGATGTCATCTTGTAAGTGGTGATGTAGGGGATCCACCACCCCATGAGCAGTGGCTCATGGCAGTGGGTGTTGTTAGCAGGTGAGGGTGGCAACTACAAAAAGAAAACACACTGTTAGTGGATAAAACAAAGCAAAGAAGAAGAAAAAACATACTGGGGGGGGCCACCTTGCCCTCGTCCCCTTGTTCTCCCTTCTCATCGCATTCCATATCCACCCCATGGTGGGGGTGCCAAGCATGCCAGGGGGTTGGGACATGTACAGGGGGTCTGTGACATGCCTGGGGGTGTGCTTGTTGGTTCCTGGGCCACGGTCTGTGTTCCAGAGAGGGGCAGAGCAGGAGGTATAGCCATTGTCAACGAACATGTTGTTGATGATGTGGCAGGCTGCATAGATGCATGAGGCATTGTCATGGGCTCATAGGGCAAACCAGGGGCAAGGGGGTAGAGCAGGGAGGGACTGGGGGGTGCAGACAGCTTCCCAGAGCATCCTTGTAGGTCCTGGAGCTGGCGGCAAGGTTCGTCCAGAGAGCAGATGACATGTTTGACAAGCACAGTGATGATACTCAACCTGGGAAAACCACCACAACTGCCAATGAGGCAACCAATGATATTTGCACAAGTCAGAGGAAGGGTGCGAGGCATTCTGAATGTTCGAGGTCCGACCAAAGGGAAGACAACTAGTTGGTACTAGTCGTAAAGGTAGTTCTATAAGAGAGGAAGGTGTTTGGCACAGTCCAATGGAGTATTGATCGATATTGAAGAGGATCAACGAGATCGATGGCAAACAATGTTTATCGTCGAGAGTCGATGTGTGAATTCTAAGGACTTTTTGGTGGATCGATAGTATGTGAAGGTTATAGCTGATGGCTAGGAAGTGTCAGAGTAGTTACTAGTGCTAATGATAATTTGATCGAAGGTCAATCAAGGACGATGATGGTTGTAGAGGTTTCTCGTCGATTGAGAAAACTTGTAGAAGTTTAGATTGTTTAGAGGATAGATCAGATTCTTAGAACTTTATATGAGGCAATATGTGAAGATGATTCCTCCCATTCCCAAGTAGATACTACAGACTTTTATATGTTTTAAGAGAAATGGTATAAGAAACATGTGTAAGAACATGAGGCAAAAGATATGAGTTAAAACACAAGGCCAAAATGAGACTGGAATCCAAACAAGAAAGAGATATATCATATGATGAAGGAGTAATAAAGGGAAAGAACTAAAAGGAGACTGTCCTTTGTGTATAAACTGCACTAAGTGTCACAATAATCCATCCAGTGGGTTCTGTACACAATAGGGACTTGGAACGAGGCTGACCTACTATCAGCAGGTTTGAGCATGAGTTGGAATACTCCCTGGCACATGGTATTCCACCATCTGGTTATGAATGCGGCGCCCAATGTTGCTCATAGTTTCTCAATGTTGATCGATAATGCTCGATGATGGTCAACAATGTTTGATCATGGTTGCAGTTGTTCAAAGTTGATTGGGGATACTCGATGTTCATTCAGAGGGTTCTTAGGGCATTTTGAGGTAGTCCTAAAGTTGTGCGATGTAGTTTCTAAGCACGATTGATGTTGCTGGTGATGTTTCGATGTGGTCGATATGATATCGTGATTGATAGACTTGGTCAAGAGTGGTCACACTGCTTCTGGGACATCATAGGAGTTAGCCGATGTGATTAGAATGTGGTTGTAATGGTGAATCAGTCTTTGAGCCGAGGAGACAACCTATCAATGGTTGCTCATTGTCTTGAGACTCTGTTTCCTCAGCAGTAGATGGGCCCTGTGTGTTGTTTATGACCTCATTGACTGTCTCTGGGGTGTCAGTGGTCGTCTGGGTGGCCCTAGGTGTCATTTCATGGTGGGTTGTAGCAGTAGTTGCCACCATTGTTGGGGGAATGGAGCAGGCAATGGTGTGGTGCTCAGGGTGCAAACAACCCCCTGACATCCCATTTGGATAGGGAGGAGGGGTGTGTGTGTGTGTTGTATGTTGTTATGGTAGTAGATAAGCTAAAAATAACAAAAGAGCAGTTAATATTTGAAAAAGAAAAAAAAGAACAATTAAACACTTAATTTATGTGTGGAGGGGCCTCAGGCTCCTCCCAGCTACATAGAAAACATCTCACATCCCTTTTGGAGGGGAGGAGAAAACCATGTGATGCCAGGTGTAGTCGTTATGAAGATATGCAGAAATCTAGAGAGAGAGAAGAATCATCAGTTTGGCTGATCACAAGGATAAGAAAGTCAAAAACATGCTTACTTTCATGTTACAAGGGTCCCAAGTGCTAGATGGCAGTAGAAAACAAAAAAGGAGAGCATAGGATAGTGCAGATGAAGAGAGGGAGAGCTGGCAATGCAGGACAAATGGCCAGCACGATAGCAGCTGATGTGTGCTATATTTAGACAGCTAAGCCACTCTGAGCCACTCTGGAGCCATGAAAATCAGCTCAGCTTGTGAGCTGGAGCCACAAAATTGGCTTAGCTGCATGAGCCGCACTGCGAGTGAGCCAAGCCAAGCCATGGCAACACTAGAGACAACTGTAAGTACTTGGAAGTTTGCCAATTGGCCGCATCTTCATCAGGCAAAATTAAATTCATGACTCATGACAGTACTTTACAGTCCCCCACCTGTCCTAGTGGAGTCCAACTGGAGTCCGAGTGGAGTCCAACTGGAGTCCGAGTGGAGTCCAACTGGAGTCCGAGTGGAGTCCAACTGGAGTCCGAGTGGAGTCCAACTGGAGTCCAACTGGAGTCCGAGTGGAGTCCAACTGGAGTCTGAGTGGAATGTATTTCAACCAATGATAAGTCAAGTCAATTAGACACTGAGCTCAAAGGACTTTGGACTTGGTGAGTTTCATAAAGTACCCACAAAATAAATTTGTGTAGTGCAGGAATTGAACTCAAGACCTCACAATAAGGAATCACATGACAAACCAAACAAGTGTGCTCAACCACTTGAGCCACAGGAGACTTATTAGGGACTAATATAAGCTTTATTTATGACTCAACTTTTCATATTCTCCGAGGAGGCATTTTTCAAACAATTAAGATCAAAAAATTTTAATTAACCACATCCCTCATGTAGGACACGAGGGAGTGGGTATAATATAATAATAAACAAAACAAAAAACCCTCTCAAATCTTGCGAGAGGGAGGGGGGGATTACTACTATGTACATAAAAAACTAAACCCCTCACGCTGAACACAAGGGGGGGATTTGTAAGTACTACAATATATATACCTCTCGCATTCGGTGCGAGGGGGGGGCAGAGATAAATTAAAAATAATAAAAACCCCTCCCCACACAAAATGCGAGGGAGGGGGGGTTGGGATGTCATCTGGGGTGGGTGTCATCGCCCACCCCTCCTCGCACATGTCCATTGCCGTAGCAAGCCACACCCATCATCCACCCTACGAGCAGTTGTTTGTAGGCGTGGGGATGGGTGCCATGGGTGTCTTATCCCTGGTGTGCCTGCCATCCACCTGATGAGCAGCTGCTCGTTGGCATGGGCTCTCACCACCCATCCACCCTGCGAGCAGAGGCTCACAGGTGTGGGGTGGGTGTGTTGTTGGCTTTGGGGGGTGCTGGTAGGCGTCATCAACTGCACACACTCATAATCCACCCTATGAGCAGGGGCTCGCAGGCGTGGGGTGGGTGTGTTGGGTTGTCTTGCATCCTGCCATCATTACCAGTAGTGTTAAGGGCAAAGCCTCAACTACTCGATCTAGTCGATGTTGTCCAACGAGGTGCTTCCTTGATGAGTCATTTGGTACTAGTCTTACTCAGACCATCCGACGTAAGATGATAGTACACCTCTAGCAGGCCTTCTGCAAAGAGTCGTCTGGGTTCACGCACTAAGGGGCTTTCTTAGTGGTTTCGAGTGAGTTCACATACTAAGGGGATTCCTTAGTAGTTTCGAGTGAGTCCACATACTAAGGGGATTCCTTAGTAGTTTCAAATGAGCTTGCAAGTTAAGGCTGTAGATTGCCTAGATCTAAACTAAGGACATCCCTACTACAAGTCGCAGTACTTATACTAGAAGGGAGGTCCCTATCATCCAATCAGAAGGGTAGATGTGTATCAAGTAAGAATAGAAACAGTTAAGCCTCATGCCTAGCATGAGCAAGGATCTGATGTCAAGGACATGCTGCACCGCAGCATGTCAATCGTGAGAGTCTGACATCATGGACCTCATTTCAAGGGGCTGTTGTATCACAGCATGTGTGGGAGTGGGTTCGGGTGCATGGAGTCACCATGTGTCAAGGGTGCCTTCCATGGGAAGGTGATCGAATGCATGTTGTTGGCATGCATTGTATGTGTATCTGGTGTCAAGGGCATGCCTTGGGCATGAGTCAGAGAGTGCCTCCCTTCTGGAGGGGATCATCGGGTGCATCGGGTCGGTCGGGTTCCATGAGTTACAAGGAAAATTGTAACAAGTAGAGTAGAACCTATAAAACAAGAGAAACAAGTTAGTTAGTTTATAAAAACAAAAAGCAAATGAAGAAAAACTCATGTAGGGCCCAAACAATGTGATCTGTGTCGTTTGGGCCCACATTGGCTCATTTGTGGGTGGTGGTGTCATTACTAGTAGATTATAACCTAGAAAACTAAAAAAATGAGTTAGTTAGTTTATAAAAACAAAAACCAAATGAAAAAAAAAACTTACATAGGGCCCAAATGATGTGATCTGCATTGTTTGGGCCTGTGTTGGCTCATTTGTGGGTGGTGGCATCATTGCCAGTAGATTATAACCTAGAAAGCTAAAAAAACAGGTTAGTTAGTTTATAAAAACAAAAAGCAAATGAAAAAAAAACTTATGTAGGGCCCATCCATTTGGCTCATTTGTGGGTGGTGTTGATGGTGGATTGGGTGTGGGAGCAGTGGCAGTGGGTGTCCACGCAGTGGTGGTGGTAGAGAGAGGAGGGAGGCGGTGTCAATGGTGGTGGTGGTGGTGGTGGTGAGTGATGAGCTGGCACATTTGATGACGCGGCTATATGCTTTGTCATACACAGCCGCACCACAGTACCTAACACAAGTAGATGATACCTTACACAAGGTACTGTGGTGTAACAGTTACATTGTGTATTATTATTACATAAGCAGCCTACAGGGATCTGGGTTCAATTCCTTTTCTTACACACTTTTTCAGCAGAATCTGACTGGACTCCCAGCAGACTCCAACCAGACTCCAACTGGAATCCACTGGACTCCAATGGACCGGTCCGAGTGGAATCTGGTGTTTGAGTGGATTCCACTTGGAGTCTGGTCGGACTGTACTGGGACTGGACTGGCAACTTTGCAGGCAGTTGGCTGGTGACCAGTCCCAGTGGACTCCAGTCAGACTCTGGTCAGTCCGGTTGGACTTGTTGGAGCAGACTATATACGCTGCACAGGGGAAGAGACAACACGTTCCTTACAACCTACCTGGGGTTTAGTTAGACTTACAGCTAGGGTTAGCAGAGGTAAGAACACTGTATTCCTACTACGGTACAGGTTCTCCTTATATACATAATATTAAGGATGTCACATGACTCGGGAATGTGTTTACCGCATGTATGCGCAGTAAGCGCAGTAACATGCGTATGCTGCATGTATCGCCTCATGTATACATGTGTATGCTGCATGTATTGCCTCATGTATACAGCATGCATCAGGGATTAATTTCAACACCCCCCCTCAAACTGTACAGTGCTCTAAGCAGCTAAGTTTGAATCTCGAAAGTAATTCCGAGAGAGTCTCTAAATTTCCTGAATAGGACGGCGCCAAGGTTCTTTGTGAACATGTCAGCCGGATTATCACTTCCAGGAATGAAAATGACTGTGACTTTGTCATTTTCTATGCATTCGCGGGTGTAGTGGTAGCGAATGTCTATATGTTTGGTCCTTCTTTCCTGAACTGGATTTGATCCAATAAAGATGGATCCTTGATTATCAGCGCAGATTGGTACGCGCTTCAGTGTATATCCAAGTTCCTGGAATAAGGACTCTATCCACACTATCTGCCGACAAGTGTTGGAGAGAGCCATGTATTCGGCTTCTGTGGATGACAGTGCTACAGTTTTTTGTAAACGGGACTGCCAGCACACAATGCCACTCGCCAGAGTAGCAAAGTAACCCGTTGTAGATCGGCGCTTGACTGTGTCAGCTGCCCAATCAGAATCTGTGAAGGCCTGTAGCCCCTCGGATTTCTCTCCATCATAGACCATACTGTACTTCTGGGTTCCCACCAGATAGCGCATTATGTACATTGCTTTGTCTAGATGTTCTTGGCTAGGATTAGCCGAGAATTGCGACATCTTGATTACCGCGTAAGCGATATCAGGTCGCGTTCTGAGCATCAGATACAATAAAGATCTGATTACAGACTGATATTTTGATCTAAGCGCCGCGTTTGGCGTCGCTGTGTTCTCCAACGGTTTGTAGCCAGTCGGGAGCGGAGTGGGGGCAATCTTGGCATTTGTCATCTCGAACCTCTCAAGCACTTTGGCGAGATATTCTGTTTGATCGAGTTTGACTTTTGCAGCGGTCTGGGTGATGCGCATGCCTAAGAATTCCGTGACTTTTTCAGTACTACGGCACTCCCAATGCTTCAGGCAAGCATTCTTCTTTTCATCCACAAGTTTCTTGTTCTTGCCCATGAACAAGCCATCATCAACATAGACTAGCGCAATAACGATGCTGCCTGTCTTAGGATCCTTGTGTATGAAGATGCCGGCATCGGAGCTGGCGCGCAGGAACCCAATGGTGCGCATAAATGCCTCTAGCTCTCTCCACCATGCTAGTGAAGCCTGTTTAAGGCCATACAATGCTCAGCGTAAGCGCATTACTTTGCGCTCTTTACCCTCGGGTTGATCCATATAGATCTCCTCATCAAGTTTGCTGTATAAAAATGCGGTTTTTACATCTAGACTGGTCATATACATGCCTTCTAGAGACGCAAGGGCAAACATGAGGCGTACGGTCTCGTAGCGGACTACTGGTGAGAAAATCTCATCAAAGTCAACGCCTTCGACTTGTGAAAAGCCTTTGGCCACGAGTCTGGCTCGTTTTCTTCCGTCCGATTTCACGGAGAAAACCCATCTATTTTTGATCATTTTTCGATCATGTGGAAGATCGACGATGTCATAGACTTGTCGCTTGCGAAGAGCCTCTAACTCTTCACAACAAGCCTGTTTCCACTCAAGTTGCTGCTGCCGGGGTAGGCGCGCAATATCGCGAAATTGGTTTGGAACTAGGCTTTTTCCACTTGATGGTGTGACTGCTTTTGACAACAGCCAGCGGATAAGCTCATCTCCACCTTCCTTGGTTATCTTTTTAATATAACCTGCTTCGTCCAGTTCCCCCATTGGGTGATCATGTTCTTGATTATTGGAATCGGGCACACTCTCGTGGGGTGCCGAACTCGGTCCAGCAACCGGTTCTTGCTGTTGAGGTTGTGGTCGTGTTCGGTTATGATCCGAATCTTGACCCACAGACTTCTTCCAATATCGATCATGCGCAATGTCTCTCTCTATGTCAGAGGGGAGTCGCTGTTCTCCATAGGTATTGCCGGGACGGTTTGGGATTTTCCTCTGCCTGCCTGATCGACGGGGCAATTGCTGCCATTCCTGTTGATCTTCATGTCTTGGATGAAAGTCCTCAGTGCTAACTGGAGGCGGCGGAGGAGGAGCGTTAGTCGCATCGTCATGCGCCTTTTGCTCACTTGGTAAATCATCATCATCATCTTCTGATGATGGAGGAAGGGGTGGATTTTGTGGCGGTATAGGGTCATCACCATCCGTTCCAGATGAGTGGTCGTCATCTTCTGGTTCTGGTGGAAAATCACCAAGGTCTGTCTTGGCAGGAGTTTTAGCTCCGGGACAGCATGGGAACATCGTTTCATCAAATAGTGCCATAGCACCAATGAATATTGCACCGTTTCGTCGCATGAAACGATATGCTTTAATGCCATCTTCTACTCCAAGGTACGTCATTAGCTCCGATCGAGGAGACAATGTTGTTGGACGTTTTTCCTTTGGTAGATAGACATAAGCACTGCAACCGAAGACCTTCAGATTGTTTAGATCTGGGCGGACCTTTGTCAGGTCCTCAAAAGGTGTCAGCCATTTCAGGCGCCTTATTGGGGTTTGGTTGTATAAATGTGTTGCATGTTCTATGCAAAATTCCCACCATGATTGTGGTAGACAAGCGGTGAATCGCAGGGTTTGCGACTTTTCCATTATTGTCCTTATAGCGCGCTCTGCGTGCCCGTTCTGTTGATGAACGTGGGGTGCAGACATCTCTATTTTGATGCCTAAATCCTTGAGCTGTTTTTGTAGCTCACGATCCTTGAACTCCCCCCCTGGATCGACACGCCAGCGCTTGATTGTAGCGCCATATTGGGTCTTAGCCATTGCTAGGAATTGTCTAATCGCTGCAGCAGCGTCAGATTTCTTTCTGAGACATTGGACCCAAATATGTGACGTTTTGTCATCCAGAAATACAATGAAGTATTTATGTTTGTGGTACGATAGTACCGGGAGTTCCTTTAGGTTGGAATGTATTAATTCAAAGGATTTGTCAGCTCGTGAGTCTGACTCGGGAAAAGATTTTGAGGTCATTTTCCCTTCTGCACACCCTGGACATATAATTTTGTCTTTAGGAATAATTAAATTCCTTGGGAATTTTATGGTGCTTTTAGGCATTTTCCCTAGCGCCTCTTTGGATGGGTGTCCAAGTCGCCTATGCCAAGTCAAGTAGTCAGCGACATAAATGGTCGCGACATTAACCTTTTTGGTGCTCAATATATGAGTCTGAGCCCAATAGATCGTGTCATTCCTCCTTAGAGGGACACAATGCATGATTGGGTTTCCATGCTCGATGAATGAAATGTATGCGGAGGAACCACGCACATCACTTCCGTCTTGTAAAAAGACCCCCATTGACATCAATCGAGTATTAATGTCAGGTATGTAGTAGATGGGGTATAGTCGTGTTTCACGTGTCTCTGACTTCCCATTACATACTACCTGGTGTCCAATGAAGACTGCTCCTTTTCCTACTATATGAGTAGTACCAGTGGCCGTTTGGACCAAGGTAGAGTCCTTTCTCGGTAAAGGCTCGTAAGAAGCGAAATCTTTCATTTCACCAGTGAAGTGTTTTGATGCGCCTGAATCCATGATCCAGTCGGCACCTTTCTTACAATCTCCCTTTGCACACATAGCACATATATTAAGATCTACATAATTCCATGATACATTTAATAGCGGTAAAATTTCACATGAAAAGTTCGCTGTATTCATAGGAATTTTAATCTTAGTGCTTGTGGCAGGGAAAAGGACTGACCTGTCATCATACGCCCCTGTGTCAAGGGGTTCATCGATGAGCATTTCGTCGACGGCTTTCCACACTTCCTCGTCAGTTACTGGAGGTTCGGATCTGAGGGAGACGGTATCGTCTTCTACCTCCTCGATCGTTGCCTCGGTTTCTGGCTCTATCCTCCTTCTCTTACCTTCTCGCACCGTAAGGTGCTCTTCCAGCGGTCGCAGGTTTTTCGCGCTGCGCGGAAGTTGCATGCGCTCGAGGGTGTCTCGAGCTTGCTGGTATTTGGTGTAAACCGAGCGAGAAGAGGAGGCCACGCCCGTGTATGCCTGTGCAGGCGGTCAGCGGTGAGGATCCCTTGTGGGAGTGTGTTCGCATCGCTCGATGCGCTGTATGAGCAGCATCGGCGGTATGATGGTGCCATTACCATTTATGGTGGTAAAGGCATTGGAGGCGAGGTGGGTATGTTTCTCTTTTGGCTTCTCCTCCTTAGTCTTTCTGTCCCCACGTCGTCCACATTTTCGGGACGAGTCTCCGTTGCTGTTTTGCCCCTCTTTGGGCTGCCATTTGGGGTTTCCCCCCTTGCGTTTCACAGCGGAAAGTTTGTTGGCCTGAGGCTGGCCAGCGGGCTTTCCAACTGCTGTGTGCCTTGAGGCTTCAGCAACAATGGAGTCCTTGACATGTTTAAATGTCAAGGTGCTAGTGGCGGTCGTGTTAAGGACCGTTGCAGACAATGAGTCGTACTCGCGCGGCATCGCAGCAAGTAGAATCATCACCTGTACTAGCTCGGGGATGGCGACGTTAGCAGCCGTGAGGCGCTCAAATTTGTCAGCCATTCTTGCAATCTCCGGTGCGGGGTTCGCAGCCAGGATTTTGATTGCTATTGCGGACCTGAAGTCCAAAAAGACTTGGGAGGGGCCGTCCACACCATAATCGGTGCGAATGAGAGCCCACACCTCCTCAGCAGTGTCCTTTGTGTTGGCACACTGCCGAATGGAGGGGGCCAGGCGGAGCACTAGGCTACCAATAGCCTGGTCATTTTTGTTGCTCCAGGTCTGGAGCTTGGCATTAGCGTCCGCTACCAAGGTAGCGTTCGTCGCCATCAAAGGAGGCGCCGGGGGCGGTTTTTGCTCCGCTCCACTAGTTATTTGCCAGAGGCCCTGAGACCTGAGCCACGCCTTCATTGAGTCAGCCCATAGAATGTAATTTGATCCGTCGAAAGTTTGAACGAGTTTTTCAAGAGTTGAAGACATGATTCTGTGGTGGCAGCTGTTAAAAGCGCTCAATCAGTCTTTTTACTCAATAAAACACGTTTAACGTTCTCAGGAGAAAACACTCCTTCAGAGTGGTTAACCCTAGTCAACCTAGGTTTTATATGCAGCTCGCAGGGAGCGCAAGGTTATAATTTGGAGACGATGAAGTCAACGTCGTTCGCAGCTAATTAAAGCGCGTTCGCGACGTGCCCAGCAGGGCCCATAACCTGTTGGAGCAGACTATATACACTGCACAGGGGAAGAGACAACACGTTCCTTACAACCTACCTGGGGTTTAGTTAGACTTACAGCTAGGGTTAGCAGAGGTAAGAACACTGTATTCCTACTACGGTACAGGTTCTCCTTATATACATAATATTAAGGATGTCACATGACTCAGGAATGTGTTTACCGCATGTATGCGCAGTAAGCGCAGTAACATGCGTATGCTGCATGTATCGCCTCATGTATACATGTGTATGCTGCATGTATTGCCTCATGTATACATGTGTATGCTGCATGTATTGCCTCATGTATACAGCATGCATCAGGGATTAATTTCAACAGGACTCCAGTCAGAGTCCACCAGGAAAGGTGGGGGAGTGTAAAGACCTCACTCATGACTGTAGGACCAGCAGCAACTTGAATTTGAAACATCTGTCAGATCCAACAGAGTCTACATCTATCTAATTCGATCCCATCAAATGAAACACTCGTCCACCATCCATGCTTGCCACCAAATTCTTTCCATTAAGCAGGCAAATAATATCCTCGTTTGCGTAATGCGTAACAACAACTGAGTTGCTAACTTTTTTTTTCATATTTTACAGCGCTTTGCATAGAGCTTGACAGTTGCCGAAATTGTGATAAACATGAGCAAATTTGATCTCACTGTCATTTATGACTTCCATGACAGCATTCTGGCTAAGATTTTGGTGAAAGAAGTGCAGGTAAATGTTCTCAGAGTGCCATTGCCTGTAAATAATCAACTGAGTATAATTCTATACTTCCAAAATAGATCTCTAGAAGATTCTGGCTTGCATATGATCAAATATTGTTATGCACCTCAGAAAACATGCTAAATAAGATTTTTACTTGACAGTAATCTTCTAATGTTATATATCTTCACTAAAATCTAAGCCAGAAAGCTGTCATAGAAGCCATAAATGACAGTGAGATCAAATTTACTTATGTTTATCAAAATTTCGGCCACTAGGGCTGTAAGTAGTGGTTTTTTGGGTGTAAAATGGAAATTTGGGATTTCAAAAATTACAGGTTATAAGTACATAGAATAATGACCTTCAGATCAAAGAAATCGTGGCCAAGTTCCTGGACTCCCGCCTCCGAGTCTGCAAGGATTGCACGCCCATCTCTGAGACATAGTAGACAAAAACTTAAGAGTAACTACTAGTATTCCTCCAAAAAATTTCAATCTATTTCATTGCGAATTCACCACTCAAAATATAACACACCAGTTGCTAACTTTTCACCCTAACCCCAGCGTAACGCACCGGGGCCGGTTGCTACCATAACAATCTCGAGCGATGGGACGTGATATAATATCACATGACGAAGCGGAGATTAAAATAATAGAATCCAACCATTACAAAACTTGAACGTCGTCGTCATTCTCATGATGCTTTTCCGTGCGATTTACACTAGTGCGATATGCTCTGCCCGGGCCAGAACAAACCCTTTCATTAAAAAGTTTCCTGTGACCTTACGTCTCCAATATCCTTCTTGGGACACGCCCGCTTTGATTGAATTCTCCTCCGCCAAAGACATAACCACCTTTTTGTCGACACCTAAACAATTTCTGATCGAACCGATAACTGGACAAGCTATTCGCCCTAATCAGGTTGACAAGATTGATCCCGACGTTATCTATGATGTCGCAGGCTCCGGCCTCCCTTATCGTGAAAAAGGATTGTCGAGGGAGCAAGTGTGGAATCGGGTCTTTGAGAGGAAGTCCGCACTTGCTTTGAAGGAGACTTTGGAAAACGAAGATCCGAAGGTTATGAAATTGCCGAGAGTGATCAAGGACGAAGCGGGAAAAGATGTTAGCGAGTGGGAAGCACTATATCAGCTGTCGGATGGTGGCATCGTTTTCCTGGAAACGAAATACAGGATGTCAAAGGTGAGCTCCCTAATATCTCCAACTCAAGCTTAACTAGGCTGAACTGTATCAGGCCCACATCGATAGCCAATCGGAACGCATCTCCAAAAGCCTCATCGCTATGGGAAAGAACCGGCGTGCGCAATTGTATCTGGCAGCATATTATTGGCCTGACGACGAAGATTGTGTCTCATACGCGCGTAACAAAGGATATGGAATCATACAGCCGAATGGGTCAGATCTGACCGTCCATTTCAAGGCAAAAGGTGGGGTTAGACAAGCGTGATATGTGTATCCGTGAACTGACTGATTAACTGCAGACGTGGACTTTAAATAGATTCCACCGGTTAGTTGTTCTCTCCATTGTCGCCCATCTTCCAGTTCCTCACGCATTTTTGTACTGTAACAGTGTCGATGCCCAATGACTAGTAGCTCAGCCCCTGGCTCCTTTTTTCATATACAATGTAGGTTTTGAAAGTTGCATGCGTTCTCATAAACCCCCGGTGTTCGATCCGAATCGATTGGTAACGGGGGCTTATTACACTATAACCTCTCGCACTACACCTGACGACAATGAACCTGAACTTGAATCAGATTTGCACGTCGAATGGTTGGTTTGAACAGTCGCAAACAGGTAGCACTCTCGTGTCGACTCTCACACCACCTCGACGCCCTCCTCTGTTTTTACCTGTATCCATCGGCGCAGAACCTCTATCTACCCCTCAACTACCCAGTAAGTTTGCCATGTATGACTAATTCGGTCGACGCCATGCCTAACAGCATACCTACAGCATCCCCGTGTCTCGACGATGGGAAGATGACAGGACAAAAATAGAGGCTGCGGTGAGCAACGAGGGGGACAACTTGGTCGGGACGAAGGGTAGGGGATGAATGCAGCGGCGTACGACAAGAAACACAAAGAGCGGGCCAAGAGACATCGATGTTTTTCTTATTCATTTCATTTTTTTTGTTGCTCACAATGTTTTTAAGTATTAACTCTGGGCGACGACAACTACCACGATTACGTGCTTTCGTCGACGACTATGCGAATCTCGACAGGATGAACACGGACAAAAACGGAAGGCAAACACACCTTGGCACCATCAGCTTTACGGACTTAGGAGGCTTCTTCGGTTCAGTCGAACAACCCTATAGATCGAGCTGTGCGAGGCTGTGAGACTAGCTTACATAACAGCACTCAGAACCTTCATCTTGTCCCGTTTTACTTGGCTGAGTTCTTTTCAAGTTTGACCCCGCGCCTAACCCTCCACACACATTCGCATGCTCCACTCCTTTAGGCGTGCGAGGCCCATCTTCAACTCGCTATCAGTCTCATTCTTTCCGCTTCTGCGCCGTCGTCTCTCCTTGCTGCGTTCAACATATCCTTCCTCTCCAATCCCTAACTTCACTTGGACCTTTTGGCAGCCGCCGCGTCGTGCACTCTCAAGCATGTCAGGCTCTCCAAATGATTTCTTTGAATATTCATCGGGACGTTGGCTGTAAGTCTTATACCTGTTGTTCTCTGGCGTATATGTGTAATCCGTAATCTCGCACATTCAGCGTCAACAATGAGGTTCGACTCGCAGAGCGCAGACGTGAATTCGACGTCGACGAGCTTTGTTGACTTGCGGCGCAGTCTGTTGATCGGAGTTTTCAAGATGTCAACACATTTGTGAAGCTCGCCGAAGGCGGCTACAACCGGACTTTCCTTATCACCATGCATGACGGCTTCCAGATGGTAGCCCGCATCCCGTACCCCATCACGGTCCCCGAGTTTTACACTATCGCTAGTGAAGCGGCCACGATGCGTTTACTCCATTCCTCTGGGCTGCCTGTTCCCGAGGTTTACGATTACTCTCCTTCGTCGGACAACGCTGCGATGATGCCGTACATTTTTATGCAGTTCGTGAGAGGTATGAAACTCAGCGACGTATGGATGGAGCTGGGGAAACCAGACATAATTTCGGTCTTACGTCAATTCGCTGAACTCGAGTCTCGCGTGATGTCGATTATTTTCCCGGCTGGTGGAAGCATCTATTACACCACCGACCTGGAGAAGGTGGCAGGGGGGACAGGCATCCCGCTCAACGACAGTGGCTTCTGCATCGGTCCAGATGCCAGGCTGCATATGTGGTACGGAAGGAGGTCGCAGCTCGAAGAGAACAGGGGACCATGTGCGCCACTTTCTGTGGTTTCTTTTATTGAACTTTCGGGAACTAATCGAGACTAGACGAAAATGCCGAGGCAGCGCTTGTAGCAGTAGCTCGCATGGGGCTTGCGCATCTGAAAGAGTTCGGCCAACTGCTACCACCGTTCCAGCGTGAAAGAAGGGAGGCTTACGAGTACCAAGAGCAGTTACCATCGCACCACATCGAGAATCTCGAACGCTATCTCCTCATTGTATCCTTGCTCGTCTCCAAGAACTCAGCCTTCCATCCTTTCCGCATCCGCCATCCCGATCTCCAGCCGAGCAACGTCATCGTGTCGAGGTCGCCAGACTCTAACCAGGGTCATTAGAGGAGGCTAGGGTTTCGCTAGGGTTGGCAAGGACGAAACGGACAAGTATAGAACGGACAAGTATATTATTAGTGGTTTCGGGTCTCATCGACGGTGACGTTGCGGTGGTGGTGGGCTCATCGCGCATCATGGAGCTCTCAGAACCAGGTTTGATAACCTAATAAAGTAAGTTAGTAAAATAAATGCAAAAAGAAAAGAAATAAACCTTACCTATGGCCCAAACGACTAAGATAGACCTCATTCATACTTACTCGACTACGTCACGTGTTTTGCTCAGATTGAGTCGATGAGGTTAACATACAAGGTTTTAAAAAAAATGGCGCCCGAGGAAAGTTTTATTGACTATTTTTAAAAACAATTGTGGAAGCCAAATGTTGAAGGAAAGAAAAGTGGTGGAGGATTGTTGTTCGCAAAGTTGGCAATCAGCTAGATGATCAAAATCTTGTCAAAATCTCAACTTTCGAGACAAAACTTTACAATGCTCCCACAACACTTGCTCGCTGCACCCAATATTTCTGAGGCATCTTATAACATATGCCAAGAGATTTCCTGGGGGCCAGAATTTGCAATAAGGTCACCGAAAGGTTTTTATAGATGAAATACATTCGAAGTGCTAGATTCACGTGACGTAGTCGAGTATGAATGAGGTCTATCTTATAATTGTCATTTTCTGTGGGACGTGGCTTGTCACCTTAGACAGCACCTTTGATGCTTAGTAATACCCTGTAAGGCCCATTCCTTGTGATGACGACGATAGGCCTTGTAGAGAATCGATCCTAGATAATAATAGACTCAGTCGATGTATATACAAGCAAATAGTACCTAGATAATAATAGACTATGGTACTATTAGTAATCTAGTATGTAAGGTTCTATGGAACGTTACTCACCTCAGTCGATGTATAATTGACTGAGGTGTCTAACTAATATTGTAGGGTATATATACTAGAAGTCATAAAGGTAACCAGCAAAGAGTGAGTATAAAGGGAACATTCCAAAAGACTTGTTACCGATAGCCGACATGCCATAAATGGATGATCGGGATGCCGACACACCATAATGGGATGTCGGTGATGGGATCAAAGACCGTATCGTTGGATACGATGATACCCGTTCCTGGTGTACATCTCAACACTCCTCCTCACCGGGGACACTCCTCCTCGCATGGAATCGGGTTAACGTAGGCCCAAGAATGAGCGTAGATATGTGAATTGCTTGACGTCCAGTGCTTTGGTGAATAGATCCGCGACATTATCCCTGGTATTGATATATTGGAGCTGTAAGGCGCCGGACTGAACTTGTTCCCGAAGGAAATGGTATTTGATATCGACATGTTTAACCCTTGAGTGGAGCAAAGGGTCCTCGGACAGTGTCTTGGTAGCTGTGTTATCGCAAAGAATGGTCGTGGGGGTGGAGCATTTACACCACGGGCAAAACCTAAGGCAGTTGAAACTCAACTGCCTTCGAGGCAGTGGCCTGAATCAGTAATTATGTAATATTGCCTTTAACGAAGAATCATCACCTGACCTTCCCACAATACAAGCCTAAGGATATGTTCCCCCGGGTTCCCCCCCCGATTACCACCCGATCATCGTCTCCCACGGTTGATCAACACGCGCCAGTCTCGGCTAACGTTGTGCTCATCATCCCCGACAATGTGCATGCTATTCCACTCATTCCTGGCCCTTTCCCTTCGCTTTTTTTGCCAGATAACACTTATGTATGTACATATAGTGTTAATAAGCAGTTGTTTTCGCTTTTACAGCTATATTTAACCCATAACAAGCACTCTCCCTGGTTGAGAGGAGGAGGGGGTCTCTTCTCTTCATTTGGGGGTGTCTGTAATGCATGTATATGGCTGTATATTCATATTAATAACTAAATACATGAATGTGGAGGGTGCTGTATGAGATGGGAAGGGGGAAATGGGGAGAAGTGACAGAATGAGGGGAGGGGGTACCATCTACTGGGATTGTACACTATCTACAGCTAGAAAAATGTATGTGGAGGGTATATGGATGTATGTAGAAGCAAGGACTGATGTTGGGAGAGCTGGGGACAAGGTGCTCTCTGTCAGTGACCTGCATAGGGATGGAGGAGAGGTGGTCACTTACTTGCATACCTAAGCCTTCCCCTTATGAAATGCACCTGGAAAGAGAGTATTATGGTCCTAATAAATGACCTGATGGACCCCCCAGAGGCCCTGCAGTTGCAAGGATAGACAGAAAAGAGGATATGTACTCAGAAAGAGATATACTTACCCTGTGAGATCTGTGGGGTGTTTGCTTTCTTTGATTCCTAGGTCTAGTATAAAGGTAAAATAAAGGTCAGTAAATGTTATGACAGGGGGAGAAGATCCTGGCTCAACACGGCATGGGTTCCAGAGGTGAACTTTGTTCAGCATGACTCACCCTCTGTACCTTTCATCCAAACCTTATAATAGGCATTCAGTTGGTGCCTTTGGCCTTCATTTATAGCCCACAATCAATCCATATGTTCAGTACTTCATCCTACAAAGTAGGAATTTCACATACTCACCTAACCTCCTTGTTACTCCATGCCAGCTCACAGAACTCACTAGTGGCCTTATATACAGGCATACTAATGTAGTACAAGTAAATTTAGAGCCTTTGGACAGTTCATGAGTCTATAAAATAGAGGCAGATGGTCAATATATTGAGTTGGGATGTAGTCACTCTGACTCACCCAAGGCCTATAGAACTTCTATATCTCAATTTAGTACAGAGATAATGGTATAATTTTTTATCAATACATATTCCCTGGAGTTGTAGACCATTCAGATAGGAGGTGAGGCCATAGGATGCATGAGAGAGAGAGTTGAACCAAGTAGTCCCAAACAGGCAATAATCTGAAGATGTCTCAATGTGCTTCTAATTGGAAAGCAGGAGTGAATAGAGGCAAGTTGATTCCTTAGACTGCAAGAGGATCGATGTTGATCTGTGGAGGAATGAGGACAAGATACTCAGGAAAGTGTTTATCGACGGTGTGATCGGGAGTTGATCAGGAGTATGATTGGATGTGTCTCGATGTACTCAACTACTGCAAATACATTGTTTTGCACATTACTCGCTCGTTTCTGCACAGATTCCTTGCAGCTAAATTTATTCCTATGCAAAACACTCTCTTCTATCAACCCCTGCTCTCCATTCAACAGTGTGTTGTTTCACTGCCGAGATATCTCAAGATTATTACCATTTTTGGAACCCTCCACATACATTTTTCTAGCTGTAGATAGTGTACAATCCCAGTAGATGGTACCCCCTCCCCTCATTCTGTCACTTCTCCCCATTTCCCCCTTCCCATCTCATACAGCACCCTCCCCATTCATGTATTTAGTTATTAATATGAATATACAGCCATATACATGCATTACAGACACCCCCAAATGAAGAGAAGAGACCCCCTCCTCCTCTCAACCAGGGAGAGTGCTTGTCATGGGTTAAATATAGCTGTAAAAGCGAAAACAACTGCTTATTAACACTATATGTACATACATAAGTGTTATCTGGCAAAAAAAGCGAAGGGAAAGGGCCAGGAATGAGTGGAATAGCATGCACATTGTCAGGGATGATGAGCACAACGTTAGCCGAGACTGGCGCATGTTGATCAACCGTGGGAGACGATGATCGGGTGGTAATTGGGGGGGGGGGGAACCTGGGGGAACATATCCTTAGGCTTGTATTGTGGGAAGGTCAGGTGATGATTCTTTGTTAAAGGCAATATTACATAATTACTGATTCAGGCCACTGCCTTAGGTTTTGCCCATGGTGTTAGTAGAGCATGTATCCAAATACATTCCTTTGCGGTCTCAAATGCGGCAACATATTCTGCTTTGCAAGAGGATACTGCAACGACTTTTTGTTTCCTGGCAGTCGAAGAAAGGGCTCCTGATCCGAGGTTGCAAGCAAGGGGGTGGCAGAACGGGAATCCCAGACCAGATGTAGGGGGGGAAGGGGGGGTCCTGCTGGAGGCTGAAAATTTTTTTTGACCATGCTGAAAATGATGCTGATGTGCATCGTTGGGTGCTGAATACCTTAATCCAAGCACAGGCACCAAGCGCAGTGCCATATTTCAACATCCCTAGTACTAGTAGTAACCAGATACTGCATGTGCTCGTTCGCAGCCTATACACAGTAGGTTCGGACCCTAGCTAAACCTTGCTGCCACATTAATGTTTTGTACATTCAGTTCATTGCATTTTGGTTTCTTGCTAGTACATAAACACTCCCGCTAGTGATGTGCAAGGCTTGGCCCAAAGCCCTGAAGCCTGGGCTGCCAAGCCCCAGAAGCCTGAGCCGAGCCGAGCCTTGGAGTGGGCTTGGTAGGGCTCAGGGCTCGGCTTGGGTTTTCAGAAGCCTGAGCTGAGCCCTTGAGCCCGGGCTTTATGGTAGTGAAGAAGGATGTTCACGAGACGAAGGATTTATGGCCTGAAAAGTCATGGTGAACTGGAAATCGACTCTACGAGGCATTGTTTTACTGGAACTTCTTGATCGGGTCCTGTTCACAGCCACTTCAGCCCCTATACTGATCATTTCCCTTATTCCCTCTATGAACTAGGCATCACCTGTTGTCATTATCACTTATTATCAGTCCTCTGTGATATCCTTGTTTCCTGTGGCATCAAAACTCCCTAGTTCTAAGTTCTTCAACAGACAGCACTGAGTATTACACACTGAATGCCTCCAAAGATTATGTAATGCAATGTGACATTATGTGAGACAAGCTTTTGGAATGTGACAGGTGATTTTGAATGTGACAGGTGATTTATATTTATATCTACACATATTTATATATGTACTGTGATACATAGAGTGTATCATACACTCCCCCTTGGCTCTGGTTACCCCAGGTTACAGGCTCTGCACATACTAGGGATGATTGGCCTGCTGTATAACCTCTGCATCCCCTGTTGAATCAGTTTTGAGGGATATGCAATGGAAAGCCGGGTTCTACTCAGATATGGCAGTCACCATGGGACCCTGTTAGTGGTTTGTTCCCACCTCTTTGGCTTTCACCACCAGCTAATTATGTGTTATGATCAGACAGAAAGACAAAGAACCTGCTACTCGACATCCTCGAAAAGGGATGAAAAGAGGGCCACAAAAGAGGAAGGACCCATGGGTATGATGAGGGATATAACGCGGGGTTGACGTGGGGCTTCAGGACAGACCCGGGGATGATTTTTTCGAGAAGTTGAGGAAGGAGGATGAGATGAAGGCCCAAGACGATGCATACGAGGGCTGGGTGTCGACCCCCCAAATTCAAACTACTACCCATGCCACTACCCACGCAGCCCCTACAACCGCCAAACATCTGTGTGCCGCCCTCCACATGGAGCCACCTGTCAACAAATTCTTCACCTCACAGAAAAGTGCGAAGACAACGGCTGAGCCTCGCACTCTGCCCAACTTCAGACCACAAGCCGCAGCTCAGAAATGACAGAACAAGCTACCAGAGCCCTCAGAACACCCCCAAACTCTGTCCCAACCACAATTTGAAAGCCCTTATCTGTGCCACATTCACTCGGATTCACATGCACCACTACCGCTTCTCATGTTTTTCACTGTTGTCCCCACAATCATGGCAAGCTCAGACCTCTCAAAACATTTCTTGACGTCCCTGCTGATTTCTTCATTCCCCCTCTCAAGCCCAGGCCTAAGCCTGAGCTGAGCCCGAGCCAAGCCTGAGCCTGCTACCAGGGCTTGGCTCACGATGTATTGAAGCCTGAGCCCACTCAAGCTGAGCCCAAGCCCAGGCTTTTGAGCTGAGCCCAAGCCCAGGCTTTTGAGCTGAGCCGGGCCCTGTACATCACTAACTCCCGCTTTCAGTCCCCCATAGGCGTGCACTAACAATCCCACAAGTGTCAGCGAGCGCGTATTAAAAACGCTCCATATTGTCTGAGCACAATGCTCGTCGGGTTCCTAAGGTCAGTCTCGTAAGCACACAGATAACTCGACCTCCTCGACCTATCCCAGCTGTCCATCCACATGTGCATCCTTGAGGGGTCCTCATGCTGGCTGAGTCCCTGCTAGTCAATCAGTGTTAGGAAACCACCCCATTACCTAATAAAATTTCATTTTATTTATTATGTTGAATTATGCTACACTTTGATAGCATGAGAATTTTATTTCGCACGCATCAAAATGTATGTGCATGTATGAGTGCATTGGTAACAACAATGTACAATATGTGTAACATAGTATATAAACCCTAAATATATGCCTAGGGGACCCTAGTTGTGTTCTCTTAGGTATTCCACCTATGTTTTCAGTGTGAAAGGCCTATCTCAACAAACTCACCTATTAATAACCCCTCGCATCAAAACCATCAATTCCCCATCACAAGCGTGGATCCTGCCCCCTTCTTGTAGAGAGAACCCGCATGGTCTTAGCTAGCAGATAGTGGGTGTCACCCTAACAGAAGAACACAACTTCCCATATCAGTGCGCCTTCTCTTACTTGCCCATATGTCATTGTTTCACCGCGCCACATCCGATTACTCACCCTTTCAGCATGAGCTGGAAGTACTTGTATATACGTAATCTACCTTTTCTTTCATAAGCCGATGCCAGGCCTCGCCTTACATTGTGACCACCAGTGATCAAGAGGCAGCGCTCATCATTAGGACAGCTGCAACCAGACAACCGATTGGATCTGGTTTAGTTACGATTTACATTACTCTATTTGGATGACTATTTTAGTTACAAGCCGAATTCAGTGATATCTCTGAGATCAGGCACTGTTGGAAGGGTCATTGATCTGAAGTGCCAAAATAGGCGCCTGACAAATGATGAACAATTGACGAACGATTGACGAACCTTATCACATGACCTGTAAATGTTTGGAGAGGTCTCGAAGAAAAAATTTTGAATTTGTCAAAGAAGTGATTCATCACAGATTCTACAATTATGTCCGAACCTTCAACTTCTAATCCCGGTCCTAATCCTGTTCCCATACCAGCACTAGAGGCGAAAATTGATGCGCTCACAGCACAAATGTCACAATTAGTGTCAGTATTGGCAGCATCACAGCCCAGACAAGTGGAAGTACAGCCAGAGACAATAGGAGAAAGAGATGATGAGATTGAGGAGATGGTGGAGTGGATATCACAGGAGGATGAGACAGCAGAGAAATCTGGAAATGGAAAAGTGCACTTACCTAAGTACGCGCCCCCGCAAATCTTTGACAGTACCATGGAAAATACAAAATCTTTCATCAGCTCTATAGTATTGTACATCCATGGGAGGAAGCCCGAGTTTCATACAGCTGAGTCTAGGATTATGTTTGCTCTCTCATACATTCAGGGGGGGAAAGCACAGTTCTGGATAAACAAGGCTATTAATCAAATTGCCATGGGAAATAAACCATTTGCAACCTTCAAGGAATTTTTGGAGAGACTGGAGGCACAGTTTGGAGACCCTAATCCAAAGGCGACAGCCAATGCCAAATTAAAAACCATGTGCCAAGGTTCCCTAATGGCAGATGAATTTATTTTGCAGTTCAAAGCAGAAGCTTCACAAATGGACATGGGAGAAGCTGCATTGGTAGAGTTTTTGAAAGCAGGATTAAATCCCTCCTTATTCAAGTCTATCTACCAACTACCTTCTATGCCAGAGAAGTTGGATGAGTGGTATAATTGGGCAATGCGCCTTGACCGGCAATATTGGCAGGAACAGGCGGAGTCAAAGTTGATGTATGGAAGTAGTAAATTTGGAAAGTCATCTGGAGGAAAGTCCAAGAAAGGAGAGGCACCTCAGGTGCAAGCTCCAAGGGCACAGCCACCAGCCATGGCAGTGACACCTATAGTTACGGAGTCAGCAGCACCAGCAGAGGCAATGGACATTGATCAAGCAGGAAGATGAGCCCCACTTAAATGTTTTAACTGTGGGCAGTTAGGACACATTTCTAGGAATTTTAGGCAGAAAAGAAAGATTAGGGAAGCTACAATCGAGGAAGTGAAGCTGGAGGAAGGCAGGCAGAAGAATTTTGCTGAAGAGTCCCAGTGAAGGTTTCCCCATTGGTGACCCAGAATTGTTACAATGTATTAGTATCTGAGGAAACCCAGAGCAAATCAGAAAAGGAAATCGAGGAGGAGTATAACCATTTTGAATCATGTGACAAAAAGGAGTACAACTGTTGTCAATCACGTGACAATTTTCATGCATCATTTCCGAAAACCCCTAAATTCTTTATTCACTCTGCACGAATAGAACCTGAAATCACCTTGACTGTGGGATTGAAGACAGTGGACACGCATGCAGCTATTGATGTGGAAGCATTGCTTGATAGTGGTGCTACAGGATTATTTATTAATCGATCCTTAATTACCAGAAATGGTATTAACACACGCAAGCTGGCGCAACCTATAATGGTGTACAATATTGATGGAACAGTCAATCGTGGAGGAACTATCAAGGAGGAGGTGACTATGGTACTAAAGTATCAGGAGCATCAGGAGTGAGCCATATTCGAAGTGTGCGATCTTGGGAAAACCAATCTAATAATAGGATGTCCATGGTTATGGAAGCATAATCCTGAAATTGATTGGAAAACTGGGAAAGTACAAATGACTCGTTGTCCTAAGGAATGTAATGTGTATGGGAGGAAGATGAAGAAGGAAAAAAGGAAAAAGAAAGAGAAAGAACGTCCAAGAAAGTATTCTGTTACGATGGAGGAAGTGGAGGATGAGGAAATGCCAAATGGGGAAGTTCCGATCATGATCGAGAAAGAAGAGCAGAAGCAAACCTTTAGAACAATTCATGGAGGACAGTTGTGGGACAAGAATATCGTGAAGGTGGAGAAGCCAGTGGAGGAATGGGTGCCAAAAGTGAATCATGAACATCTGTCAGTGTTCCAGAAGAAGGAGTCTGAGTGAATGCTGGTGTGGAAGCCATGGGATCATGCGATTGAGATGAAGCCAGGGTTTGTGCCAAAGAAGTCGAAGGTATATCCATTATCTCCAATGGAACAAGAAGAAGTGGATGTGTTCCTGAAGGAGCAATTGCACAAAGGATACATACGACCTTCAAAATCACTGCAGACGTCACCAATATTCTTTGTGCCAAAGAAAGACCAAAGGAAGAGGATGTGTACAGATTATAGGTATTTGAATGAGTGGACAGTGAAGAACACGTACCCCCTGCCGTTGATCTCAGAAATAATTGACAAGGTGGGAAAAGCCAAGGTCTTTACAAAATTGGATTTACAATGGGGATACAACAATGTATGAATAAAGAAAGGAGATGAGTGGAAGGCAGCATTTGCCATGCGTTGAGGATCCTTCGAGATGCTTGTCATGTTTTTTGGGATGACTAATAGTCCCCCAACCTTTCAAAATATGATGAACAACATTTTCAAGGATGTAATAGACAAAGGCATGGTAATAATATTTATTGACGACATTCTGATATTCACAGAGGATGAAGAGAATCATGAGGCGATAGTGCAGGAGGTGCTACGGAGGTTGGCAGAGAATGATCTATTTTTGAAACCAGAGAAGTGTGTGTTTGGGGCAAGTGAGATTGAGTTCCTAGGATTATTGATCGGCCCTGACAGGATCAAAATGGATCCGATCAAGGTACAGGGAATCACAGATTGGCCTGTGCCCTCCCGTGTCAAGGAGGTTCAAGCCTTCTTGGGACTCACAAATTATTATCGTCACTTTGTGCACAATTTTTCTAAAATTGCCGCACCCTTACATAACCTTACGCAAAAGGGAGTAGTATGGAGGTGGGGAGAGCAGCAGCAGACAGTGTTTGAGGAGTTGAAGAGGAAGTTTGTGGAGGGACCAATATTAGCCCCAGTAGATTTCACACGCCCTTTGCGAGTGGAATCCGATGCATCTGATTTTGCTACTGGAGCGGTATTATCAATGCTGTGTGAAGATGACAAATGGCATCCTTGTGCATATCTGTCCTGAGGGTTGAATGATGTGGAGAGGAATTATGATGTGCATGACAAAGAGATGTTGGTAGTGTTGCCATGGCTCAGCTGCATTTTTTTGCTACTTTGGGAAATAAATTAGCTAAAATTCTGAAAATATTTGAGGACCTAGATCACATGATAAGCCAAGGGGTCCTCTGCCAACTCTAAACAATCCGACCACCAGTTCCCACATTATGTAACCAACTTAAAATGTGGCTTAGCAAGCCACCATCCAAGCCGCTTAAATAACATGGGAACTGGTGGTCAGATCCCTTAGAGTTGGCAGAGGACTGTAGTGAGTCGGGGGAGGTGTAGCTTAGCTCAATGATCCACAATGATACAACTAATGTATATTATGGGGGGTGAACAGTTTACCAAAATTTCACAGAAGGGACAGACATAATATTTTCTCGCCTGGAAGTCGAGTCATAAAAGGGGGGTAATGTTAGGAAACCACCCCATTACCTAATAAAATTTCATTTTTATTTTATTATGTCGAATTACGCTACATGACACCAAATGATGCTACACTTTGATAGCATGAGAATTTTATTTTGCACACATCAATATGTACGCGCATGTATGAGTGTGTCGGTAACAACAATGTACAATATGTAACATAGTATATAAACCCTAAATATATGCCTAGGGGACCCCAGTTGTGTTCTCTTAGGTATTCCACCTACATTTTCAGTGTGAAAGGCCTTTCTCAACCAACTCATCTATTAATAACCCCTTGCATCAAAACCATCAGTTCCCCGATCACACACATGGATCCCGCCCCCTTCTGGTAGAGAGAACCCACACAGTCTTAGCTAGCAGATAGTGGGTGTCACCCTAACAATATTGAATGGAGGGTAACTGAATAAGGCACAGCCTGGGTACTTTAATGACAGACAGGCTGCATCCTGTAAGATGATGTGGCAGAGATGTGAGAGAACCTCAAGGAATGACAATAGGGTGTTACCAGCAGCTGCAGTTCCCATGGCATCCTGATGAGCTTTGAGAGCCTTCTGTTCATCTTCTACCCATGGGAAAATTGAAGAGACAAGCTCATCTGGTGGTTCTGCCAGTAACACTGCTATCAGAGGAATGTTGCAGTGCCCAAAGAGTGTGATGCACCAGGAATATCTCATGCAACAAAATAGGACTCTTGCTTCTGTCCATTGAATGAAGCAGTGGCGACCATCACATCCATGGGAAGTGTGTGAAGCATTTGCCAAAAGAACCTGAAGTACTCCAGTTTCCAAGGGTTCTTGTGTCATCCTGGGTAGCACTGTGTTCGCAAGTTGTCATAGCAGTGAAAGGTTGGCCAGCATGTGTAGTTTTGCTGATCAATATGTCATTCCAAGCATGCATCAAAGCAATGTGCTTGCGATGGTCTGTGATTATGATGATTTGAAGGTCAAGAAGAGCAAAGCAGTATTAGTGACTTACTTTGGTAGGTCATCTCTTTGTCATCACCTCCCAAACCTGGGAATAACAGAATCTTGTACCATGACTGGTTACCAATTTCACCTGAAAAGTTTGGAGGGAGATTGCCAAGGACATGGAAATGGCTGAAGAGATAGAATCCAAGTGCTCCAACGCAACAGAGCTCCAGAAGTCAATGGCGAAAGGCTGCTTGTTGATCAAGCCATCCAGTTTTGTTGGTCTTGCCCTGATTTGAGAGAAAAACAAGAGCCTCGAGGATTACAATATTAGGATATGTTGTACACATACAAAATGAGACAACAAAACATACCATGACCTTAGCACCAAGACCCAAGTCAAGCATTGGCACATCACATACTGCAAGATCTGACAGCAGCAGTGATTGAATGTTGTTGCCACGAAATGCCGATGAGGTCAAGACCAGAAGCATACACCTGTCACATAAAGCAGTGTGAACTTGAAGTTTGATTCCATGGCTGGACTGCAGAAACCAAGATGACCCTCGGATGAGCTCATCTTCTGTGTATGTATCTGTAGCATATCAGAGTCAGAATGCAGATCATCGGTTAAGACTGAGTGTAAGGCATACCAGACAATGCTCCAGTTGCTTTGAGCTTTTGAGCCTCAGCAACTCGCTCGGGTTCCTTTTCCTATGTGGTGGACTCCAAGGTGGTGATGCAGCTGTCATCACAAAGCGGGACCCTTGAAGCTGGGCACTGCTTGTAATCTTCTCGGTGCTGATTGTTGTAATGCCAGTATTCAAGTGCACTGATACACTGTTTAATTGCTTCTACCCCTAATCGAGTACCAGGCAGATCTTGACCATCTGATGTATGCTAGCAAACACAAACATCAGGGGCCGAAGGAGAGAGCTGAGATCAAAAAGGCCTTTACCTTCAGTTGCTTGGTTTCATAATCCAGGAAAGTAATGGCCTTGACAGTGGTGATGGGATGAGGAGGGAGGACTTTCCAAGTTGAATCTTCAGCAAGGCAGCGAGCTTGGTCATTCTCAGTGAACTTCTCATAGTTTTGAAGGTGTCACAAGTATGCAAAATCTGTTCTTTTGCCAGAACAAACCTCCTGTTGGATTGCAAGGCACCCAGTGTGAGTCTCTTGTTCCATAATTGCTAGCGATAACTCTATTCGGGTCCTATTGTTGTCAGAGAGTTGGCACTACTGCACTGTCCACACTGTCTATTTGTGAATCCTGAAATGCATATAGCTGAACACTGGGTGCCTGAGTACCAGTGGTTCTTGTCCAAGTTGGCAGTGCATCCTGGAGTGCATCTAAAGGTGCTAAAGTGCTGAAATCCTAAAGCTCTGGATCAAAACCATTGGTTTGTCATATTTTTGATGCCAGTGGAGAAGGTGGATTGCTGGTTATGGTGTCAAAGCAGTGCTTTTCAGGGGATTGGAGTGGGATTGCCTGCAAGTGCTCAACAGATATCTCTGCAATGTTCATGAGTGCAAGAGTGAGAGGTCATGGAGTTAACATAAAAGAATTTGAACATGCCATCAAAATGCTTGAGGGGGTGGACACTGAACAATGGGTGACTGAGAGACTGAGGGCAACCAAGTTCAGAAGTTGCTTAGTTCCAACACTTACTAGACTCGGATCACAGAGTATGTTGGCATTTGTGCAAACTTTGTAAAGAAGCAGAATAAACTGTATTTCTGTAGAGTAATATAGTTACAGAAATACAAGCTGTGCCAGTGTGGATGCAAACGATGAGTTAAAGTATAAAGTAGGATGAGGCAGCGCTGCTGCCGTGCCTCATCCATGCCAAGAATAGAATATCCATTGTTGCCTCAATAGCTCTTTTGTCTGCCTCTGTAGCCAAATCAAGCATGTATGTGGGGTTACCAGGTATTGAATCGGTTATGTGACCTGGGGGTAACTGCCGCTAATAATAATTATCTTAGGGTCTGTTCAGGAACAGAATATGGTGAGAATATGATATTTTGATGCCATATTATTTCCTTTGTAAGTAAAGGCAAAGTTCATCACAATTTAGGTCAGCTTGTGACTTGATGTGACACATCGATCTGCATCAATTTTCACATCAGTCAAGATTGGTGGGTTGACTGTCAGCAGATGACTGTCACAATCTGTTCCTTGTCTGCTTGGAACCCACAACCTTCTGATCTTTTCCACACTTCTAACCTGACTCCTTCCACCTTTGTTCCGGGCCCCTTGCACTGCCACACTGCTGTGCACCAGGCCGCCTTGTACAGCAATCATGGCTGCCATCCAAGGCTGCCATCTAGTTTTGCAAATTCGACTACAAATTCCTGTGTGGCCTCTGCTAGGCAATTTATCTATGCAGTTGAGACACTGCTGCAGTTTCCATTTCCATTCCGCTCTTATTCCGGACTTTAGTATTTAAGCTTAGTTAGTTTCACCTTGTATTCCTCAGTTCATATATCGACATAGACTCAACTCTAACTTGTCAATCCAAATCTCCTTTTACTCCTACCTCCATTCCCTAAGAGTCTGAATTTAATTTTGACTCAACCTCTAGTCTCCCCTTGAAGTTCTAGTCTCATCTGAACTTAACCCAAGTCCTTCTGTACTCCCTCCTGCATTTACCCACAACTTTCCGCTTCCTCTTCTAAACCTTCATCTTGAAATTAGGACACCAGACAAGGTGAAGGGCGCAGCTTCTTATAAGCTGAAGCCAAGTCCTTTCTGTTACCCCTCCACCTAATCCGCTATGACCCGACAACCTCCTGCTTCCAACACCTGCCGGGTCCGACCAGATTCCGACGAGCCCTCTCAAATCAGTTCTTAACAGTATATACAAACTCACACTTCACTTGTCTCTTCTCCTATGACCCCAACCGAAACTCACCAGTGCACAACCAGAAACTCTCAGCATGCCGGTACCATTCCAGGGATCTCTGCAATTCAGCGATCCACACTTCCTAGCCCATGACCTGCCTCAACATTCACAGTATCTTCCAGACCTTCCAACATTTTCTGACAAACTGGCTTTGGAGCCCCATCAATCAGTGCAAACCTCATGTCTACTCAAGCTCAACAATCTTCAATGAATCTGGAAGAACCTGGACCCACGACTCCCCTTGAGTATGTAGGGGGCATCAACCAGCCTGAACCCTATGGGTTGGAAGATCGTGGTCTAGAGGATGGACCTCCTGGTGGACCTGACAACCCTAGTGGTCCAGACAGCCCTGGGGGTGACCCCAATCCCAATGATCCTGAAGATCAACCTCCCATGGGGGGAAACCCTGATCCAGGGGATAGGTTCATAGATGTTCTTTACAACCTCTTGGAGAGTATCCACACCCTCCAACAAAATAACACACCCAAGACCAAAAAAATCCAAGTTTGCGACCCCGACACCTTCGATGGATCCAACCCAAATAAACCTAGAGACTTCCTAGTCTCATGTAACCTTCATTTCTGCGACTGTCCACACATATTTTCTTCTGATGAGAAAAAGATCATATTTATCCTTTCTTATCTCAAAGGATCAGCCCTCAGTTGGTTTGAGCCTGGTCTTAATGACCCGACTGATTCCACACACTGGATGTGGGATTATGAGGCTTTCCTCGCTGAGCTAGAAAGCAACTTTGGCCCACACGACCCAGTCGGGGATGTGGAAAAAGCTCTTTCTGACTTAGCTATGAAGAAAGGTGGTTGCATCACAAAGTATAACGTTGACTTCTGGGAGTTAGCTTCTAGGGTCAACTGGAATGAGGCAGCCCTATGTGACCACTATTTCCGTGGTCTACCGCTCTGACTTTGAATAGAAGTCCTTCGGGGAGGTAAACCCAACACCCTTGCAGGACTGCGCTTGAAAGTGCAGGACTTTGACGATATCTACTGGATGCAGGAAGATGAAACCTGGTTTGAAACTAAGAATTCCGGGAATTCTTCTAACCCTGTCAAGAAGGACACCCCCAAAAGCTCCTACCAGTCCACCAATCAATCCTCGTCAAGCTCTCCTTGGAGAAGCTCCTCCAACCAGCAGTCCTCCATGACAAAGAACACTTCCAAGTCGTCCATCTCTGATAAGTTGGGGAAGAATGGCAAACTTACTGTGGATGAACGAGAATGTCACATGCGGGAAAGACTTTGCCTCTACTGCGGTGAAGAAGGGCACGTAGCAGGAAACTGCCTGAAATCTAAAGCCGCAAAAGCCCATGCATCCGCTGTGATTCCCGATTCTGCAGACTCGGAAAAATAGTCCGCAACCCTCAGGATACAGCCATTGGGGCTGGGGGTTGCATTGACCTTACCCATTTGGCTGCCTATGTTCGTCTCAATGCATCCGCTCTTTCCGACCCTGACTTGCTAATCACCCTCTTATCTATTCCTGACCTTTCTGCCCCTGTCTGAACCCTCATTGATTCTGGTTCATCCCATTGCTTCCTCAACTCCTCCTTCGTGTTGAACAATGAACTCAGCACAACCTCCATTAAACCGATCGGTTTATGACTCTTCGATGGATCTTGCAACTCCACCATAACTCAAGTCATCCAACTTCCAGTCACCTTTCCTACCGGTGAAATGTTCAATCTGTCATTTTATGTAACCTCGCTAGACTCTTCCTGTTCCACAGTACTTGGTCATAACTGGCTGAAGCAATACAATCTGTTGATTGACTGGTCTTCAAGCCAAATCACTTTCCACTCTGCTGATCATAGAGGTTCAGCACCCCAGACATCACCCTTGTCCCTGAACCTTCCAGTAGAAATCCTTGAATCCTCTGCATTTTCTGAACCCCCCATTCCTCCTAAGTCTACACCTCCTGACATCTCTTTCATCAATGCTGCTGCTTATGCACATGCCAGCAAACTCCCTGGGGCAGTAGCTTTCCAGATGACCTTCACTCCAGAAGGGCTATCCGCCCACTCTACCCAATCTTCACCCCCACCGGATTTATCCGACATTCCCGCCAATTATCATGAATTTGCCGATGTCTTTAATAAGAATAAGGCAGACACCCTTCCTCCACATCGTCCTTACAACCTCAAGATAGAGATGGAAGATAATGCTCCCCCTCCTCTGGGTCGCATGTACTCCCTCTCTCCTCTGAATTAGAAGCCTTATGAGTCTTCATTGACGAAAACATCTGCTCAGGCTTCATCCGGCCTTCTAAGTCTCCACATGGAGCTCCCATACTCTTCATCAAGAAGAAGGACAGTAGCCTCCAACTTTGTGTCGACTACTGAGGACTCAATTGTCTTATGAAGAAAGACTGTTATCCCCTTCCTCTCATTTCCGACCTCCTCCTCGACTCTCCCCGAAAAGCCCACTTGTTCACCAAGATAGACTTGCAGCACACTTATCACCTAGTCTGCATCACGGACAGTGATGAATGGAAAACTACTTTCCACACCCACTGCGGATCCTTCGAGTGGCTGGTAGTTCCCTTTGGACTCACTAATGCACCCGCAGCGTTCCAGTGTTTTATGAACAACATCTTCAGCGACATGCTGGATGTTTGTGTCATCGTGTACCTCGACAACATCCTGATCTATTCAGATGACAAGTCCTGACACAGGACTCACATTAAAGAAGTCCTCTGCCATCTCCAGAAAAACAGGCTTTACACCTCCCCACAGAAATATGAGTTCCACAAAGACACCGATGAATATTTAGGTTTCATCCTTTCACCAGATGGACTTCAGATGTCCAAGGATAAAGTCAAAACCATGCTCGACTGGCCTGAGCCTAGGAAAGTTAAGGACATCCAAGCCTTCTTAGGCTTCTGCAATCTTTACCACCATTTCATTAACAGCTATTCAGACATTGTCATCCCACTCACCTGCTTGATGCGGAAATCCGCAGCTTGGGACTTCAGCAAGAAGTGCCGCAATGCCTTTGAAAGGCTCAAACAAGAATTCACCCATGCACCCATCTTAACCCAATGGGTACCCAACTCACAGATGGTACTCGAAACTGACGCTTCCGACTATGCCCTAGCAGCTATCCTTTCGGTTTACACTATGGATGGAGAAATCCATCTGGTTGCTTTCCACTCTGGCTCCTTTAATCCTGCTGAACTAAATTATGACACCCATGACAAAGAACTCCTGGCTATCTTTGAAGCTTTCAAACACTGGCAGCAATATTTTGAGGGTTCCGCAAACCCAGTGGATGTGGTCACTGATCACAAAAATCTTGAGTACTTCAGCACTACTAAATTGCTCACCCACCGCCAGGCCCATTGGTCTGAATACCTTTCCCAGTTCAACCTAGTCATCCATTTCCACCCTGGAAAATTAGGAGCCAAGCCAGATGCGCTCACTAGACGTTGGGACGTCTACCGCAAAGGGGGAAATAGTGACTTTGCCTCTGTAAACCCAACCAACTTCCGACCTGTATTCACACAGGAACAACTCACCTCTTCCCTCCATGCCACTTATCTCACCACACCCATCCTCCGACAAGCAGTAATCATGGATGTTGAGAAACTCCACAACGACATCTGCACCTCTCTTCCCCTTGACCCTATATCTTCTGCTCATCTCCTGACACCTGTTGACCCCAACTGGACCATAGATGAGGCAGGACTTCTCCACCACTTCAACCAGATTTATGTTCCGGATGTCGCAGATCTCCACCTCAAAGTCCTTCAATACAAACATGATCATATCCTCTCTGGCAACTTCGGACAAAACAAAACCCAGCAGCTTGTCCACCGGGAATACGTCTGGCCAAACCTCTGCACCTTTGTCCAGGAATTCTGCAAATCCTGTACAACTTGCAAGCAATCCAAATCACCTCGACACAAGCCCTATGGGTTCCTGAAGCAACTTCCAGTTCCAGAATGGCCTTGGAATTCCATCTCCATGGATTTCATTGAACAACTATCTGACTCTGCTGGTCACACTGCTATCCTGGTCATCGTTGACCAGCTCACCAAACAAGGCATCTTCATTCCAACTGTCAACAAAATCACAGTCCAAGAACTAGCCAACCTATTCATCCTCCACGTCTTCTCCAAGCATGGCGTTCCATCACATGTCACTTGTGACCGGGGATCCGAATTCGTCTCTCATTTTTTCTGCTCTGTTGGAAGAGCACTTGATATGCGGATCCACTTCACTTCCGGTTATCATCCGCAAGGTGATGGTCAGACAGAACGACTTAACCAGACCTTGGAACAGTACCTCCAGATCTTCTGTAACTATCAGCAAGATGACTGGTCTCACCTCCTTCCCTTAGGTGAATTTGCCTACAACAATGCGCCTGCCGCCTCTACAGGCATATCCCCTTTCTTTGCCAACAAGGGCTATCACCCAAACATTTCCGTCTTTCCAGAACGCAACTTAGCCTCTCAACATGCCCGAGAGTTCATCGTCGATTTAGATGACCTTCACCAGGAACTTCGGAAACAACTTGTGGCCACTCAAGAATGTTATCAAGGTCCTGCAGATAAACATCGGGCACTCGCACCTGACTTCAACATTGGTGATTTCGCTTATGTCACTGAGGAAAATATCCACACCACCCATCCCTCCGAGAAACTCTCCAAAAAGAACCATGGTCCTTTTGAAATCATCGCCCGCCCAGGCACTCACTCAGTCACCCTGCGGCTCCCGGACCACATGCAGGCCATTCACCTGGTCTTCCATGTCTCTCAACTAGGAAAAACACTCTCCAAACACCATTCTGAATCGGACACAACCTCCACCTCCTCCCATCACTATCGATGACGAGCTTGAATACAAGATAGCTGAAGTTCTCAACTCCAAGGTCGATAATTGATGCCGGTGCAAGATTCTCTACCTTGTCCAATGGGAAGGCTACCAGGGAACCGATGAGGAAACCTCCTGGCTACCCGCTATGGAACTCGACCATGCCCAAGAACTCCTTACAGATTTCCACACCCGCTACCCGCAGAAACCCGGTCCATTACCCACTTAAGTCTATTCTAATACTCATTCGCTCAGTCAAGAACTTAGAAACAGAAAAAATAAAATTTGTTTTTTTATGGATCCAACCAGATCCCTACGCTACCTTGTTTCCCCCCTCTCCGGCTTCGACACCCTCTCCTCCAACTTCACCATGTTCCTCCTCCCTTGCCACCTCCTCCAATTCTCTCACCTCCTGCTCCATCTGTTCCTTCATTTGGTGTTCCCTCTGTTCATATTGAGCCTTCATGGCAGCCAATTTTTGTTGGGTGGAGGATGCTGGGAGAGACATAATGACTAGTGATGGGAGTTGGAAACAACAAGGAAAGTTTTTCAACCAAATACCACATTTGGAAATCCAACCAACTTCCTCATTTGGACTTGAACCCTCACGTGCCTCGTAGGCTTGGCGCTAAGGGGGAAATACTGTCACGATCCATTCCTCGTCTGCTCGGAACCTGCAACCTTCTGATCTTTTCCACACTTCTAACCCGACTCCTTCCACCTTTGTTCTGGGCCCCTTGCACTGCCACACTGCTGTGCACCAGGCCGCCTTGTACAGCAATCACGGCTGCCATCCAAGGCTGCCATCTAGTTTTGCAAATTCAACTATGGATTCCTGTGTGGCCTCCACTAGGCAATTTATCTATGCAGTTGAGACACTGCCGCAGTTTCTGTTTCCGTTCCACTCTTATTCTGGACTTTAGTATTTAAGCTTAGTTAGTTTCACCTTGTATTCCTCAGTTTGTATATCAACATAGACTCGACTCTAACTTGTCAATCCAAATCTCCTTTTACTCCTACCTCCGTTCCCTGAGAGTCTGAATTTAATTTTGACTCAACCTCTAGTCTCCCCTTGAAGTTCTAGTCTCATCTGAACTTAACCCAAGTCCTTCTGTACTCCCTCCTGCATTTACCCACAACTTTCCGCTTCCTCTTCTAAACCTTCATCTTGAAATTAGGACACCAGACGAGGTGAAGGGTGCAGCTTCTTATAAGCTGAAGCCAAGTCCTTTCTGTTACCCCTCCACCTAATCCGCTATGACCCGACAACCTCCTGCTTCCAACACCCGCTGGGTCTGACCGGATTCTGATGAGCCCTCTCGAATCAGTTCTTAACAATGACTTCCGATGTTCTCATCAACACCAATGACTGCTGGTCATCATTTCAAACAGCAAACAGACTGCATCCAAAGTGAAAATTTCAATGTAGGGAGGTTACAGCACAGTCTGAGCTCAAGACAAACTTATTTTGTTCACATTGAAGTATCCAGGTTTCAGTAGCCAACTGTGAACAACCTCATGCTCATTGTTGGCAACAATGAGGAAAATCATCAGTGGCATTCAGAATGTTTCTTACACAAGAGGCAGAGCAATATATTACCCTGGAGAATATGTTGGGAATAATAGGGAAAAAAGACACTTTTTCCCTGGGGAAAAATAAAAGGAACCATCAGTAAAAAAATGTTGTTTTTCCCACCCTTTTCTCTTTGCTCTTGCTCAGCAAAAATAACTCATCCATTCCTGGGAGAAAATCAGGTGAAAATGGAGGGGAAATATATCTTTTTTTCCACATTTTCTCTATATCTGGTGAGAATAACATTTTTTCTCCTGACTTCCACAATTTTTTCACCTAGAAACAGATTAGTTATTTTTCCACAGAGAAAAAACTGGGAATATGTGGGGAAAATGACCTTTTTCCCCCTAATGTTCACAAGTTTTTCTCCTGGAAACAGATTAGTTGTTTTCCTGCAGCAACCAAAAGGACAAAGTGTGGGAAAATAACATATTGTTACTGATGGTTCCTTTTATTTTTCCACAGTGAAAAAGTGTCTTTTTCTCCCGTTATTCCCAACATTTTTTCCAGGGTAATATATTGCTCTGCCTCTTGTGTAAAAGTTGATCAAATTCGCACGAGGAGCGGCCCTGACCAGCCTGACCTGTTGCGGAGTGTCACATACTTAGTCAGTTGATGGTTACCTAACAGTAATATGTAATATGGATCAATGATATCATATTCTCTGTTCCCGAACGGACCTTTAATAAAGTTAAGTAAGGTTAACTACGACATGGCTGCCGCGGTGAGCCAGCTACCTGACATTCGCAATGAAATCGAGGCACTATTATCTTGGAACCCTCCTCGTCTAATTTCCATCGCTACCAAGAAAAAGCTATCCTCCACTCGGCCACCTTCATTTTATGATAAACATTTTTCCAAGGACTTGGTTCTTCAGCGGGTAGAGCGTCTTCCATCCCTGGTCCCTGCTCTCGCCAACAATGTCGATACTGTTGGAGCAGACTATATACGCTGCACAGGGGAAGAGACAACACGTTCCTTACAACCTACCTGGGGTTTAGTTAGACTTACAGCTAGGGTTAGCAGAGGTAAGAACACTGTATTCCTACTACGGTACAGGTTCTCCTTATATACATAATATTAAGGATGTCACATGACTCAGGAATGTGTTTACCGCATGTATGCGCAGTAAGCGCAGTAACATGCATATGCTGCATGTATCGCCTCATGTATACATGTGTATGCTGCATGTATTGCCTCATGTATACAGCATGCATCAGGGATTAATTTCAACAGATACAGCACTTCACGCCGCTTCAGCCACCCTTCCCCCTCCCAATGGTTTCATTACAGCCCAACGACGGACAGAGGATTTAGGGAATATTGACGTGAGGGTGGGAGACAAGAAAGCAGTTGCCGACTTTTACAATCAAACCACTGCCAAATACTGCTCGCCCTTGGCTTCTATGCTCGCTTTGCACCCCACCGCTTCATTTTCACAATGGACCAGTCTCTTGTTCTGGACGCAATCGGTTCGTTCCACGGGTTATGCGATTATACACGGGGTGCTTCGTTTCTTCGGAGAAAGTGGTATTCAGACGATAGAAGCGATACGAGCTAAGATTGTGAAGGAAATGGAGAGCGATAAACGTCGCATCTTTGAGAAGATGAGGAAGTCTGAATCGCCTTTGTCTACGTGGGAGATAAAGCGCCTCAGTGCAGGTTCCATAGAAGTAATGACCGCGGTTCCTAATCTAGGCAAGTTTTCTTGGACATTCTGCAAGGTTACAAATTGCCTCATGGAGCCTAAACATAAGAAAGCGATCGAGAGAGTCGCGCAGGTGGTGGTTGGACCTGACGCGAAGGCTCCCCTGCGGCGTATCCCTGTATGTTTATGCCCTTTGAATTGCGAAGAATAGTACTCATCATACTATAGGATAACTCTTCAGATAGTCACCTTGATCCAGGAACTCGCGACGAGGAAATCGAGATGCAATCTCATGTTGAGACTTTCTCTCCGACCTTACGCATAACTAGGGCCGTCACTCGATCGGCTGCGGCGTCAGGTTCTTCAACGCTTCCTCAACCACCACCGAGTTCATTAGAACATGACTCCCTGACGAAGGACAAAGGCAAGAAACGCAAGCGGGAGGATGAAGATGACGGCAACGATGATGGCGATGATGACGGCGACGATGACGGCGACGATGATGGCGACGATGATGACGATGACGACGACGAAGCTTACCATGATCAGCATGACATTACTGCGCAAAGTCTAGTGCAACAGGTGACGAGCAACACAATGTCTGTCAAAACAAGGCTGACATGCGACTCTGCAGGCGTGGACACAAGCCGTACGAGTCGATGGGACTATCATCATCCTTCACTCCGGCAACCACGAACTCGTGTGTGTCCGCCATCGAGGCTCTCAGACGCTTTACGTTTCGGACGTCATCGAACCGCCCACGTGCGTTAATCCTAGCTATGGGAAACTCCATGTGGGCATCTATATCGCCGCCATCCAAGACATGATGGACCGCCAGCAGCAGCAATTATCCAATGTAACCGACCCAGATCATTCTGGTGACGACGGGGGTGGTGATGATGACCAAAACGACCGAGGGGATAATCGGGGTTCTGGAAGTGGCCACAAGGGCAGCCGTGGACGTCGAGGTGGGCACGGAAGGGGACAGGGTGGTGGATTTCAAGGCTCTGCAGAAAAGAAGGATCCTGCTGTTGATGAAATTGCAGCCGTCGAGGTATGTCGGCGTGGACCATGTCAACCTTCAGACGAACCTGACCAGCACCAGAAAGCAATACATGTGGCCAACAACCATAATATGGTCCTCCTCTACCTCCAATATGATGTATACGACTCCCCAATCCCTGCGTTGTTCCTTCGCGCTGCCCCTTCAATTACCGCACATACCAGATGTCCGACTCCTCCGTTATCTCCACGATCCATCCACACTTACGGACTAGAGGAATGTCTGACCGTTGTGCTTACGTCGGAAATCGGGCAGGGGGCAACAGGCACTGTCCACCGTGGCACACTTAAGCCAGGAACCTTGGATGGCGCTATGCCACTGGACGTTGCCATCAAACTTGCTTTCGACGTTGAACAGCGAGCTGCCCTCAAGAGTGAATACGATATCTATTGCTGTTTAAGGTCAAAAGGAATTCTTCGAGGTATCGCGACACCATTGGGGTTCTTTGACGACTCCGAAGGTGGTGCTTGTGCTCTTGTCATGCTTTATGCAGGTGTTCCACTCATCGCAGTGCCACGGCGCAATTTGTCGATCTCGGACTGGTAAGTTTCTTCACTAATCACTTGTTCAACTTACAATACTGATTGTCCATTGCAAATTAGCAAATCTGCGCTTTCGACATTAGAATCTATTCATCAAGCGGGGATACTCCATGGAGACATCCGTCGGGAGAATATTCTTATCAGTGACTCAGGAGTTACAATCATTGACTTCGGGCATTCGAAACAATGCCATGATCAAGGAGCCAAAGATGAAGAACTTGCATGCCTTCGTCATTTCCTTGGTTTGGCACGCAAAAATCACTAGATAATGATAAGATGAGAGTACTACTTTACCTACCAAATATTGACTTTACCACCCGCATTGTGATTGAACACTTTCTGATTTGTACTGGATTACCAGATGCAACACTCTTCCTTAGTTTTCTATAATTCACAAATGGTTTATTCTCCTTTGCATACTCTCTGAGCCACACATTAAAATGAACAGCACTGCTGTTTCTTCTATTCTTGGCAGCTCAACTGCTATGTCTACCCAAACCTTTTCTCCATGTGACTTCACAAGTTATTCTATTGACATTGGTGGCAATGGTCAGTTTCATTCTTTGTTTATTTGCTATGAGTGTTCAGCTGAAATGGTTGTAGGTGTGGATCAGAAGGCAGCCCAAACAATGCTAGCCAGTCATTTGGGCCATATGTACATTTTCTTTATTAATGTAATAATTTTACTAATCTTTTCAGTTTGTTGTGTTATGATAACAATGCCTACCACACCTGTGACAGACCCAATGCCACTTGTGCTAGCAGGCCGCTGCTTCGCCCGGCATGTCTGAGTCCTGTTTAGTGTTGCCAATGGCATGGCTCACACCGGAGGCATTGGCCAGCTCATGTCTTCGGCAGATCATCTAGCAATGATGTATCACTGATCTGGATTCTGAAAGGTTTCGAGACAACTGACGTAAGCCGCTGCCCAAAAAAGGTGGCAGTCGACTTTATACTACAGGTTAGTCTGCTTTCTGACGCGTGGGGCTTAACGGTAGGTCGTTTTCAGTCGGAGCTTTAATACCCCATAGCCATTAGAAACCAGTAAGTAACATCTTGGTATGGTGTCCGAAAGTCCACACCCCACTCGTCAACAAGATGGACCTCATCCACAGTGAATTGCCCTAACCGTGCACGAACATTGGTCGAGGATAAAGCTGTTGTATTGAGAAGTTTGCATTGTCTCTGGGCCAATGAGAATGACGTGATGCCGGCCCGTTCTGGCTTCCTCCCAAAGATCACGTACTGGCATCCTAAGTTTGGCTGCGGCTAATGTTTCAGAGTTGATTGCAAGCGCAGGTATACCTCTTTTCTCGAGATTAGCAACCTTGGGAGGTAGTCATTCAGCGGTGATTTAATGTAAGGTGTCATAGAGAGACGTACCATGTCACTTTCAAGAAAGTTGGTAGGAGACACGACCAATGTTATTGTTCCTTCGTGCACCAGGACAGGCATGTATATTAATGCTGATTTTCCATCGCCTGTCACGCTGATACAAAAGATGTCACATCCATTGAGTATTTTTGCAGTGCATTCCAGTTGGTATGCATCAGGCTCGAAGTTAATTGATGGCTGGACTCGTGCCCGTATCAATTGCAGTCCAGGCAGTGATGACCATGCCTTTTCAGGGCGGCACGACCAATCAAAGGGACGTGCTACTGGTGACATCCCACATGAGGATATGGCAAGGTGTTTGGGTTCTCAAAAATGTTAAGGCCCCATGCCTCTCACATATGGGATCTGAGATCCTGTTAGAAGTAGATCACCCAACTAATTTCTAAATTTCAATGGTCCCTGGCTAAGACATCTCCGCCTGCTACAATCTTTGATCCTCAATCACTAGTGAAAATTTGATCATGAGCAATGCGCATGACTGCTGCTGTGGTGCACTTACTGTCTACGAGTGCAGTTTTTGGTCAAGTTACTATCCGAAACTCAGAAGACAATGTCACAGTGGCAAAGTATGACAATATGAAGGTAAAAACTAGCAGAGTGGTTGTTGTTAGAAAGGATCCATCATTAATGAGCTGCTAATATGAATATGCAGTTGCAGGGGTAGGTTGTTGTAAGGATAGCGTGATCCGGGTGATGCATGCTCCCGTATTTTCCTTATCATCTATCTGTTCCATTATTTCATTTATTTCGTCTCTATGGTTTCTTTCCTTTTCTTTTACCCTATCTCTTCTCATACGATGACTTATCTGTATTTCCAATTCCCTGCTGCTTACTACTTGACAACGAGCTGGACTCTTTATTATTTAGATACCCAACAAGCCCAAATTCTTACTTATATAAACAAACAGTTTTGTAACTAGTAGAAGAGAATTCAGAGCCCATTAAACTGTCTATCGAGTGACATTAGAACTTAGTGTGCTAGAACCGTGATTCGTCACACTTATATCACATATTTTTGACAGTCTACTCGCTCAAACTTTACTACTACCAAACTTCGACTTGCTTCGCATCTGGATCTCTTAGTCTGATCAACTGAGGCTCTTACTGCTAGGTGACACCTTTGCAACAACTATTCTACAATTCACCTATATTGAAACACTTCATCATCATGTCTGAGACTTGTTACCCACTTCGTAACCGTCTGGCCTGTGAATATGTGGCTGCACCAACTCCAGGTGAGATACTATCTAGATCCGCCAGTACGACTAACCTTGAGTCGGTGGGAGTGGCCCCTTTGCCCCTCACTTTGACGTCTGGCCCAGCTGTGGAGGAGGCAGCTACAGCGCGTAACGAGCAGAATTTTCCTATTGACCAAGTTGTTAGCCCTTGCTTGTATAGTGATGTGGTTGCGACTAGACCATCCTCTGCTGCTAGTCGGCATGATGATACCCAGCTAGATGCAGGTATTTCGGAGATCTGTTTGGCTCCAATTACACCTTATCTTGAAAGCTTCTTGTCTCAGGTAGACCATGCTTTCAATGACGATTTGAACTTGTACTCTTCCACTCGAGTACTGACTGAAGATTCTCCTGACGAGGAGACTAACAGAAATGAACCTTGGACTTTAGTTGAGTCCAAGCGAGCCCGAAGACATCATAATTCTGACACTGGAACTACTAAGTTTTCGAGAGGAAACAGTTTGACATCTGAACAAGAAATTACAGTTAAGACTGCTGAACAGAATTTGACCACTGAAGAATGAGAATGAATTGATCATCATTATGAGAAAGTGCACTTCGATAACAATAGAGATGAATCTTCGAGGGATGAGGGACCCTTGAAAGGAAAAGGTATTGACCCTGAAAATTGGGGAACCTTGAGATTTGAACCATCCGAATTGGATGTGAATGCCCAAAAAAAGGCGATAAAGACTTGGAATGAAATCCGAGACCAGGACCGACATAAGGAATCTAAAGAGAAGGCTCCTCATCAGAAAGATTCCAATCATAAAGCTCGAGTTGAGAGTGTAACGGATGAAGGCGCACTGAAAGCGAGTGCCCCTGCTGCAGCTAAACAGAATCCCTCTGAAACCAAGTTCACACCAATGTCAGATGCTTTGCTGAGTCGAATAGTGAACACCGTAAAGGGTCATCGACGACCAAACGTTTGTCAGGAATGACAAAGCTCAGATACACGGCCTTTATCTCAAATTGCCCCTGGAAGTTTTCTAGGTCGAGCTATGAGCCATATTGAAGAAAATGAACACTTACCTTCAGACCCGTCTGATAGTTCATCCAGCTCCTCTAAGTCTACAAGTTCCTCTGACCCTGAGAGTGGAACTAATGGAGAAGGAAGAAGTTGTCAAACACAATCTCGATCAACTCGATCGAGGCCATCAAAACTGAGACACAAAACATTGTTAAAGCTGCTCGCACCATTGGATTATGATGGCGTGGCTGATGCTCACAGTTACCACCGATTCGTGACCGAGGGAACTGACTATGTCATTTTGGGTTGAGTTCAAAAATGACGAAGAGTTTTTGTACTCTCCTATTATTTGAAGGGCAAAGCTTACAATTTCTACACTCAGAAGGTAGCCATGAATGCTTATGATTGGAGTTTGAAACAGTTTTTTGAGGAGTTATTTAATTACTGTTTCCCTATCAATTACTGTATGAAGCAAAGAGAAAGACTCCGTAAATGTTTCCAGAATTCAAAGACTGTATCAGAATTCATCTATGAGCTAGAAGAGATAATCAACATGATTGGACTAGTAGATGAAAGAGAAAGAGTTGTACGCCTATGGGATGGCTTTCGACCTGTGATCCAGAAAGGACTCTGGCGTGATGGGTACAACCCTGAAGTATCATCGTGGGATGAAATAAAGCATGCTGCACAGGTTATCGAATTGTCGGAAGAAGTATCTGATAGGCGGGAGCATCATGTTACATTTGACACCAATGGTAGCAATTCCGTACCCAGCTTCCCTAGGAACAGACAGAATGAGACAACTCCCTCTGAGAATAATAGCAATAGGACTGGTAAACACTCACAGAACAATCATCGATGTGAGGAGCACCAGAAAACTTATCGAAACGATAACCCTTGTGACAACTCCCAAGGGAATTATCGTCCCAATAATAACACTGGTAACTCCAACCCAAACCGGGGGAACCAGAATAGCACGCTTCACCAAGAAAGCCGCCCAAGGCCTCAATTAAGTGCTAAGGAGCAAAATGAGTATCTCACTGCTGGAAAATGCTTCAATTGTGGAGAAACAGGACACATTGGCCAGAACTGTCCACGTGGAGGTTCAGTGACTTCGAATAAACCCAATAGACCCCCTGGTATCGCTTTGCACAATGTTGAGGTTAATTTTGATAGGTTCAATAATGTTGGAGGATTAACCAAAATGACAGAAATTCCTGTCGCAAGCATTGGGATCAGTCCTGAGCCGCAGAATGAATTTGAGGAATGTACTACACCTTTGACAATGAGTGATCTGATTGCTTTACATGTGATGGCTGTGCTGGAGCATATGCGGCCCTATCCTTTCGATAAATCACCAATTGAGGATAGCCAGTTCTTAGTGTACCAATTTGAAGAGGATCGATATGTGATTATGGATCAGGAACTTTGTGATGATGAATACATTAGCAGTGAACTACTCATGCAAGGAAGCTTTAACTTGCCTGAGTGGTATGCGGCTCAATGCGCCAAGCGAAACAATGGGAACTTATGCACTAATAATTGATGGGCATGGGGCCCATTGATGGGAGATGTTGTCCAGTGGGAATTGAGTCGACTGATCTCTCAGGGTATTGATTTGTATCCTAGGTATCCAGATGAACCCGCCGAGAGGTGGGAAGTTGTGAGTGTAGGCTTTGGCTATACCGTCACAGATATGGCTGTAGGAATGACAGTCTCTGTGCCAAATGAGTTAATATTTAAATCAACTGACCTGATAACATGGTTTGTGAATCGCTTATGGGAGGAGCACAAAGTATGAACCAAACAAAAACACTCTGGAGATGAAGAGTCAGATACAGGAAATAATAATGAACCATCGGATCATGGTGATGGTTTTGGAGATGACAGTAATTTCGACTTGGATTTACTCACAGAAGTTGATTCGCTTGATGAACTTAGAGATTACAAAAAATGTAAAACGAGATGTGAAGATGTGAATCATTGGCTAAATGAGGTGGCAATTGCTGATAACCAATTGTTAGCTTTACATGTAAGTGGTGTACAAGTTCCACGAGGTACGTACACCAGACTCCAACGAAATGTGGCAACCCTGAAAGACTTCGCGTGCTTGGTTCCTAAACCAATCGTGATTGTGGTGCAGATTAATGGCCATCCAGCCCGAGCATTGCTGGATTCCGGATCACTGGGAGATTTTATGTCTACAGCATTGGCTGATCAACTAAAAGTAAAAAAGGTAGAACTTCGAAAACCCTTACCACTGCAATTGGCTGTCCAAGGATCTCGCTCCAAAGTTAATTGGGGTACTACTGTAAATTTCAAATATCAGTCAATTAACGAAGAACGGCATTTTGATATAGCAAACTTATCTAGCTATGACATTATACTAGGGACACCGTGGTTGTACGCACATCATATGACAATGGGTATTAACCCAGCATGCATGATTGTTGGTAGCAACGAGGCATTACTGCTTAAGGGTGACACTGTAACAAAAATATCTTCGCGTGCTATGGAGGTTGCTGAGGAAGATCTTCAATGGGCTAGAGATGAATTGATTGAGTATGCCCGTCCACTGTGCAAAGAAATGGTAGAGACAGGCTTACCGCCATTGTGAGCCATCAATCATGAAATCCCATTGATTGACGTTGGGAAGGTTTACCCTTGGCGACCGTCTCAGTGTCCAGAAATGTTCTGACCTCAATGGACGGTGAAAAAGAATGCTTACCTGGCATCAGGGCATTGGAAAGTTACTAGTGCCCAAAACATGGTGCCAATGTTGCTGATTCCTAAACCTGGTGCTAAAACCAGTGAAATCCCACAGTTACGAACGGTTGTAGACTTACGTTCACAAAATGCAAATACATTAAAGATGACTTCACCATTACCAGATATTGATGGTATGCTTCGGCGCATTGCAGGTGCTAAGTATAAATCATCGTTAGATTTAAAGGATGCATATGAGCAGATCTGGATTATACCTGAACATGTTGAGCGATCTGGGGTAATGACACCTGATGGGAATATGGTAAGCTTGGTCATTCAGCAAGGGGACTGCAACACACCTGCTACATACCAGGCCATGATGAACCATATCTTCTGTGTACATAGGTCGGTTTCTGGATGTTTATCTTGACAATATTGTGGTATATTCGAATTTGCTAGAGGAACATTTAAAACATGTCAGGATTGTAATTGATGTTTTACGAGAGGAAAAACTTTACCTAAGTTTAAAGAAACTTCACTTTTTGGCTGATGAACTTTGCCTGCTGGGGCATATAGTTGGACATGAGGGAATTCAAATGGATCTGGCCAAGGTTGATTCTGTCATAGCATGGAAGACACCTACGAATCGAGACCTTCTCTGAGGTTTCCTGGGAGCTGTAGGCTATCTGGCTGATGACCTTGCAGTGGTTTGTATCCCTATGGCTGTGTTGCATGGCTTGATGGGGGATACTGTACCTTACCATTGGGAGTACACACATCAGCATGCATTCGAAGATATCAAAGAGATCGTTGATAGTGGGCAGAACCATCATCGAGTGCCAATCCAATACCATGCAGATGCCGAACCTGTTTATCTAATTATGGATGGTTGTGCAACAGGTATTGCTGGTGTTGTGGGCCAAGGTGCTGAGTGGAAGAAAGTGAGAGTAGCCGCATTCTACTCTGCTAAGTTGAATTCAGCACAACAAAACTATCCTGTGCATGAGATAGAGATGTTAGCAGGCATTGAAACGATGCTTCGACACCGTGATATACTTCAGGGTGTGAAGTTTAAGTGGATCACTGACCATAAGGGATTAATTCACCTCCTCGGGCAGAAGGATCTTTCCGGGCGACAGGCACAATGGATGGAAAAAATTAGTGAATTCATTTTTGAGGTTGTATACATACCGGGCGAAGAGAATGTATTAGCTGATGCATTATTGCATATGTATTCTAATGACACACCTGGGACAGTACGTGCTAGGTCAGAATACACTTATCATGATGTAGTTGATAATGATGTATTGCTGGTACACAGTATCTCGATGCCTGTATTGACGGGCACTGAGGCTGTGTCCAATACTTGGAAATGGCAAATCACAGCTGTTATGAATGGGGATTGTGCTGATTTTGTTGCCATGCCTGTCCAACAAAAGGAGGGCGGGAATGGGGACAAAAACATGAACAAAAACACGAAACTCACAATGGGAACTGATAAAACCAGACTCACTATCAAAATTCCTGCAAGCAAACCTGCGATAACAAAGAATAGAGAGGAATCTCTGGACCAGAAAGAATGACTTACAATTAGGATACCTGCACGGAAGCCCAAACCTTCTGTGGAACATGCCACAGAACACACCACAGAGATGGTACCTGCTTCTGATCTAGCTGTCATACAACTGATGACGATCAATCACTGATTAGTGTTGTAGCTGGAGGGCACAAGGGATTCAACTTACCAAACATCTTGAGGAATCAATATGAAAATTGATTTGTTCTTCAAGAATATCCTTGAGAATCCTAGACACTACAAGAATTTTGTATTGGATGATGGACTCATATACATCAAAATGAATGATAGGAACTTACTGTGCATTCCTAAGTTGCATGTTCAGGGATGGAACATTCGTGAGATTGTAATTGCTGAGGCACATTCATTATTAGCCCATTTGGGAGCTAGTAAAACCCTAGCTTACCTTAGGGACAACATGTGGTGGAAGGATATGACTTCTGATACTACATTCTACTGCCAGTCTTGTGTGACCTGTAGACGGAGTAAACCATCAACACAAAAACCCTATGGATTATTGAATCCATTAGATGTACCATCATACCCATGGGAATCAATAGGAGTCGATTTCATGGGGCCATTACCTGAGTCTAGGAATAGGAATGGTACCTTTAATTCTATAATGGTCATAATATGTTTGCTTACCTCAATGGTACATCTGATTCTGAGTTGCAAAAATTATAATGCACGCCAAATTGCCGAATTAATGTTTGACGAAGTCTATAAACTTCATGGATTGCCAAAATCTATAGTTAGCGACTGAGACGTCCTCTTTACCAGTACATTTTGGCAACATCTTAATAAACTGTTTGGTACCTGACTCAGAATGTCAAGCACGTACCATCTGCAAACTGATGGTGCAACTGAGCACACTAATCGAACTGTGATGCAGATGTTAAGGCAGTGCATCAATGAGAAACAGACAGATTGGGTGACAAAATTACCTGCGATAGAGTTCGCTATCAATTCGGCTAGATCTGCAAGTACAGGATATGCACCATTCTTTTTGAATACTGGGCGTATGCCCAGATCCATGATCTGGGACTCTGCTAAACAAAACGAGTACCCAGGAGTCAGGAATTTTGCTATGCAACAAAAATTGGTGTTGATGGCTGCGCATGATAGTATCTTGGGTGCTCGTGTCAATCAGATTCGATCAGCTAATAAGAAAAGACAAGTCGCACCTTTTAAGAAGGAAGATCTCATATACCTGTCCTCAAAAAATATTACATTTCCTAAGGGATTGGCAAGGAAATTGATTCTGAAGTTCCTAGGCCCTTACCGAATCCTAGAAGACTATGGGAATGGATCATTCCAAGTCGAGCTACCAGTCCATCTGAAACAGAGGGGCGTACATGACATCTTTCATGCATCGTTATTGAGAATACATGTTCCTAACGATGATTGCTTGTTTCCTGGTCGTCTAGACACCCAATTAGGAAATGCTGAGGGGACCAAAGGTGAATGGGCAGTGGATCATATTCTCGGACATGCAGGATCAAGGATTAACTCCACATTTGAAATTCAGTGGAAGACCAGGGACGTTACCTGGATGCCATATTATCAAGTTAGCCATTTACATGCTCTTCAGCAGTATTTTGAATTACTGGGTAATACCAATGTTTCCCATCTTGGGGAAGGCAAAGGGAAACCACCATCGGATGATCCACAGACTTTCATTGGAAATGTAGAATCAGGCCGCCGACCTGCAATTAAAAGAAAGGCAAATCGACCCCAGTGCCACAAGTTACGGCTAAATCAATCCCCCTGGCAAGACCAGCCTACCTATGAAGTCAACCAATTTCTAAACACTACTAGCAAGTGTCGCCTCTATCCTACACCAGTCCTGACTGATAAATTTTTGTGTATTCCTTGCAAAGCGCGTGGCCATGTACACAGGTTGTGTTCTTCTCCACTGGGTATCCCCCACCTGGTTTCACCTAGAGAACAATGGCGACATTGGGACCTCCCTTTGCATTCATGGAGGACAACTCGACGCTTACCTAGAATATGACGCGATGCTCCATATGGGAGAACAGAAACTAACTGTTCCCATCGATACACTCAGTTTGCCCAGATATTCAATGCGGCACCCAGAGTGCCAGTCAATTTTGTCTATATCAACGGAAACAAGACCTTGATGGGATCAGGTCCGAAGCCAGATCGCGAGGTGTTCAAGGTATCTCCCTGCGACCTTTACAGTGTCCGACAGGTCGCGCCATGAGGAAGCCAGTTCCTTTTGCCAAGTCGAGCTGGGATTATGACACAGATGTTGTGGCGGAACACCGAGAACACTTCCCAGAGTCATCGAAATGGGCCCAATTCGTACGAGGACAATTTGGGAATAGAGCCAGTGCATGGGAAAAGACAGTGTTACAACGATTGCGAGTTTCTGCCTTATCGTGAGGCGTCTGTGGCTGCGTCGAGCTCAGGGATCACTGATGATCTCAACAGTTTTGATTTGGAACCACTTACCACTCCTCCCAATGACCAAACCACTTTCCCTGACCCCATTTTGACTTCTTTATCTGCGCAAGATCAGGTTATGAAGGATACCCTTTCTGGAAGTGTTTCTAATGTGAAGGCTGCTGGAGTTTCAGCTAAAGGGAAGGGGAGGAAGAAGGATTAAGTGTGAGATGTCGTGAGAACGACATCTGGAGGGCGGGTGTAAGGATAGCATGATCCAGGTGATGCATGCTCCAGTATTTTCCTTATCATCTATCCATTCCATTATTTCATTTATTTCGTCTCTATGGTTTCTTTCCTTTTCTTTTACCCTATCTCTTCTCATACGATGACTTATCTGTATTTCCAATTCCCTGCTGCTTACTACTTGACAACGAGCTGCACTCTTTATTTAGATACCCAACAAGCCCAAATTCTTACTTATATAAATGAACAGTTTTGTAACTAGTAGAAGAGAATTCAGAGCCCATTAAACTGTCTATCAAGTGACATTAGAACTTAGTGTGCTAGAACCGTGATTTGTCATGCTTATATCACAGTTGTGACGCATCATACTGTTAGACTGTTAATTGACTAATTGACGCGCCAGCCAAAAAATGTGATTACACATGACTTTCTGAGATGCCGTTGGAGGCTGAAAAAGACCAACCGTTAAGGTGTGACTTATAGAAAGCAGACATCAGACACGAGATATCCGAGGCACGAAGGTTGAAAACGAGTGGCTACAATCTGCCTTTGGGAGACTACTATAGGTGACATACCACAATGTGTGGCTCCCATTACACCACTTACTTCAACATCCACCACGATGACTCCCATGCCCACCACACAACCAGATAACACCGCCAGAGGCTACAAACAACCAATGCGGCACAAAACACAGGCCCAAAATAATGTTGACGTCGTTTTGGGCCCCAGGTAAGTTTTCATCTTAGTTTAACTGTACTTACTAACATATTTTTTCATTGATTTAGGTTTTATGTTACTACGACACAGTGAGCTCAATATGACCCACATATAGCAATGGAACCCACAAGGACAACAGGCAATGGCACCTAGGAACGGCAAACACACAAGACTGCAATGGCAAATGAGACTGCAAATGAGACCAAGAAAACAAAGATGCCAGCTGATTGGAGAGGGGAACAGCGCCGCCAACACCAGGTAAGCACCAACAATGACCCATCTACCACCCCCACTAACTGCCCCGCTTCTCCAAACAGCACCACGATGATGACAGGAAGACCATGACAACCCAGACATGGATGATAGGAAGGGGACAACAATGTGGCAGCACACTGTAGATGAAGACCAAGAACAGGAACAGGAACAGGAACAACAGCAGTAGTAGACAATGACGATGATGAAGATGAGGACCGGGAGGAGGATGACAACAGTGAAGAACAACAACAACAACAACAACAACAACACCACCATCACCACCCACCCCACCCTCAAATCGTTGCTCTGTTGTCCCGGTGCCGGCTAGAGTGGCCGCCTGTCGCATCGTTAAATTATAGAAGGCCTCACTGTCTAAATGCAGTGCACAAATTGGCGACCTGTGTCATTGATGCAAACGAAGCCCGATTTTATCACCATCCCCTACCCACATAAACCATTTATCAATCACTACCCATATCCTCCCAATGTTGACCGCTATGTCACACCATGTATTTCTCACCCTTGATTCTTCAACATGCTCATTCAATTTGTGCACTCATGGCCACATCACCCAGTCATGTCACCCAGCCACATCATACTTTGCCAGTTCACCGTCAGACAGTCGTTCAATCCAGGCTGTTGCATTTATGCTTTCATTTTATTCAAGAACACCCTTCCTTTTTTTAACCCTTTCAACAATCGCTCAATACACTCACAGATGGCCACGTCACCCAGCCACATCGTACTGTGCATGTTCAGTCCAGTCCACACTGTTGGGTTGAATGTTTCTACACCTTTCACTTCACGTTCCCTAATTTTTAACCTTTATTTTTCATTTCTTATGTGGTTGTTGCCAGCCGGTAGCTTTTCCCATTGGGTTTTTGATGCACCCATGACTGAGGATTTCATATCTGCCTTACTTCATACTACCTACCTTTATTTCTACTTATATGTTTGCCATCTGAAGAGGTGTCCATAATATTGGTCCATCGAGGCATGTCCTTAGCTCTAGTTAGCATAGGCGGATATCAAGGAAGTAACAAGTAACAATGACTGGGAGCATGGTGAGCACCCACGGCACATAGTGCTGTGCTTGGCCCGGCCTCAGGCCATGAGCCAAGCCAAGCCAGGCCCAAATAGGCCAAGCCAAGCCAGGCCGTGATGATGGCTTCATAGTGGCTTTGGCCCGGCTTGCATGTTTGAAAAGCCAAAGCCAGGCCGTCAGGCTGCAGCTTTTCAGTAAGCTATATCAGTGAGCTATATTCTCAAATATACTACATGTAATTAGTACCATTGGATACATTCATCGAACCTTACACAAAGTTGCAGCTATACAGTAGGCACCATGTAGTCTCGATACCAACCTCCACTACGATTTTGAAGACAATCGTTCAAAATGATATGGAGTCTGGATTTTGATGTGGGGTTGTAGTAGGGATTGACTCGGACCTTGAAAAGGTCGCCACGGCAGAGCACGGCAGCTGAGTAACCCAAAGAATCGGCGATGTGAATCTCAATGTTGGCTGCACTGATCTCTTATCACATTGATAATCCAAGTCGCACAGTGTTTAGTTGCACATTTATTTCTCCACTTTCTTGTATACTTGAGTCGACAACAGTAACCTGCATTCTATACCAATGGAGGAGGCTGTTGACACTGATGACATGCCATGTGATGATGATCTCCTGCAATTCAACCACCAACCTGCAAGTTCGTTGAACGCCCACCATTCCAGACAGTATTCCTATACCTGGGTTGTGCCGTTAGGAGTAGGAAGAACTATTTCAGGGTTTCCAGAGGTGAAGTTACACAAATTGTGTCTCACATCCAACTCATGTGAGTTAAACACTAGAATGTTGCAGACAGACACAATCCCTACATTGTAACACCTACTTGTCCTATCAACAGCTTTCCATTACACTACCACACCCCAACGTATCCACCTTTCCCTCCACCTGATGATTTTACACCAAGTTACCCTTTGTGTCCAAGGCCCAAATCTCCTCTGGTTTCCACCCCACAGATTCCTCGTTTGGGATCTTCTGATGTCATTCCCAGTCTGACAGATACCAAAAAGATGGAAGCTAAGTTTGTGGCTCGTTTGTTTGATAATATACTCCTGGGAACTATCCATGGCCACTGAACTCGTGCAATATTCAGATGGCCCATTGATGTCACGGTTGAAGACCGTCTACTTGTTGTTCTTAGATGCATGAAGAATGCTGGCTTCGACACCATTGGTGAATTACTTGCTGCCATGTTTTCTAAGGAATTATGGGGTTCAGAATCAACTCGGCATCTAACTGTGTCTCACAGTGTTGCTGCCTTTCTTCGTTGCCAGTCAATTGATCCACATCAATTCCCAGTAGCGATTGTTGATGCTATGTATCACCATCCAAGCTCGCAGACCTTTGTCAATTGCATTCCATCACCTCCACAGTTCAATGTCCCACAATATGCATGTCCACCCTCTGAGCGTCTTCTCCCAGATGATCATCTACTAGCCAAGAACACAACGCGAAATGCCCTCCTCGCTTGGTCCCTTTCAAGGGTGTTGCATCATGTCAACAAGGAAGTGGATGCTTTGCTTCATCCATCACATGGCCTTACATGGTTGTCAACTGCAGACCATAAACTGTCGTGGTGTACCATTATAGATTGGAGCCTCACTCAAGCTCAGGAAACCATTGCCAACCAGTCCCCAATGATATTTGCCATGCTGACAACGATCTCTGTTGGTCGACGTGCATGGAAACAGCTTAGAGGGGCAACAAATTCAATTCTTATGGATACTGAATCGATGTCTGAAGATCAAACATCGAGACATTTTGAAGAGAGTTCGGATGAAGAAGACACAGCTCCACCTGTTGAGCCAGGACAGACCAAAGATACATTAAGTGCTGGTGTCCCCAAAGGCATGTGACATGATCCCTGGCTTGTATGCAATATCTTCTCTGCTGCATATTTGGACTTATAGGTTCTACAGGGTGCTACGGTATCATTGCTTGTGCTTCTTTACTTCCGGTACCAATTTGCATTGCTCTTCCCAATGCTGATTGGCCTATTCCTCTTCACTTGTAATGCAAACTGAGACATCTTTGCAGTACTTGGTCGTGTGGGGCTCTCTGTTGCCTACAGCTCAGTCCTTTCCACTCTTCACACTTTAGCTGCAGATTCCGATATCCTTTTGAGAGTCTGGGGTGCCACGACAGAAATCGGGGAGCCAAGATTCCTCTTTCTTTTTGATAATGTCAACAAGATGCAGCATGCATGGCAATCAATTATTGGATGGGAAGATGAAGTAAAAAGTGGTACTGCAGCAACTCTGATCAAGCTCAAAGATGTTCCTCCAGGTGCAATGTTAGCTGAGCCTCTTCTGAAGAACTCGAAGGAGAAAGTACGCAGCAAGCTCACTGTTGAGATGCTTGTGGATGACATTGACTGGGCACACATTGAAAGTATTGGAGCAACTACAGTTTTATGCGTATGGACAAAACATGTTTCAGGTCTTGCAAAATTCCACTCTGTTGTCGAATCATGCTTCTCTACTACTTATGCAAAGCACCCACTTCAATTATGGAAAAGTGAAATCCATCCTATGTGTACCACAGACATCAATGAGGCAACAACGACCGGGGTGGCCAGTGTTCTGTATAACTTAATCAGCCAGCTAGGAATAGTGGGAAGCTGGCTGAACAAGTATGTTGTACTGGTATGCGGTGACCAATTGAGCGTTGACTGGATTCTGAAGGTCAAACTCTACATGGGGAAAGCAGCAACGACATACAATCGCCATGACTGGGCCCTGCCAGTCATTCAGCTGTGGCATATGAAGTGGGCCTTGCAGAAATGTATCTTCTGTCTTCACTGGTGGGATAATGCTGGGAAGGAAATTTTCGGTTTACATCATGACTGTGATCTACTCGGGCGTGGCAAATTCAATCCTGTCAAGTGTGATTTCTACCCAGCGCATCATATTCTTGAGGATCGGTTTGATGCTCTGATTTTAGATGCTCTATGGTACATATATTCTTGTATTGAACTATGGTGGAATACCTTACCAAAGTTATATGGCAGGATTATGTGCAAGGAGCGGACAAAAATAGTCCAGCCTCGAACAAACAAACTTCTTGAGGGACTCGAGGAATATTTTTTGGAGAAAGGACCCTTTCATACTATCATGCTTGATGCGCTTCTTGAACTGACAGAACAGGTATATAACCATTACATGTGCAATGCTGCACATGAGGCTGCACTTGGATATGGAGATCGTGATCCTGCTCTGTATGGATCTCTAACCATGTCCAATGAAATGGACAGTGTTCCAATGCCAGCCAATAAAGAATCTCAGTCCTCATCAATACCACCTGGTCAGACAAAGAAGCGGGGTAAGAAGACAACTGCAGTCCGTAATTTCTCGCAGGGAGACCAGACCCTGGCAACCACGATCAACTTCCTTCGCATCACATTCTGGTATCTCAAAATGTGTGCTGCTGCTGCAGAAGGTGATATTGGCCATATTTTTGAGATTATCAAGGTCTGTTTGCTCAGCTTTCATGACAGTTGATCATGATGACTTAATGTGCATATCACTTTAGCTATTATGCTTTTCTTTCTGGGGGGCAGGGTCAACAAACTAAGGGAATGAGCTTCTTGAGCTGGTGTGTAACTTTTTGCTTGAATTTCCACCTGCTCTAAAGACAGCAATTCTCAACAACTATTTGGTCAACCCTTTGGGTCTTCATGGTCACTGGCTCGAGCTTGATCTGCTTCAGGAGCATTTCAACTTCTGGATCAAACAACTTTTCAACTCAAAAAGTCATGATTTTGATGCAAGGCATCTTGCCGAAGTGGTTAGTCTCAACATAAGTGGATTCAGCACACTACGCGACCGTTTTCCAGGATTATTTGGTGCAAAAAAAAATAGTCACCGACACACAGATGCTAGCAAAAGGGATGACATTGATGCGCTTGGGGTACACTACCATCACGATAAGATTCTCTCATTCATCTCCAAGCGTGACCAAGTTTACTCTGTCCAAGATGAATTTGCTGCAGGATATGACATTCTTTCTGGAGGGCAGCTCTGTACATTTTTAGATCGCACCATCGGAGGTGAATTTAACGTGGACGACTCATCTTTTGCTACTGAGAATGATGATGAATGTGTGCCAGGAAATCCAATTATATTGTTGAATGGTGTGATGGGTATTGATCTATTTATTGGAGAAGATATCTCAACATATTAGATTAATGTATGTTTTCATTTTCTTTGTTTGATCAAGATCTCTTTGTGGACATGGAGTGAAGTGGAGATGCACATCGTTTCAAGGTGGTACACCTAGTTGGTGATGGGACCACCAGGTTGGATCCAAGAACCAGGTGAACACGGCTCTTGTCAAGAACTGTTCCTCACCCAATTGGAACCCACATCCATCTGACTCTTTCCCGCATGTCGAACATGACTTTTGTCTATGCCTCCCAATTTCATTCCTGGCCACCTTGCACTGCCCACGCTGCTGTGCATCAGGCTGCCTTGTACAGCATCCACAGCTGCCTTTCCAAGGCTGCCATCTCTATTGCAAATTTGACTATGGATTCCTGTGCGGCTCCCATAGGTAATTTATCTATGCAGTCAAGACACTGCCGCAGTCTTCATTCCGGTTCCACATTATTCCGGACTACAGTATTTAAGCTTAGTTAGTTTCGCCTTGTATTCCCCAGTTTGTATATCGACATAGACTCGACTTTACCCTGCCAATCTAAAACCTCCTTCTACTCCAACCCCTGTCCTCTAAGAGTCTGAACTACATTCGACTCAACCTCTAGTCTCCCTCCGAAGTTCTAGTCTCATCTGAACTCAACCTAAGTCCCTCCGTACTCCTCCCCGCATTTACCCGCACTTTCCCGCTCCTACCTCTAAACCCTCGACTTGAAATTAGGACACCAGACGAGGTGAAGGGCACAGCTTCTTACAAGCTGAAGCCAAGTCCTTTCCATTCCCCCTCCTGCAGAATCTGCATCGACCCAACAATCTCCTGCTATCATCACCCACAGTGTCTGGATGGATTCTGAAGTGGCCTCTAGGATCAGTTCTTAACAGTATATATGAACTCACACTTCACTCGTCCATTTCCTCTCTATGACCCCTACCGAGACCCACCAGCACACAACAAGAAACTCCCAACACACCAGTACTATTCCAGGGATCTCTGCAATCCAGCGATCCACCCTTTCTGACCCTCGACCTGCCACTACTTTTGGAGTGTCTTCCAGACCCTCAAACATCTTTCGACAAATTGGCTCAGGAGCTCCCTCAATCAGTGCCAACCTCATGTCCGCCCATGCCCAGCAACCTTCCAGCAACCCAGAAGGTTTTTGATCAAGAACTCCCCTTGAGTATGTAGGAGGCATCAACCAGCCTGAACCCTTTGGGTTGGAAGATCCTGGTCTAGAGGGCAGACCCTAGTGGTCCTGATGGCCCTGGGGGTGACCCCGATCCCAATGATCCTGAGGATCAACCTCCCACGGGGGAAAACCCTGACCCAGGGGATAGGTTCATAGATGTCCTTTACAACCTCTCGGAGAGTATCTGCACCCTTTGTCAGAATAACACACCCAAGACCGAAAAAATCAAAGTTTGCGACCCCAACACTTTCGACAGTGCCAATCCAAAGAAACTTAGAGACTTCTTAGTCTCCTGCAATCTTCATTTCCGTGACTGTCTGCACGTATTTTCCTCTGATGAGAAAAAGATCATATTCATCCTTTCTTATCTTAAGGGATCAGCTCTCAGTTGGTTTGAGCCTGGTCTGAATGACCCAACAGATTCTGCACACTGGATGTGGGACTACAAAGCTTTCCTCACCAAGCTGGAAAGCAACTTTGGTCCGCACAACCCGGTTGGAGATGCAGAAAAAGCTCTCTCTGATTTAGCAGTGAAGAAACATGAAATATAATGTTGACTTCTGGGAATTAGCTTCTAGGGTCAACTGGAATGAAGCAGCCCTTCGCGGCCGCTATTTCTGCAGTCTTCCGCTCCGGCTTCGCATAGAAGTTCTCTGGGGTGGTAAACCCAATACTCTCGCAGAACTGCAGTTGAAAGCGCAGGACAGCGACGACATCTACTGGATGCAAGAAGATGAATCCCATTTCGAAACAAAGAATTCCAGTAACATCACTAACTCTAGTTGGAAGGACTCTTCAAAAAGCCCTTCCCCATTGACAAACCAAGCATCTTCAAACTCTGCCTGCAGTAACACCTCCAATCAGCAGTCTTCCACGACAAAGAACACTTCCCGGGACAAGCCCAAGTCGTCCATCTCCGATAAGTTGGGGAAGAATGGCAAGCTTACTGGGGAGGAACGAGAACATCGCATGAGAGAACGACTTTGTCTCTACTGTGGTGAGGAAGGGCACGTAGCAGGAAACTGCCCAAAATCCAAAGCCACAAAAGCCCATGCATCCACTGTTGTTCCTGAGACTACAGACTTGGAAAAATAGTCTGCAACCCTCAGGATACAGCCATTGGGGCTGGGGGTTGCATTGACCTTACCCACTTGGCTGCCTACATTCATCTCAACATGTCTGCTCTTTCCGACCCTGACTCCTTAACCATTCTTTTAACCTTCCCCAAATCTTCCACCCCTTTCCAAACCCTTATCAACTCTGGCTCCTCCCACTGCTTCCTTGACTCCTCTTTTGTGTTGAATAACCAACTCAGCACAGAATCCATTAACCCGATCGGTTTACAACTCTTTGATGGAACTTGCAACTCCACCATAACTCAGATCATCAAACTTCTGGTCACCTTCCCTGCCATTGAAGTATTCAATTTGTCATTTTATGTAACCTCGCTCGACTCTTCCTGTTCTGCCATACTCTGTCATAACTGGCTGAAGCAATACAATCCGTTGATTGACTGGTCTTCAAGCCAACTCTCTTTCCGCTCTGCAGATCATAGAGGTCCAGCACCCCTGACATCACCTTTGTCCCCGAATCTTCCAGTAGAAATCCTCAACTCTTCTGCACTTTCCAAACCCCCCATTCCTCCTAAGTTTACACCTCCTAATATCTCCTTCATCAATGCTGCTGCTTATGCGCATGCTAGCAAACTTCCTGGGGCAGTAGCTTTTCAGATGACCTTCGCTCCAGAAGGGTTATCCGCCCACTCCACCCATTCCGCTAACTCTTCTGACCTTTCTGAGATTCTGCCTGAGTATCACAAATTTGCTGATGTCTTTAATAAGACTAAAGTGGATACCCTTCCTCCGCATTGGTCTTATGACCTCAAGATAGAGACAGAAGACAATACTCCTCCACCTCTGGGCCGAATGTATTCTCTCTCCCCCTCTGAATTAGAAGCCTTACGAGTCTTTATTGATGGAAACGTCCGCTCAGGTTTCATCTGCCCATCCAAGTCGCTGCATGGTGCACCTATTCTCTTTGTCAAGAAAAAGGATGTTAGTCTCTGACTTTGTGTCAACTACCGAGGACTTAACCGTCTTACAAAGAAAGACCACTACCCACTTCCTCTCATTTCCAACCTACTTGACTCTCCCTGCAAAGCCCGCTTGTTCACCAAAATAGACTTGCGGCACACTTATCACCTAGTCTGCATCGCTGATGGTGATGAGTGGAAAACTACTTTCCGCACCCACTACGGATCCTTCGAGTGGTTGGTGGTCCCCTTTGGGCTCACTAATGCACCCACAGCTTTCCAGTGGTTTATGAATGACATCTTCAGCGACATGCTGGATGTTTGTGTCATCGTATACCTTGACGACATCCTAATCTATTCCAACAACAAGTCCCAGCATGGGGCTCACGTCAAAGAAGTCCTCCGCCATCTCCAGAAAAATGGACTTTATGCCTCTCCACAGAAATGTGAGTTCCACAAAGACACCGTTGAATATTTGGGTTTCATCCTTTCACTGGATGGACTGCAGATGTCCGAGGATAAAGTCAAAACTGTGCTTGACTGGCCCGAGCCTAGGAAGGTTAAGGACATTCAATCCTTCTTAGGCTTTTGCAACTTTTACCGCCGCTTCATTAACGGCTATTCAGACATTGTCATCCCACTCACCTGCTTGACGCAGAAATCCACACCATGGGACTTCAACAAGAAGTGCCGCAATGCTTTTGAAAAGCTCAAACAAGAATTCACCCACACCCCCGTCTTAACTCAATGGGTACCTGACTCACAAATGGTACTTGAAACCGGGCTTCTGACTATGCCCTAGCTGCTATCCTTTCAGTTTACACTGCGGATGGAGAAATCCATCCAGTCACTTTTCATTCCCGCTCCTTCAATCCCACTGAACTAAATTACAACACACATGACAAGGAACTCTTGGCCATTTTCGAAGCCTTCAAACACTGGAGGCAGTACTTCAAGGGTTCCACAAACCTGGTTGATGTGGTCACTGACCACAAAAATCTTGAGTACTTCAACACTACCAAGTTGCTCACCCACTGCCAGGCCCGTTGGTCTGAGTACCTTTCCCAGTTCAATCTCATCATCCGCTTCTGCCCCAGGAAACTAGGGGCCAAGCCAGACACACTCACTAGACGTTGGGACGTCTACTGCAAAGGGGGAAATAGCGACTTTGCCTCCATAAACCCAACCAACTTCCGACCTGTATTCACACAGGAACAGCTCACCTCTTCCCTCCACGCCACCTATTTCGCCACACCCATCCTTTGACAGGCAGTAATCATGGATGTTGAGAAACTTCACCATGACATCCGCACCTCCCTACTCCTTGACCCCTTTTCATCCACACATCGTCTGACACCTACTGACCCCAACTGTACCATAGACGAGGCAGGTCTTCTCCACCACTTCGACCAGATTTAGGTTCCAGATGTCGTGGATCTTTGCCTCAAAGTCCTTCAGTTCAAACATGATCACATCCTTTCTGGCCACTTCGGACAAAACAAAACCCAGCAGCTTGTCCGCTGGGAATATGTCTGGCCAAACCTCTGCACCTTTGTGCAAGCATTCTGCAAATCCTGTACCACTTGCAAACGATCCAAATCACCCCGACATAAGCCCTATGGGTTCCTAAAGCAAATTCTGGTTCCGGAACAACCTTGGAACTCCATCTCCATGGACTTCATTGAACAACTACCTGACTCCAATGGTCACACCGCTATCCTGGTCATTGTTGACCACCTCACCAAGCAAGGCATCTTCATCCCAACTGTCAATGAAATCACAGCCCAAGAACTAGCCAGCCTGTTTGTCCTCCACATCTTCTCCAAGCATGGTGTTCCATTGCATGTCACTTGCGACCAGGAATCCAAGTTTGTCTCCCATTTCTTCCGCTCCCTCGGAAAAGCACTCGACATGCAGATCCACTTCACTTTTGGTTATCACCCGCAAGGTGATGGTCAGACAGAATGACTTAATCAGACCTTGGAACAGTACCTCCAGATCTTCTGCAACTATCAGCAGGACGACTGGTCTCACCTCTTACCCTTGGGTGAATTTGCCTACAACAATGCTCCTTCCACCTCTACAGGCGTATCCCCTTTCTTTGCCAACAAAGGCTATCACCCAAACATTTCCGTCTTCCAGAATGTGACTTAGCTTCACAGCGGGCCCACGAGTTCGTCGTCGACTTAGACGACCTTCATCAGGAGCTTCAGAAACAACTTGTGGCCACTCAAGAGCGTTATCAAGGTCCTGCAGACAAACATCGGGCACCCGCACCCGACTTCAACATTGGTGATTCTGCCTATGTCACTGCGGAAAATATCCACACCACACGTCCTTCCAAGAAACTTTCCGAAAAGCACCATGGCCCCTTTGAAATCATCGCCTGCCTGGGCACTCACTCAGTCACCCTGTGGCTCCCAGATCACATGTGGGCTATTCACCCTGTTTTCCATGTCTCTCAACTAGAGAAACACTCCCCAAACACAATTCCAAATCGAGTACAACCTCCACCTCCTCCGATCACCATCGATGACAAGCTCGAATATGAGATCGCCGAAGTCCTCAACTCCAAAGTCGACAACTGACGTTGCTGCAAGATTCTCTACCTCATCCAATGGGAAGGTTACCAGGGAACCAATGAAGAGACCTCCTGGCTACCTGTTATGGAACTTGAGCACGCCCAAGAACTCCTTGCAGATTTTCACACCCGCTACCTGCAAAAACCCGGTCCATTACCCACTTAAAGGCTATTCACTTTGCTTATTCACTCGGTTTGTACTCAGAAACAAAATTCATTGAAAAAAGATTTTTTTTGGATCCAACTGGATCCCTACACTACCTCTGCTTCTCCCTCTCTGTCTTCGTCACCCTCTCCCCCAACCTCGCCCTCTTCTCCACCCTCATCCTTCTCTCCACCCTCCTCATCTCCACTCTCGCTCTCCTCCTCATCATCCACTCTCCTTTTCTCCAGATATCTCTGGAAGGCCTCCCAGTCATCTCCAGATTTTTGGATCCCACGTCTTTCTCGCCAGGACTCTTGCACTGCCTGCTCCACCTCTTCATCACCCTCATCGCTCTCCTCCCCGGCACTTTCTTCCTCCACCCACTCTGGGTCCATAGGGTCCCGAATCTCCCCCATCGACTCCCGCACCGCAATGGCCACCTCAGTGAACCCCTTCCTTATCAACTTCATCATTTGTTGCATTATTTCTGGGTTTTCCCTGGTTGCCCCCGTCGTTCCCGCCAGTTTTGCCGCAGGGGCTTCCTGCCCCTCCCACACTACCTCCTTGCACTTATGTTTGACGCGCGTGCAGTTGTCGCACATGCATCCCTTTGCACCCATCTTGAAACAAGTGATCTTTTGATATTTGCACCTAGGCCACTTGTCAGTAAAAAGAGACTGGAAAGGGAAACAAGTACATACCTTTTGCAAGGCAACACGGCCTGCACCCGCACCAGACCCTCCGACTCCTCTGATCCCACTCACGCCTTCGACTTGGTGACTTTCTTTTTCTTGGGGGACTTCCTCCCCTCAGCCTCATCCTCCAAACCTGTGGCCACAGCTGCCCGCTTCTTCTCCGCTCGTTTTGCGGCCGATGCCTCCTTTTTCTGCGCCTCTGCCTGACGCGCCTCCTCTGCTGCCTTCTGCGCCTCCTGCACCTGGCATTCCTCCTCCCTCACTGCTTCCTCCAGCTCCTTCATCTCCCATTCCATCTGCTCCTTCATCGCCTGCTCCCTCTGTTCATGTTGAGCCCTCATTGTGGCCAATTTGATCTGTGCGGATACTGCTGGAGGGGACATAATTGATAGTTGATGGGGGAAGGAAAGAACGTGAAAATTTTTCAACCAATTACCGCATTCAGAAAATTCAACCAACTTCCTCATGCAGACTCAAAACCTCACGTGCCTTGTAGGCTTGGCACTAAGGGGGAAATACTGTCAAGAACTGTTCCTCGCCCAATCAGAACCTGCATCCATCTGACTCTTTCCCACACATCAAACATGACTTTTGTCTATGCCTCCCGATTTCATTCCTGGCCGCCTTGCACTGCCCACACTGCTGTGCATCAGGCTGCCTTGTACAGCATCCATGGCTGCCTTTCCAAGGCTGCCATCTCTATTGCAAATTTGACTATGGATTACTGTGCGGCTCCTGTAGGTAATTTATCTACGCAGTCGAGACACTGCTGCAGTCTTCATTCCTGTTCTGCATTATTCTGGACTACAGTATTTAAGCTTAGTTAGTTTCGCCTTGTATTCCTCAGTTTGTATATCGACATAGACTCGACTTTACCCTGCCAATCTAAAACCTCCTTCTACTCCAACCCCTGTCCTCTAAGAGTCTGAACTACATTCGACTCAACCTCTAGTCTCCCTCCGAAGTTCTAGTCTCATCTGAACTCAACCTAACCCTGTCCTCTAAAAGTCTGAACTACATTCGACTCAACCTCTAGTCTCCCTCCGAAGTTCTAGTCTCATCTGAACTCAACCTAAGTCCCTCCATACTCCTCCCCATGTTTACCTGCACTTTCCTGCTCCTACCTCTAAACTCTCGACTTGAAATTAGGACACCAGACGAGGTGAAGGGCGCAGCTTCTTACAAGCTGAAGCCAATTTCATTCCCCCTCCTGCAGAATCTGCATCGACCCGACAATCTCCTGCTATCATCACCCGCAGTGTCTGGACGGATTCCAAAGCGACCTCTAGGATCAGTTCTTAACATTCTCACTCGATGATGTGCTGGCCACAATTCCAAAAGGTTTGTAAGGAAACCTCCTTGAGCTTGACGTTTCCCCACCAAGATCCTGGTTTGATGTGGTCTGCACTGTCCAGGATCTCTTTCAATTCACACGACATGGCAGGTAACTTGAGTTGTCAAGGTGAGCAGTCCCACTGGGGATATTTGGCCAGGATATTCACTACTTCTGTGGTACCAGAAAGGCGAGAAACAAGCTGTAAGTTATCCAAATTGGCATCATTTCCAACCATTGTCCTGAGAATACCAAACAGTTCTTCCAGTTGGTCAGTTCCTAAGAGAATGATCCAGAATTCTCTGTCTGGGTCATCAATTTTTGCTTTGGCCATGCAGAAGAGGACATTCTTGATCATGATCATGAGGTCAATATACAGGTTGGTTGGAATAAAATCCTTTCCAGCCAATCAATACAGTATTATAGCAAGATGTGCTGCTGTGCTGAGATGCTCAATCTGCTCAGAGAGAGAGAGGTCAACACAAAGGTATGGAAAGACCATGTGGTATAAGAGTTTCCTGAGGATCCATAGTTCCTCTTGGGCTTCCAGAAAACCTTGACGCAAATTTGTAGAAGAACAAGGAAGCAACCAAATATCCTTAAGCATGTCAAAGGCCATCTTGACATCTTGCTGATCATCTGGGTTGAATAACGACTGAATATGCTCAGCTGAGAGTCCAGCGGATCTGAACTGATCCTTGATGATATCAGGTGTAATCCGAATGCCATTGACTACAATGCCACGTTGTCAAAGCAGAAGATTCTGCCACCATTTAAAAACATGCTTCCAGTCTTTATCACATGTGAGGTCATTGTCACCAACATGGAGATTTAGAAATTTGAGGGGCTTGAGAATCGAGTAAATTGGTGAATTCTGCGACAGTGGAGATTTGAATGTGAGAAGGATGAAGGCCGATCCCCATCAAGTTTCACCATCAGATGCAATGGAAACTATATGAAGTTTTGTTTTGTCCTGCAGCGCATTGACACCCTTGAGAACAGTCTGGATGACTTCTGCATGCTCTTCACCTGACTCCCGCTTGCAGTCTCCTGATATAATGACAGGATGCCCAGGGTATATCCGATTATCTTTGCACAAGATTCCCAACACCCCAATGGTTGCCTAAAAATAGATCACATCATTTGCATCCGTGGACTCAGAGGCAAACAGAAACTTTCTCACCTCACCCGCATGATGAACCTGTCTGTCATCCAGCACTTGAAACAACTCCTCCATGTCATCCTCGTTGATGAACTCCGTTGCAGTGTTGTGGGCATGCTCCCTGCATAATCCCAGGAAATAGTTTGTCTTTGGATCCCAGCAGATTCTCTTCTCTGTGGCGATTTCATCAAACATCAAGCCTGTGTGGATGAATTCAGAGCAATTTTCACTGTGAATCACATCCAGTACCCCCTCGAACATTGCCTCAACATTCACTGTGACCTGGATTACTGTGGGCTGCTTGTGAGAAGGGACAATTGGTGAAACGGTTGAGCAGGTCCTGAGGTATGAAACACTTGGTGCATGGTTTGCTCGATGGTTAATCTCTGCCACTCTATTCCTGCCCAATTTCCAGAGGAGCAATGCCTTCATATCTTCCTCCTCCATAAAACTCTTTCAGTTGTAGTACCCTTCTGCTGCCGCCATATATGAAGCCAACAACCCATGGACCCCCTTCTTTTGATGGAGACCAATGTTGATCAGGAGATCCACTCGACTAACCCTCCCACTTGCAATCACCATTAAGAGTCACTTCTGGTCTGAAAGTGTGGCCGCTTTTATGAGGAGCTTCCTAGCCTATTTTAACCCACACAGTTGATAGAACTCGATTAGCTGGTTTTTATGATGCAGGATTTCCTGGAGGCCACTAAATTGATGGTATGTGAACCCAGCATTTTCATGAGCACCATCCTCCATCTGCATGAGTATACTCCCTAACATTTCATTCTTGATGAGCTGCCAACATGGCTGACAGGCTACACCTGATCCCCCAGATAACCCATGGCAGCTGCACGTGAACAACTTCATCACACCATTTTTTAGGGCATAGTCCCATGGAAGAATGATGGTGTCATGGAGAGCGAAGGGATACCTGGTATGTGGTGATTTCCCATCTGGAAAATTTATTTCATACCCCTCACATGCAGCCGCTGACATTTTTGGTCGTTTCAGAATGTCCTCGAAGGCATCAACATCAATGATCGCAGCTTCACCTGGCTGTTCGAAACTAGCCAGAAGATTGTTGGAGCCTGAGTCAACAGTGTCCAATACAGAAGATTCTCATTCGACAGCTGCCAATGGCAGACTTGGTATCTCTGGAACTGCGGGTGGCATACTATGGGTGTGGTTGGCTAGCACCCTGCACACTCATGAGTAATTCCTTTAATGATATTCGATCTCAACTTACCTTTTCTTGAGAGCCATTACCAGATACGTCAACTTTCCTTCAAATAACCCTCCACTCACGCCATATTGCTCCACAAAGTATGTCGCAAAATTGACCAAGCCATCCAGCCCCCACCTCCCATGGCGGATGATCTCATCCATGGTTCCTTCTGTTCCCCAACCCAATGTTGACTTTAAGACACTGTTCAGCATTGTTTCCCATAACTCATCAACATCCAATGTGGCGTCATCAAATTCCTTTGGGTTTCATCCAAATGCCACCAACCTATCACATTCTGATGCTTCGGGAATGCTTGTTGGTAAGTCTTTGACCAAATCTCATAACATTTTGATGAAACTGTCAGAAATAGGTCCTGAAGCAGGCTTGAACATTGGGGAAACAGTTTTGCCTTGCATAGCAATGGTAGAAGCAGCGGGGATTGTATCAGTCACTGAATTTGAATGTATAGTGAGTTTGTAACCATGAACTGGTGCTGAGCTATCGACTGTTGATGGCACGCTGGCAGCTTTTGGTTTCAAGAAGCTGAGAATGTTTCCATCCTTCTTCTTTTTCACCTCCTTATTTCATTTCTGTTGTGCTGCTTTACAGATTTTCTTTCCATGATGGTGCTTCTCGAGATTAGCAAGCCCTATTGTACCACAATTGACATGGCTATCACAATCCAGACAGATGGCATATCCCTCTGCATCAAGAATAGGCAGTGCCATCTTGATTAGATCATCAATGTTGCTTTTATACCTAGAATCTGTGACACATACTATAGACTCTTGAACAGTGCTCATGTTTTCAATCAAATAGTTTTCTGGTGCAGTGAATACGAGTGTGGTGGGTAGCTTGCATTGACTGATGATGCACGAAAAAGAAATTTGTCCAAATATGGAAAGACATTCAAGGCATATGTTTTTTCACTTGCTTTCTGGTGCTAGAGGCCTTCCTAAAGCTGTACCACTCTCCATACTGTCTGTGGATCTAATAATATGTTTTAATGTACTCAATTTGGTGTTCTGAGGTCCTGTTCTGGAGGTGTCCTTTTTTTTTTTTCACAGCCTGCAGCTGGACTAACTAACCGGGCACTGGTATGGGATTCCCGGGCCGGAGCACCCTTGCAATTTTCCTACAATAATAAATTCCAATCCTCTATGTGAATGTCACCATTCTATGCTAACTATGGTTATAATCCACAAATGGGAGTAGAATTTAGGTAACAGGCAAAGGTGCAGTCCATGGAAGATTTCCTACAACAGTTGAAGAAGGTGCAGGCAGAAGCCAAAGCAGCATTACATAAGGCATGCAATGACATGATGTGTTGGGCAAACTGATCACACGGTGATGCGCCTACCTAATACTTGGTGATATATCTCTTCTGCCAGCAGATTATATTTCTCTACCACATGAGGTAAGTCTATGTCCTTGTCACTATAGGCAATTATTGCTGCCCACAGCCATCATGGTTCTTGTGCTTTGATGCATGTCAAGGGGTACCTATGAGGCATGTATTACACTTCCCCATCAAGCAATATGCCTCCTGCACAACACTTCCTGCTGGCAGCATACTATTATTGATGATTCACTTAGTCTCTACACTGCATATGTAAGCATCTCGACTCCTCAAGGTATGGGTTCTCTTGGTTATCTCACCTGCTAGTTCTGATTAAATTTATTGAGGTCCAACTATTTGATGATATTTTTGCTCTACTCCCAGTGTTTTCCAAAAAAAGCTAAGGATTTCTAGGCCTAATGCATGAGCCACTGCTCAAAATTTACATAGAATAAACAATAACCTATGAGAGAAAAGAGTTGTGCCATTCAGGACCGAGGGTAGAGGAAGGAAAGTCAACAGATGCAGCATAAGATTGTGGTAAGGTAAGAATATTGAAATGGTCAGGCAGGCTTGCACTAAGCGGCACGAACATGAGGTAGTGTGCTCCTTCCAAGGAGAGCAGCCAGCCAGTGTGTCTCTGGTAGCCAGACAAGTCCTCTGTCTTCTGCTGGACATACTTCAGAGATTTCTGCTGTGTGGTGGGCACAACCAACAAGTGCACCGACTTGTCATTTGAGCCAGCAATGACACCACCGATCAAGGAATCCCACACCTGCACCAATTTGTCCTCAGAGCCAGAGACAATATGTCTGTCATTGCTCGAAAATGCGACTGACATGTGGCCCTCTAGCACCTTCAGCATCTCGCCCATCGAGGCATCCCACACCCACACCGATTTGTCCTCAGAGCTGGAGACAATATGTCTGTCATCACTCGAAAATGCGACTGAAAGGACACCATTAGTGTGGCCCACCAGCACCTTCAGCATCTTGCCCATTGAGGCATCCCACACCCACACCAATTGGTCACTTGAGCCGGAGACAATATGCCTGTCATCACTTGAAAATGCGACTGAATGGACATAGCTAGTGTGGCCCTCCAGCACCTTCAGCATCTTGCCCGTCGAGGCATCCCACACCTGCACCGATTCATCCCAAGAGCCAGAGACAATACACCTGTCATCGCTTGAAAATGCAACACAAAACACTCGACTTCCCACCCTGAAAGTCACCAATGGCATCCCACCCTGTAACATATTGGTGAAACATGGGATTCTAGGGAAGTGCCTCCTCCATTCATGACAGGGTGGCAAATCCCGGTGCCATGTTGCAAGTGCAGAGATATAAAGGTGTGGCATTGACAACGCCACCTCACTTCCACTGAAATACAGTGCAAAAGATGCAGCCTCAGCCAGCTCTTCTCCTAAGGCCAAGTCATTCTAAAAATTAGGGTTAGTCAATCATGAAGTAGTCAGTTAAGATATCGCTCACATTTGTAACCCACTTACACGCTGTTCAAAGCATTCGATCACATAGGCCACGCGAACCCAAGAGGTTCATGACCTCAATCCAGAATAGTACACGAAGCTGAAGGAATTCCAACAGGGTACCACGGAGGACATCCGATTCAGTCAATGCGACAGCCGAGACATGGTAATCCCAATTTCGGCAGGAATAGCTCAAGACAGTAGAGACGTTCCACTTGACCGCATCTGGAAGTGCAGAATTATCACGATCAAGTACAAATGATGTTGTGATATTCGCAATGTTGAATTTCAAGCCGTTGGCCATGACACGGAAGCAGCAGTTGGTGAGGAGACTATGGTGTTTTGCTTGATCACACCAAAATTCTTTTGCCCGACCTTGGTTGAACACAAAGTTAGTGAAAGATTTGTGGTATGAGAGGACAGCGTGAAGGTGGGAGAGAACTTTATCAGCAACTGGGGTGTATGGAAATGGGCTGGTCTTGTTCTTGTTAGGAGGAAAGAGAAGTTCAGCGACAAGGGTTGTTGATGTACGCTCCACACTGCAGAGAAAGCTGTGAAGGATATGGAGCCTGTTCATAAAGTAAACACCTTTGAAACTGCAGAAAGCGTCCGAAAGGACTTGAAGATATAAGCAGTCAAGCAATGGTGTCTCCTCCTCTGAAGTTTGTGGAGGGGCCGAGTCAGAGTGTAAAGGGATGGATTTCAGGCGCTCCTCCTGTTCCACTGGTGTATACCCTGCCAAATACCTGACAACTGTTGCGGCGTAGATGAACAAGCCAGCTGCCTGCACCTCAAGCTTCTCCATTTCTGGATGTCCCACAAAGTCTGGAAGGTTAGTGTTCAGGTAGGTCTTGATGTCGGCCTGGGCTTCCCTAATTGGCACTTGTTCAAGACGATAGAACTGCTTGTCCCCAAAGGACTCCAGATGGGTGACGAGATTAGGGTCTGGTCAACTGGTAGCGAAAAACTTGAGACCCCATAAGCGATGTTTGTTGATGACATCAAGTAAGTCACGCAAAAACTCCGAACCATCTATCTCGTCGACAGTGTCGATGACCATGAGGAAATGCAGTGACTTTGATGAGTCTGCAGGTTGAGCTTTTTCCCAAGGTTCGATAAGGAGGCTCTCAAGCTGAGCACGGACATTGTGATGTATGGTGTTGAGCTTTCCAGAATCATGCAAAGCGTCGGCGAATGCTTTGCATTGAAGAGCTAGGTGATATACAATGGTATGAATGATGCGATTTGCAAATCTCATCTCCTTGAATTGGCGTGAGCAGAAGAAGTTGCCTCCCAAAATGATCGTGTCATCAGTGTCACTAGCAAACTTGAAACGGCGGGTGATGGTGTAGGCGATGGTGCTCTTCCCTGACCCAGCCAAACCAAAGAGCCAGTAGACAGTCTGGCTTTCCGATGAGGTATCGTTGGCCCATCTCGTGATGTCGCCTAATATACAGACGCGGGTTCCAGGCATGCAGACTGCACGACACAGAAACTGCCATTGTTCCCCCTCTAGTTTGTATTTATGGTCAGTGATATGCGAAGCTTTGAGCTGCTCCAGGAGTAGTTTCTGTTAGAGGAATGAGCGTGGAATGGAATTTGAAATGGCGGGACTACACACTGCCAAGTTCTCCTGAATTGCAAGTACGGTCTTGTGGACTCTGAAACCAGTTACAACCTAAACAGATGGGAGAAGAAATGATACATGAAAAATAACAATGATTGCACAAATACACACCACAAGTTGCTCCCTGGCCTGATTGATGCGTTCGAAAATCTCCGCAATCTGCCCCTTATCCTCGTCATGATCTGCGATCTTTCTGCCAAGCGACTGCTTCTGGAGATCATTCAAGTTCTTCCATTCTTCTTCTAGAGCCCTATACGGTGGGTGGTCTACCCATCAATTTAAGCACAAAGGAAAAGGCATGCGTACTTTTTATATACTTCCAGTCCTTGCTCTTCCGCTGGGTTATTCGATCGCCAGCCATCCAGTGCTTCCTCTATCGTGTGAAGCTGATCCACCGTCAATAGAATCTGTTAGTCGGCCGTATCGATGTTGTCTTTCACCACCTTGTATGCGGAGTCAGTCAGGCTATGGTGTGAAGAATAGCAATGCACTTCTGTTATCCGGATAAGAATCTTTGCAATATTGAAGCCTAACTTGATAGGATTTGGGTCCAAGACATCTGGCACCCTCTTGAGGAGCATTGTGGTGAAACTCAGTGTGACGGCGGCATAGTCCTTCACAGTCGCTCGAACGCTGGTAGCACCATCCTGAGTTGGGATTTTGCACTGACCTATAACCGCCTGTCAATCTGATGAGCAGGACATACTCTCAAGATTTCTCACTGTGAGCCACGGCAGCTGTGGACGGGCCTGAACTTGATGGCTGTGATCATGATAACTGATCTGCATGCTGGGCTGAGCGCTTATTGATGGGGCAATGATACATGAAAGATACCTTGCTGTTTTGAAGCGCCAATGACTCTGAAGTCTATCGAATGAGCCACCGATGATGATGTGATAGCATGGTGAACCGAAGATATTTCTCCATCCTGATTTTTGTGTCCAGAGTCTGAAGGTTGAGGGGAATTCGCCTGGCTATGAGGCTTGCTAAACATCTTCAACCACTTTATTGGAGACTGCAATATCTTTGAAATCCCTTTGTGGGTCTGTAATTGTGGGTCAGTCATGTTAGTGAGAGCAAGAGACAACAAGATCACAATGCGGCCATTTGTAATGCAGCTCCCACATCAATCAAGGCATCATGCGTCAAACTCTATTCATAACATCTCTGTCAAGGAGCGATTTGCGGACATCAATAACATATCGAGAGATCAGCATATGCAGCATAGAACGTTATAACGATACTCACATTTTCGAAGAGGCACACGAGGGGATGATGCAGCGAATGTGCAATGATACGATATGATACTACAGTTGATTGATTTGAGTATGATATACGAAATCGTTAATGTTACTTACCTTGTACGATATGATACTAGAGTTGATTTGAGTATGATATACGAATGTTTGCAGAATCGTTAATGTTACTTACCTTGTTGGATAGACTCGTAACCACTCCCTCGTACAAGTATGAGGACGTCGATACCTTGTAGAGGGACTGGTTTAACTGAGCATTGCCATCTCTTTGGTCCATTGTCCAACACCCTCTTTTCATAAATAACCCTTTTGGGTTCCTGAATCCTGTGTACAAATATTATTTTCCGCGCGCGAAGGGATTTCCCATGCGCAACTTTTTGCTACTGGTTGAAATAGCTGATTGCCTAGAGATATGCTCGTAGAGTTTTGTACAAATCTAATCTAAGTATACATGCTAATATTTCTAGGAGCGGAAGCGACTGGCCGGAATCCCAAAAAACAAGAACCTATTGGAAGACCTCCTCCCGGATTCCAACCCAATCGAAACGGGGTGAGCTGAGATATGACTACGGTAACCCATATGAGAAGCAAGCCTAAGGTGTGTTGTAGTCATGATGAAGACTCACCCGTGAATACCCATCAAGCCTTGGGGAGGCTTCTCATCTGTGGATGCTGTGGTTGTGAACTGATAGGGAGCATCTCGATGTGCATGGCACCTAGATAGTCCATACAACGCCAATATTCCAAAAAGGCCTGCAAACGCCAACAGCTGAACTTCTTAACCATATCTGGTGGCACTCCTGCGATGAGGTAGAAGGTTGTTCCTCCAATACGAAAGCAGTGCCCTGTGATGCGGGGGTATCCCTTGTTCGTCACATGAAGAATTCTATTGACTCGCCGAATAAATGTGGACCTAGTGAACATGATTACTTTATCGTGTGCATCACGATATGCCACAATAGGATGATTAATGTCAAGCCTGTTCTTAATAAAATGAATAGGATCCAGCAGGGCCTCTTGGTGAGGGATCCAAATGTCGTCGCCTCAAGCCTTCTGTGTTTTTGACCAAGGGAGGTGAAGGCCGCAGGCGCCGTTCTGCACAGTAGATTGTGCAATGCTAGAAAAGGTGGCACGGCGCAGTGGATCAAATTTCTGCAGGTCCTGAGTCAGTGGTAGGAGCTCCCCACTGCGAAGCTGGGAGAAAAATGAGAGGAAACATATGGCTCGGATACAAATGTCCAGTCCAGAAGATCTGCTGAGGCCCCAGTTAAGATCCCGAAGCATGGAAATAGTGATGGGCGGCCTCTTGCCACGGTATGAAGACACCGGCCTGAGCTCCTCCACACCCTTTAAGACCTGACGCAGTTGCTCTCCACCCTGCCACACCAGTCCTTGCTTCTCATGCTCCTTCTTTATAGCTGATATCTTCGCACTGACCATCTTTCCTGCAAAACACCTGGCATAGGATGACACCCATGCTATGAGAAGGTCCTCCCTAGCTGGAAAAACATCATCGTCATGGATGTTGAGGGCCTTGCAGAAATATAGGAATTCACGTAACCTGCTCGCATCTTTGGATTGCATTGATTTGCTCACTGCTGCATTTTGAACATGGCTAATCTTCTCCACAAGGTCAGCTGGCATAGCTAGAGCCAAATGCAGTAGTCTCTTGCATGGTGTCAGGACTCGAGAAGTGTACGGGCATGAATGGCCATGGTGGTGAATGTAATGTTTGCTGTGAATTTGCGCTACTCAGAGTAGGTTGTTTGTGTGCATGTCAGTGTGGGGGATAGTCCTAAGAGGCAGCATCATGATGAGAAAATTGCAGTGGTCAGCAGCAAGGACACAGTGTGTGTGACATGACAAAAACCATAGAACAGTGTCTCCATTACAAGCTAGCAATTCTTTGGTCATGGTAATCTACTGCTCTATGTACATAACTTTCCAAATGAAAAGGTATCCTGGGCAGAAAAGTGTATAATAAGGATTTCCCTGGAAAGATGCCTCTCAACGGCCCATCTGCCGTGTTGTCTAATGTCAGCACCCAGATGGTGGATATCCATAATGCATGGCCCTGGATGAGTTTGACAATCTCCCACAATATGGTGTTCTGCTGAACGCCCCATGATCTGCCTGCCTTCAAAGCCCCTACCACACCCTTGTTGTCTGAACAAATGATTATATGGCAATTTGAGTACTTTCCTGTGATCAGGGTGCAAATGGCCAACTCCACTGCCACCATCTCCACCCATCCAATCTCTCGCCCCTCCAAGTTCCAGCCATCCCTGAGTTGCCATGCAAGCCACCTCCCATCGAGGATCAATCCGATACCCCATCCTGTCAATGTGTCGACAAATAGCATTGAGTCTGACGGACTCGGGGCGTGTATAATCTCAATCCCCACAAACTGATCTTGCAGGCGCCTTCTCCACCAAGCGATATCCTCTGATGCCCCAGCTGATAACCTGTGTTTAACCTCTTCTGAGCCACCTGTCCTGAAACCACCTCGGAATCTATACAAGGAAACCAAGCACGAACGCCCCTCCAGTATGACCAGGCAGATGTGGTTCAGGGTGCCAATAATCTTTTCGGTGTCCTTTGCTGAGTGAAGTGACCCATGAGTCCAATCCAAGACATGCCCAAGATATTTCACCTTCTTCTTCTCTGGGAGCTCTACCTTCTTCACAGCAAGGTCCCACCAGAATCTGATGTACATGAACGCCATCGAGAAGTCAACAACCTTTGATGGAGCCCACAGCCAGCCTAGCTCTTCTGCAATTTTCCATATCAATTTGGATGTGTAGGTGTACTCATGAACACCCCCAGCAAGTTTGTGGGAGGGGTAGCGTAAAAATATAAAACCATCCACCCATTTAATAACAGCTTCTATGCCCCAACTCATGAATATTTTGACCATTGCATCTGCAACCCTGCCAAAAATAGCTGGCGCCAGTGAAGTGCCAAAATTCAGGACGTGATCAAGATGAACCAGGCCTTTAATTCTGATAGCCAGGAAATGGCATGCCGAAGGGTGGGTCGGAATGTTCCTGAAAGCTGTGTCGACATCGAAAACTGCTGCCTGTGTCCCCTCAGGTGCATCTGCAACCAGGAGATAGCATTCTGAGAAGGAACCCCATGTGCACTGGAATTTTTTCGAGTCAATGATTATGTTGACAGAGGTTTCAGTGGGATCGATAATGTAGTTCTCCAACAAGTCAAGAGGCAAATGTTCGAGGTCAATGCTACATTTATTTTTTGGATATGAATGATTTACAATGACACAGTGTTTAGTGGGATTTTGGTCAATAACTGCGAGGGGAGCTGTGCAAAAATGTCCAATGAGGGAAAAAAAGTGTATCGGGCTCATACCTGTGTGATAGTCTGCCAAGCTCAATCTCCTCAGTGTATTTTGCAACAACAAAATCTTCATCTTCTTGTGAAACGTAATGGTTAGGCGGAAAGGATGTGCAAGATAAAGAAACATTTTCTAAGCCGCAATAGAAACCTTGCTGAAGACCTGTCAGTATGTCGTCGAACTCATCAAGGATGCCTGCATCCTCGAGTGCAGCCTCCCACACATCTGCCTTGAGTTTGGTCACAATGGGAAAGATATCTTCAAGCATTGCATCTTGCCGATCTGTGCATGAGATCACCACACAAGGAGCAGGAGTGATTATAGATGTAGGAGGGGCCTTGTCTGCAGCCAAGCGGACTAACATTAAATGTGATGCAGACAACCCTGCTTCCAAGAATTTTGTCCACCCATTTTCCTTGCTTGAGCACCAGTTTCTTTGCATTTCCTTGGTGATCCTTGTGGAGGTGGGGTTCTGCACAGAGATAACATTTGAGGATGGTGGGAGGCTGGTGGGGTCAAAAGGGGGGTGGGTAGGAGGGTGGAAAAAACTGAGGAAACGACCCCCCCTGCCCAGCCGTAAATGTGCTTCCACCCTGCACTCCATGACCCCTACCCTGTATTCCCACTGTACGGCCTGCTGCCCAGCCACCAATGCTCAAGTGCTCCAGAACCAAGGGGATGATGTTTTTTATTTTGAATTTCTGGAATAGGCTCTCATCAAAAATCAAGCCATAAGTGTCATCCCTCCGACCAACCCATGAGGAGTAGGTTTCAATGAGGTAGCCCCTGTATGATGACCAGTTGAGAGTGAAGTCTGGTCTGGATGCAATGATGCTGAAGAATTCCAGGAACATATCTGCACAATCAAAGGCCTTTGCACCACCCAGGTCTATGTCATCACCCAGGACGAGGTATTTCCTCATCCCGCAGATGAAGTTCTTGGGTATCTCAGTGAAATCATCCATTGAGAGGTAATAGTCCCTTGCAGCTGTCAACGTCTTTTGCTTCAACCTGATTTCACCCTTCTCATTCATGCCAATCTCTGTATCAAATGCATTGGTAGCCCTGGTTGCGTTCAAGCAAGCCCTGTGTGTGCAGAGCACAAGCAGTATGTAGTTTTTGAACCCCCCCTTCAACTCCTTGATTACTGCATTCAGGAGTTCGCTCGTAACATTGGTAATTGTCTGTGAAAAGTACTTCCTAGTTCGCCCAGGCAGCTCACCAAGTGACAATGGTGCCACCCCATTCATACCAGAAATCACCCTTTGCGAAGGCTGAGCCGTCCCCACAATGCCCAATGCTGAAACTATCACTGTGATAAGATCCGGGTTCAGTGAAAGTTGGGGTGGTGCTGATGCCTGCAAACGTGGATCTGTAGTAGGGAGATCAGCCTTTGCATCCCAGTCTGGCATAAATACATTGTGGGCACCATGATGGTATAACTGCGCCATTGTGAGAGAGCCACCCTGGGCACATGATGATGCAGGGATAGGAGGGTTGAGAGCAGAAGTGCCCGCCTCTACATGTTGTGCTACTATATGCGAACTATGTGATGCTGAATTATGCGTGCAAAAATATGCTTGCATAGGTATGTGCAATTATGGGTCAACATGCAGGTTTTGCAATCCTGACTATATGCATGTCAAGTGCAGTAAATACAGAGTCAAATGCATTATGAACAAGATGTGACTGAGCATGTGCTTGCATGGCCATCTGCAGGCCCACCTGAGTGCGGAACAGTGCATTAATAAGTGGTGAATGATGCTGCTCGAAAGGGCTATTGGGAGGACTATGCGGTCCTTGCTGCAGTGCATAAAGAAAAGTGCCTGGAGGCTCGCATGCAGCACTTATATGCTCATTAAAAAGCTTCCTACCAGCACTCAGTTTTGCCATGCCTAAATGCCAAGATTCAGGCAAATGGACTTTGTACATTATCCCACCAACCACCTGGGCCGAGACAAAGCCTGGGGCACAAAAATTGTCTGCTACTGGAACCAAGCCCTCTGCAGCCAACCACGCCTTGTTGGCATCCCATGTGTAAAAGGTATCTGAATGCTTTCTCACTGGAGATGGTGCATGAACATTGATAGTGCTAGAGCACTGGAGGAGAGGATCATGAGAAATCAGACTAGAGCTGGGTGGTGTGTTTTGGTCAATTGGCATAAGTGAGGTAGGATCATGAGCTCCATCTGGAATGGCCGCCTTGAGATTAAGTGGCCTTTGTGATGGCCCACCCTGCGAGTGTCCTTGCCAAGCGTCAAGCAAACCATCACTCCTGGGCTCCACAAAATGGGTAGGTGAGAAATCCACCGTGGATGCCAGGTGTGAAGGGTTGTGGACCTGCTCCAGAGTGCCAGGTGCCTTGGTAGTTGCTGATCGCTTGCATCCCTTTATAGCTGCCATGCTGACTATCAAACCCGCCCAAGGTGAGTTGATGTCCCGAGAGCCACCAACATTCTCAGATGAGCCCATTGATCTGCCCAACTGCCTGAGAATCTTGCTGGCCTCCTCAGCCACAGGTTGTAGGACCTGGTACTGGTAGCCTACAGAAGGTTTCATGCCAGGTGGTGCCTTGATGAGTAATGGCGCCTCCATGGGCTCCTGAACAGATTTGGACCTTGCCAGTGCAACACACAATGATCGATGAACATCCATCAAAAATTGGGCTGCCCCGGCCAGGACCTTAACCTGCCAGCCTGACCTCTTTGTAGCACCTTTCTCCACCTCAGCAGCTGCCAACTCAAGAGTGTCAGAGAGGGGTTCAGACCCATGACCGCTCTCGGAACTATTTGCCGTCATCCCTGACTGCGAGAACTGAGCCATTGCCCCCACTCCTTGTCCTTCTATGCTAGCTGACATGATTTGAGAACGAAAGAAATGGTGTTGCAATTGATGCAACAAGTGAGAATGTAAGGAGCAAGAATCTAGTAACCTGGAGTGGTGGAAGCGAAAGGTGAAGAAACAACACCATCACATGATCTTGATGTGTCATCATTCCATCCATGCAAAACACCGGTACACTGCACTTGTGCCTCGCTCGTCTACCTCCACTGTCCTTATCCAACATCATGCATCATGCTCTGTAAAAACGGAAATTTCCAAGAGTCATGTGACCATAGGTGCAAGTCAACAAAGTCAGGTAAATGTTAAAAAAATGGTCAAAAATGTCAGGTCAAAGTCAGGTCATGCATTTTTCTGACATGACTTTGACCTGACATTTTGACCGGTGTTTTAACATTTACCTGACTTTGTTGACTTGCACCTAACTATCATGTGACTCTGAGAAATTTTCTTTTTTACAGAGCATCATGCATCATGTCAGATCAGCCCCCATGTGCCTGTTTCCCATCATCATCAATCATTCATCTGCTGACCGTCTCCCACAGTCCATCACCATGCGCCACAGCATCCCGCTCATTGTGGGCGATGATGAGCAAACTATTCAATGAAGTACAAATGATTTCCATTCACTTTTTTCATTTATTACATAATCCTACATAATTGCCAATTGAATCATTACACAACAGGCAGGGCAACATTTTGCCTGAGAGAAAATAATGGAGAAAATTACAGTATTTGACTGGTCATGTGTACACTAAATCAATGTTTGGCTTCCTGTGAGAGATCTATGGGAGATATTGTCAAGGTCATTGCTTAATAAAAAAGGGTAATTTTCTCCACATTTTCTCCACATTTTCTCTCTGGGAAAGTTTTGCCCTGCCTGTTGTGTTACCTTACACCTGCTTGAAAAGATGGATTATGCCATTCCAACTGATAATAAATATACATTTTCAATTTTTATAATACTAAGTAGTACAGCATACTTATAACTATTAGATACTTATTAAAAAATCAAAGATAATTTGCAGTGGAAAGGCATGCCATGAAGCATCCTTCAATCAATGTTAACTGTGCATGTGGGCTGAAATGATCGATGATTGATGCCTGAGAAGCAACCAGTAGTTTACACTCCCCCCCCCCAAGTCTGAGTGGACTCCACTTGGACACACTTGGACACTTGGACTCTGCTTGGACTTTGCTCAGACACTTGGACTTCACTTGGACTCTGCTCAGACACTTGGACTGTCCTAGGACTGTCCAAGTTGTCTGAGTAAAGTCTGAGGACTGCACTCAGACTTTGCTTGGACAACATCAATTGTGCATTTATTTACACCTTTAAAGTACTGTCCAAGTTCCAGACTTACAGAAATTCTTATAAGTCTCACAAAACAATGTGTGCACAGCAGGAATTGAACCAACAGACTTCTGGACTAGCAATAACATGATGACCAAACATGCACACTCTACCACTTAAGCCAAGTAGTCATTTAAAGTCACATACATTATATCTATTTATTACTGGAATCTAATTTTTATATATATCATGAATAGATTATTAAATTGACCCCCTCGCATCTGTGCAAGGGGTAATTAATATGTGTAATACTAGGCCGTAACTATCAATAATAAAAATAAATTAAAAACACCCACCACAAGCAGTTGCTCATGGCAGCATTTGTCTGTCCCTGGGTCGTCCCCTGGCCATCTCACTCTCCTGTCCCCATTCTTCTCCCCCCCAAACCACCCCACGAGCAGATGCTCTTAGGCATGGGGTGGTTGTCATCGTGGGTGTCCCCACTCTCATCGTCATCTCCCTTCCCCCTTGTCTCCCTTCCCCTTCACCTTCCACCCTGCAAGCAGGGGCTCGCAGCAATGGTGGTGGTGGTGTCCCCCCATCGTTGTTGTTGCCAGTAGTAGTTTGTACCTAAAAAAAGTTGGTTAGCATTGAAAAATGAAATGAGAAAAGGAAAAAAAAACTTACTTAGGACCCAAGAGACATTGATGTTGATGATACTCAACCCAGGAAAACCACCTAAACTGCTGATGAGACGAAGGTGTTTCGCATGGTCCAATTGAGTATCTGTTAAGGGCGAAGCCTCAACCACTCAATCTAGTCGATGAGGTGCTTCCTCGACGAGTTGTTCAGCACTAGTCTTACTCGGAGCGTCCGACATAAGATAGGTAGTGCACTCTAGCAGGGCTTCTGCGTAGAGTCATTCAGGTTCACACACTAAGGGGCTTACTTAGTGGTTTCGAGTAAGTTTGTGAGTTGCAAGTTAAGGCTGTTAATTGCCTAGATCTAAACTAAGGACATCCCTACTACAAGTTGCAGTACTTATACTAGAAGGGAGGTCCTTATCGTCCAATCGGAAAGGTAGATGCATATCAAGTAATAATAGAAACAATAGGCCTCATGCCTTGCATGAGGTGTCCGATGTCACAGAGTGCTGCGCCACAGCATGTCAGGAAACAATAACAGATAAGCCTCATGCCTAGCATGAGGCATCCGATGTCATGGATCCAATGTCAAGGATCCAATGTCAAGGACATGCTGTGGCGCAGCATGTCGATCATGAGAGTCCGACGTCACGGACTTCATGTCAGGGGGCTGTCGTACCACAGCATGTGTGGGAGTGGGTTTGGGTGCATGGAGTCACCATGCATCAAGGGTGCCTTCCACGGGAAGGGGATCAAATGCATGCAGTCGGCATGCATTGTGTGTGTGTCTGATGTCAAGGACATGCCCTAGGCATGAATCAAGGGGTGCCTCCTGTCTGGAGGCGATTGTCGGGTGCATCAGGTTCCATGAGTTACAAGGAAAATTGTAACATTACCCCCCCGCTATAGTCGAAAGTTCCACACTTTGACCTAAATCCTCGTCTGTCCTTCATGGTCTGATCAGGTGTGGTCTGGTTATGTGGGTAGGTTGGGGTCGAGGGGTAGGTTGGGGTCGAGGGGTATGATGGAGGAATAATTCATGTCTGAACTTGGACCATGATCGGGTTCTTCGGGTTCGCGCTGCCCTAGGTAGCAGTGTCAAGGAGTCGGTAGTATCGCTGAAAGGGGGGCGTTGCAGGATGGCAAATTCAACGTCTGTAATTGGGGGTTCGGGTTCTGTTCGGAAGATGGCGTAGAGGCAGAATGCGAAGGTTAGGGCTGCCGCTGCAGCCAGGGTCGTGCCAACGATGATGGTGAGGATTGTAATCCCTGTGAGCATGGGTCTGTCTTTGTCATGCCATTGTCTCGAGCTCTGCCTTTTAAATCCTTCCATATGGCTCCCCTGTCATGTTTCCCATTGCGTCATCATCAAAATCATTGTATCCAGAGTTAAAGAAGAGCCACTGTCTGTGTTCGGCTTCTCTTCAATCAGTCTCTCGATCTTTCCAAGGTTTCTCCAGGCAGTTCATCCTATAGTGTCTGGGGCCTCGCTGTTTGCAATACTTGCAAATATATCATGGGCAAATCAGGCCGAAATGGCCTATCTCTTGGCAGATGAAACATCTGGCATGTCTCATGTGTGGGGGGGACCAAGGCAGTTGGGTGGTTTTTGGTTCGGGTTCAGGGGTGGTCAGATCGATTACTTCAGGTGCCCTAGGCATGATCTTCAGGTTCTTCATAGAATGGGAGGAGTCTCCAGAGGGAGCTCGTTGTTTGTCTCTGTCATTCCGCTCGCCGAATGGCGAGGGCAAGGTCAGTGGTCATCTGTGTCAACCTAAAGGGGTGTGAGGTCTCTCCTCAGCTGTTCTCGGTCTGTCTGACCATGGTGCAATCATTTCCTGGATCGTTTGTTTGATCCCCAGGGCGTCTGCATCATTTATTGCTTCTTCTAGATTTCGTTCCATCTGTTCGATAGTGCTCGCATAGTAGAAGCACATCCTGGCTAGATGGTATTTCGGTGGATCATGGGCAAGGTGAACGTGAAGGGCATCAGCATTCAATCGGTTTTGTAGGTATTCTTGGGTAAATCGTTGTTTGGCAGGCATCTTGGGAAGTGTCATTGTGAGAAGAGAGGGGGTTTTTGGGTTTCCATCAGAGGTGGTACCTCTTCTTATATGCCGTCAGGATCTCAGGGGCATTCTTTAGGTTCGATTCGGGTTCCCATGTGTTTTCGGATGTTGGGTAGTCAACACATTTCACAAGGTAACGGTGTGTCTTGCCATGCTTCTTGTGTGCGATGATCGCTTCCACCTTGTATTCATTTTCTCCTTCCACGAGGTCAGGTGGTGGAGTCAGGAAGTTTCGCCCATGAGTGTCATTCTCATGGTATCATGTGAGTAAGGCCGCATAAAATACCGGGTGGATCTTCCATCCTGGCAGCAGTTTCAATTGGTATGTCGTTCTTGACAAGGCATCTTCAATCACGAAGGGCCCTTCTCATTTTGGCACCAGTTTTCTCGTTGGGTAGCCAATCTTCAGGTTCTTGGAGTCAAGCCATACTTGTTCTCCAACCTTGAACAGTTTGTATTGCCCTTTCGTTTGGGTGGCCATAGCCTGTCTGGCTAGTTCATGTGTGGCAAGAGCTTCCCTTCTCGCAGAGAGAAGTTCTTGGATTCTCTGTTCGGCGGCCGGCACATTCATCTTTTCATAAGGGGTGGGGATAGCGCGTGGCTGATATCCCATCATCAAGTAAAACGGTGAATGTTCTACTGCAGAGTGTGACTTCTGGTTATGCACAAATTCTGCTGTTGGGAGATAATGCTCCCAATCTTTGGGTTTGTTCAAACAGAACATGCGGAGGTAAACCTCTAGCTCTTGGTTTACTCGCTCCATTTCTCCGTCGGTCTGGGGGTGATAGGCGGTGCTCATGGATAGCTTGATTCTGAGCAGTCGTCCGAGTTCTTGGAAGAGTTTGGACACAAATCGAGGGTCTCTGTCTGAGATGATTCTTCCGGGGAGTCCAAATCTGGTGTACACATGGTGCAGGTAAAGGTCTGTGGTGCCAAGTGCATCGATCATCTTCACACAAGGGATAAAAATTACCCCCTTCATAAGACCATGGTCTACCACGACCATGATTGAGTCAAATCTGTTTATCACGGGCAAGTCTGTGATAAAATCTGTCGTTACCAGCTCGAATGGTCTGCTGGCATTGGATGATATTGGTGTCGGCAGTGGGGTTGTCAGGTGTGTATTCACTTTCATTTGCTGGCACTTTGTGCAGCCTTTGACGTACTTCTTGATGAAGTTGGCCATTCCTGGCCACCAGTAGTCTCGTCGGATCAGTTTGATTGTCTGACATTGTCCAGGGTGCCCTGTCGTGATGCTATCATGACATTTCTGTATGATCGCTGGGCAGAGGGTCTCGTCCTGTGGCATGTAGCATCTGTCTTTGAAAAAGAGCAGGCCGTCTTCGAATTTCCAGTCCTCCAATGCAGACTTGATTGGGGGGGTTCCATTGTTCTTCAGGGCTCGTAAAGCATCATTTACGAGGTCATCCTTCATTATTGCTGAGACCAGGGCTCCCTGGAGCTCAGTGTCGATCGTTTTGACAAACAGTTCGTCAGTGAGGATGGTCTTGTCCTCATTATCGGTGTCTTCTTCGGCTATGTGATCTGCTCTCCTCGATAGGGTGTCAGATTGTACCATCTGTGATCCTGGTACGTGTTGTAGCTTCAGGTTGAATTGTGACAGGTAAATGGCCCATCTAGCCTGTTGTCAGTTCAGTTTCTGTGGCTGACGGAAGTACGTCAGGTTCTTGTGATCGGACAGTACCATCACAGGGAATGGTGTCCCCTGTAGGTAGTGTCTCCATGTTTCCAGTGCTCGGATTACTCCCAATAGTTCCCAGTCGTATATCTCATAATTTCTTTCCGCTTCGTTGAAAGAATGCGAGATGTATCCACATTGGTGCCAGTCTCCATTGGCATCCTGTTGTCTGAGTACTGCACCTGTCGCAAACTTTGAGGCATCAGATTCCACCACAAATGGTTTTGTTGCGTCTGGCATCAGCAGTACTGGGGTTTTGTTGAACTTCCTTTTTAGTGCATTGAACGACTGCTGGCAGTCATTCGTCCATTTGAATTTCTGGTTCTTCTTCATCAAATCATTTAGCGGTCTAGCCAGATCCGCGAAGTGTCCGGTGAATCATTGATAGAAGTTTCCAAATCCTAGGAAGGATCTTACATCCTTCACTGTCCTTGGCGTGGGCCAGTCCTTGATCCCAGCCAGTTTCGTGTTGTCCATTGCAAGTTCGTTGGGTCTGACAATCATACCCAAGAACTCGACTTCCTGTACATTGAATTTGCATTTCTCTATTTTCAGGTAGAGATTGCATTGTCATAGTTTTTCGAGGACCCTTTCAGTCCTTATTCCGTGTTCTTCTTCCGTCTTCAAAAAGATCAGGATGTCATCCATATAGATGACGAGCCATCCTTCATCCAGCATATCTTGGAAGAGATCGTTCATCATGGCCTGGAATGTTGCCAGTGAGTTGCACAGCCCAAAGAACATCACCATTGGCTCGAATAGCCCTCGGTTAGTCTTGAATGCTGCCTTACACTCATCTCCTTTCTTTATCCATACATTGTGATATCCCCATCGAAAAATTTCGCTCCCTTCAGCTTGTCCAAGAGGTCTCCAATCAGTGGCAGGGGGTAGTTGTTCCAGATCATTCCTTCATTCAGATAGCAATAGTCTTGGCAAGGTCGCAGAGCATCAGAGTCATTCTTCGACACAAAGAAGAATGGGGATGCAATGGGTGATTTTGATGGTTGGATGTATCCTTTTTCCAGGTTTTCGTCGAGAAACTCATTGAGTTTCTCTTGTTCTTTCAGTGTCAATGGGTAGACTTTGCAATCTTTTGGTACAAAGCCTTTCTTCAAGTCAATTGCATGATCCCATGGTCTTGATTCTGGGAATCGTTCAGATGCAGCCTTTTCAAATACCTGTCTGTATTTCTGGTATTCTGGTGGCAGCAAGTCGTCCAGGGTCTGTTGGCTAGTCTCCTTTCCCTCCTCTTGTTCATGTGCTAGTCGTTGAGATATGGATGTCTTTGCTCTGATCCATATGTCGGAGTTGAGTAGGTATCGTGATCTGGAGTCCTATAATCATGGGTCAGGGTAGTCTGTTGTCGAGGGTAGTTTATCCTGTTTTGTAGTGTTGTTTTCACATTCCTTTTGCCAGTGCTTCCCTCCCCTGTGGAGGTTAGCAATTCCTTCATCCTTTGCACAATTTGTTGTGCCCTGTCGCATTCTTTGTTTTTGCCCTTTTCCAGTTGTTTCTTCTTTTGGTTTTCTCAGGTCTTGGCGACAGCATGTCATGCTGCTTCAAGGCCTCTGGCTTGTTTATGGGTGCTGCTGTTCCTGGTTTTTGCGACAGCTATCTGGGCAGAATTCAGTTCCTTGGCTTTCTTCTTGGAAAGCCTTTCCTTCATTTTTGCCATGGCCAATCGGGCTTGGGCAAGGTTTCTCTCCCTTTCTTCGGAGAGTCTTTTTCTGGTTTTTGCCACAGCCAATCTGGCTTGGGCAAGGCTCTTCTCTTTCTCTTCGGAGAGCCTCTGTCTTGTCTTGGCTACGATGTGTCGAATTCATGCCATCTTGTCATCGGGTGCCTCCCTTCTGGCATTAATTTTCAGAAGGTTCAAGGTATTCGGGAGGGCCCATTCGGCTCTTCTTGTCTTTTCCAGGATCTGCTGGATTTGAGCCCATCATTCTTCATCCCGGAACTCAAAGGTTCCCTCTTCCAATTGATGATCAGGTTTATCTCCCGCAGCCATGGCAGGCCCAGGATTACCGATTCTTTGCCTAGTCTGGCGACTAGGTATTCTATTGGGTAGCTCCTTCCATTGATGTGGAGTCTTCCTTTCATGCATCTGGTGATTGTTCCCTGTTTGTTCAGGGTCCCATCTACATTCGTGGCCCAGATGGTGCGGCCTAAGGGATATGTTCTGATCCCTTCTCATTTGATGAAGTTTGAGTCAATAAAGACTCTCCTGCTCCAGAGTCAAGGAGCATGTTTGTTGCGATGTCTTTCCTGTTGTCTGACTCAGCTACCTGAATAGACAGGTGCATAGATTGTCTATTCATGGTAGCTAAGAGTACAGACCCTAGGGAAACTACAGTGGTGACTGGCGTCAGGCCACTGTTCTAAAAACCCAATTCCTCCATGAGGTTGAGGGCTCGTTCCTTTTCTTCTTCATCTAGTTCATCCAGCATCGTGCGGATCTTCTGGTAGGTGTCCACCCCAGTCTTCTTCTGGGTGAAGCAGTTTCAGTAGGGAGGAGGCGCTGACCCCATCTGAGTGGGGTTCTTTCCATCCCTGTGGTCAGACAATCAGTGTCCCAGTTGGTGGCAGATGAAACACAATCCCTTTTGGAGGTGTTCCACGTGTTCTTGGTTCATCAGTTGGTTGATGTCAAGAGAGGGCTGTCCTTTCTTTGTCGTTTCATTTGTCTTCTGGTTCTGCCTGGTCTTTCCCAGGATTGCCATAGCCTGTTTCCATTGGCCTTTGTATTTTGAAGCTGCCTTTATCCAGCCTTCAAGAGTGTTGGGCACTGTCTCCATTGTGTGTACCCTCTTCAGTAACTTGGGATGCAGTCCATCCATGAAGTACTCAATCATGGCTGCATCTTCGGTGATTCCTGTCCTGTCTTTCAGGATGCGGAAGTTCACCACATATTCTTCGAGGTTCCCTGAACCTTGTTTGAGATTCTTAATCTCTGTCTTTGCCATTCTGGCATTGTCGATCGGTGAGAAGGCCTCTAGGACCTTCTGTCGGAAGTCTGCATATTCACCTAGTCCCTTGGATTGGTGCTGGTTGACAAATGCCTGCACCCAGGCAGCTGCTGTCCCTCCATTCATGAAGGACAGCATGAAGATGATCTTCTTGTCATTCGTGTTGTAGACCTGGTCATTGATTCGCAAGTACAGGTCTATCTCCTGCAGGAACTTGGTGGTCTTGGTCCGCTCTCCTGAGAAGTCTGTGGGTGATTGGATTCGAACGTCCTTTACGGACATTGTTGGTGCAGTTGTGGGTTCAGACCTCTCATTATAGAGGTCATCAGTTTTGTCTGTTAAGAAGCGGGTGGATGTTTCGGGTGGGGGTGTGTGCAGTTGTTCAAAGTCTTCATTGGTGAGGAAATCTCCTCATTGTCTGTCGGTTGATCCATAGAACCAACACTGTGCTGGGGTCGAGTAACGGACTAGTCTTCCATTGTATTGGTACCAAGATGAACCTGGCTGTGGTTCTGCTTCTCTTGGTGGTCAGTCTGGGGTTTGTCTAGACCCGTGTCGCTGTGGTGTGTATCGAGACGTATTGCCTACACCTAGGTAGGTGGGCTAGCAGATAGTTTAGATCTTATGTTAAGGGTGAAGCCTCAACCACTTGATCTAGTCGATGTCGTTCAATGAGGTGCTTCCTTGATGAGTCGTTTGGCACTAGTCTTACTTGGAGCGTCCGACCTAAGATAGGTAGTGCACTCTAGCAGGGCTTCTGTGTAGAGTCGTTCAGGTTCATGCACTAAGGGGCTTCCTTAGTGGTTTCGAGTAAGTTCGCGAGTTGCAAGTTAAGGCTGTTAATTGCCTAGATCTAAACTAAGGACATCCCTACTACAAGTCGCAGTACTTATACTAGAAGGGAGGTCCTTATTGTCCAATCGGAAAGGTAGATGTGTATCAAGTAATAATAGAAACAATAGGCCTCATGCAAGGCATGAGGCATCCGATGTCAAGGACATGCTGTGGTGCAGCATGTCGATCATGAGAGTCCGACGTTACGGACCTCATGTCAGGGGACTGTCATACCACAGCATGTGTGGGAGTGGGTTCGGGTGCATGGAGTCACCATGCATCAAGGGTGCCTTCCACGGGAAGGGGATCGAATGTATGCAGTCGGCATGCATCGTGTGTGTGTCTGATGTCAAGGACATGCCCTAGGCATGAATCAAGTGGTGCCTCCTGTCTGGAGGTGATCGTCGGGTGCATCGGGTTCCATGAGTTACAAGGAAAATTGTAACAGTATCGATCGATATTGAGGACAATTGACAAGATTGATGGTGAATGAGTTCTATCGTCAATGGTCAAAGTGAAAATTCCAAGGACCTTTCAATAGGTTGAAAGTATATGAAGGCTATAGGCGATGCCTAGGACATGTTGAAATTGTTGCTAGTGATAATGATCAGAGGATCATTGGAAGATCCAGGACAACAATGATTGCAGAGGTTTCTCATCGATCGAGAAAACTCATAGAGACTTAGATTGTTTTTAGAAGATTGATTGGATGCTTAGAACTGTATATGAGACAATAGGTGAAGACAATTTCTTGTTTTTCTCAAGTAGATACTACAGAGTTTTATATGTTTTAAAAGAAACTTCCTAAAATGGAATGAGAAACATGTGTAGAACATGAGGCAAAAGATATGAGTTAAGGCACAAGGCCAAAAAATAGACTGGAATCTGAACAAGAAAGATATATATCATATGATGAAAGAGTAATAAAAGGTATAGAACTAAAAGAGGACTGTCCTTTGTGTATAAACCACGCTAAGTCTCGCAATAATGCATCCAGTGGGTTCTGTGCATGATAGGGACTTGGAATGAGGCTGACCTACTATCAGCAGGTTTGAGCACAAGTTGGAATACTTCCTGGCGCATGGTATTCCACCATATAGATAACAAATGCAGCACCAGATGTCACTCACAGTCTCTCGATATTGATCGATGACACTCGACAATGCTCGACAATGTTTGATCATGTTCAATATGATGCTCGATTGCATTTGATATGATGCTCAACGATGTTTGATCATGTTTGATACAATATCATGCTCGGTAGACTTGGTCAGGAGTGGTTGCACTGCTTCTGGGACCTCATGCGAGTTATCCAATGTGATTAGAATGTGGTCAAAATGGTGAATTGGCCTTTGAGCTGAGGAGACAACCTATCAACGTCTCTTGGGCCTTTTTTGTCTCCCTGTCAGTACCTGCACTCTCGCACCCCCCATCCACCCTGCGAGCAGTTTCCTGCAGTGGTTATGGGGGGTGCTGGCTGTCATTGGGGTCTCCCCTAATTGTCATCATTCCACCTGTTGTCCATCCTATGAACAGTGGCTTGTAGGGCTGGGGTGGGTGGTGTCGTCGTTCCCTGTCATTGTCATTGTTGTTAGCAGCCGCTCTCCCCCATACAAGCAGTTGCTTGCACTGGCGGGGGCAGGTGCTGGGTCGTGGTCTCATCATTGTTCCTTGTTTGGTAGTTTTGGGGTCATCGTGCTGCTACAGTATAGATATAACCTATAATTAATGAAAAAATGTGTTAGCTTAAAGAAAACATGAGAAAAGAAAAAAGAAAAAACTCACCTGGGGCCCAAATGACTCTGTCATTGTTTGGGCCCATTTCATCATGTGTTGGCATGGGGCCCATGGCTGTGGGGTGTTCAGGGGGCAGTGGCAGCAGCAGGACACAGGAGGGAGGCATTGTCATTGAGTGGTGGTGGTGGTGGTGGTTGGTGATGATCGATGATGAGCTGGCATCATTGTTGGTGATGTGGCTGTGTTGATTTGTCATCACAGCCGGGGCAGTACATAGAGAGATAAGACAATCTACCTGTAATGATACTTTAGTCTAGTGGTTATATTGTTGCCTTAAATGTACTTTATCATGTGACTATGAGGGTTCAATCCCTGCAGTAGCCACTATTTTTCAGTCAATTATATAAGCAACTCGGACAGTCCTAGGACAGTCTGAGGACTCAGCTTGGACTGGACATCTAGTGTGGCAGGACTTTCAGCCAAAGAAGTCTGAGCAAAGTCTGAGCAAAGTCCAAGCAAAGTCCTCAGACAGTCCGAGTGTCTGAGTGGAGTCTGCTTGGATTGGGGGGGGGGGGAGTGTAAAGACCTTGAAGCAACAAGAATTTGCTATTCAGGATCCCATGGTTTCTTTGTTGATTCCACTATGGCCTTACTGCCAGCTTTCTGCTCACTCAATCTTGCCCTCCAGCCAAACTGGCTGATGCCATTGTCAGTACTCAGTTATATTAGAGGTACATTGCAGCCTGAGAGGATGAGGTTGGAGGGCACACTAGGACGGGGCTTGATATTAGGTGGAGATAAATACATAACAACAATTGTGTGCATGCAGGAAATCCCTTCACACACAGAAAATAATATTTGTACAAAGGAACCATCATAGGGAATGTCTCGTGATCTTGCCATGAGCATGACATGTCGATGAGGTATTGGCCTTTGTCGAAGTTTGTTCACTGCATCATGCTACATACTACTCTTGATGAATGCCAAACATCCTTTCAGCTCGAAAACCCTGTTCATTTTTCATCACAAGATCAGTGTATCCGAGTCGCTAAGCTAAATCACAACCTTCCCAACAAAACTTTAGTACTCGAAAGCCTCAAGGCAAGGCTTGGAAAGTCAAACAACCATGGGATGAAAACACCTTGTCTTTCTTTACAACCTTCAAGACCTCCAGTTCTGATGCCAAAAGCATAATGACAAGCCAGCTGGATGGTCTCTTGACACAGTGAACTCCTATGAGTTTGATTGTTGTTGGAAAAGATACAGAACCAGAGATGGATCAGGGAACTATGTGTCATTCTTACTGTGGTGATGGGGTTGGGTACAGGACCTTGTTCACACCAGAACCATATGTCTGCCTTGTTGGATGAGCCTTCGTCCTACTACTTAATTTGCAAAGTCTCTATTCTGGGTCATCACATCTATCTCTACAGGGCCTTGCAGAGATGTTGTCTGCTCCCATGTACTCTTCAACAGCTCAGGATTTGTTTTCAGCTACCCTGGCACGAGCATCTGGCTCACCACATTTCTCCCCAGCTGTGAACACCTCCCTCCCATCATTGAGTAATAGTGATATCATTACCAGCACCATGACTTATAGTACTCTCCTTCAGGGGTCATCATTTGATGTGCTGTTATCTCCATATTTATCGCCATTGCAAGACCTTGACATGAATATGGACTCTCTCCACAAGCCAATTGAATTTGCCATCCCCAGCTCTTGTGTGACCTGCCTATCCAAAGTAGAGGTTATCACAGCAAGCACCATAGGACATTTGCTTAAGTATAAGTCAGCTTAAGCACCATATCTCCTTAAGCTCATTAAGCCCTTTGAACAATGCTTAATCCACATAAACTTTGAATCAAACTCAGACTTAGTCATCAATTTAGTTCATCAATTTAGTCAGGTGTTCAAAGTTCAAAGTTCACCACATTATGCTAAACACCAGTTATGCTGCCACTGCCTGCACCAGAGAAGTCCACATAATATAAAATGAAGCAATTTGAGGCCATAATATCATGGTTTCAAAAGGTGGAAGTGTCAGCAGAGACATATTTATGTTATTGTCAGTTGTTTGGCACCTTAAGTAAGTGCTTAAGCTGTGCTTGTTAAAAGCTAGCTCATGGAATGCTTAAGGTGCTTAAGGTACTCAGTGCTTAAGCACATTAAGTAGTCCCATATATTAAATATTATATTATATTTAAATAATGTTTATAAGCTGACTCATGGACTGCTTAAGATGCTTAAGGTGCTTAGTGCTTAAGCACATTAGTGTGTTTGAGTGGTGGATGCTTGAGCTGGGAGGAGATGTTTGAAACAGGACATGAGCTCAGGGTGCTTAAGCAGGGTGTTCAGTTATTATTACTGTGCATACAATATTACAGGCAAGACATGCTTAAGCTGACTTATACTTAAGCAAGCCATGCATCTAGATGTTAGGTTGCTTAAGCAAACATCCTATAGATTCATCGCAACCAGCTCATGCTACCTGCTGATCCAGTAAGTGCCTTGTCCTCATTTGTATGACTGTTAGTTCATCCTGTTGCAGAAATTGACAGACAGGGAGCTGTTGAGCTGCCATGCCAAAGTGAAAGCCCTGCAAAACAACCTTGGCACCTCATACAAGTATGCCAGTCATCATCTCTACATGGCCGAGGTTGAGAAGCTGGAACAGCAAGATGTCACATTGAAGACATATGTGACCTTGAAGGAAAGGATGGAATATAATCTGAAATCATTCGAATGCAGGTTCTCAGACATTCAAATGAGATCATTGTCCCATGACAACAACATGGCTGATCCCGCCGGTTCTCACAATTAGCTAGTACTGACATTGTTATTTTAGCTAGGATGAACACTGCTGTTTTGTTGATTTTGTTCATTCATACTGCCTGCGCCCATTGTGTGTCTGGTTTGCTAATGCCCATTGCCGATGCTCTTGATATATAGATTTCCACCCCAAAGTGTCTGTCTGCTGCTGCCAATGTTGATGTTGACGTAGATTTCTGTGCCGACATGTCTGCTGATGCTGATGCTGATGGCTGTGACTATTTCATCCAACAGTATTAGATTCTTACCGCACATCTATGCCAATGCCATTGCCAATGCCCAATACTGTGTCCAACGCTATCTCATAGGTCACTGATCTGTCTATTAACATTCTTCATAGTGTATCACAAGCAAGAATTGTAAAAGACCCATTTGGTAGGTCTGCACTACATAGAATGAATTATTGCATCATTGCCCATAGCTAGGCCATACAGTCTCCTATGCACATCTATACCAAGCATTGTAATTCACTATAGTACATGCAGCTAGGTCATACTGTTATGGTGAAGTGGTGCCTGATGCCAATGCCGTACTTCTATGCTGATGCCAATGCCATTGCCAATGCTGTTGCCGAGTACCATATATGCTAACTCTGATCTGTATATTATTAACATTCTTCATAGTGCATCACAAGCAAGAATTGTAAGAGTGTATTCATTTGATACTAGTACATGTCATGCATACTATGAGAGCATTCAATGGCATCCACTGAACCCATATCATTTGATACACTGTATGTGTTCAATAGACCATATTATTTGGTACAGTGTAGCTTACCTATGTGCATTGACAGTCTTCAAGATATGCAGTGGCAATGTTGCTGACAATGCTTGCCAAGGAACAGTCATGGGAAGTATTGCTTTAAGCTCATCTAGCCTACCCCATGCCAGCCTGAAGGCACTGTTGCCATAGTGTGAAAGCCCCACCAGATGAATGAACTGAGCTTCATCCACAGTGACACATTTGATCTGTTTCTGAAACTGGGGGTTACAGATTAGGATTGCAAGATGCAGCAGGTGGCCTTTGGGTGTCTTGAACAATTGCTCCACTGTTGCAATGATGTGTCAAGCCTTTCCAGCTTTTTGGGCCTTCAAATCATGGATATATTCCTGGAAAGCATTCATATTAAAGCTCCAGATAGATAAAATGTATGGCTTGCATTCCAATATGCCTCGTTCCAGGGTGTGTCATCATTCAATGCAACTGTGGGAATTCCATACTTGATATTGAACTCATTTGCATGAACAATCAAATGTGTGAATGGCAGAGTGCATATGATCATTGCATTCTACTTGCTGGTGTGATCTGAAGCTGTTTCAGGGGTGAAGTTGGCAAAGAAATGGATCCATGAGCTGGGTTGTCAAGCAACAGATTGAGTGTGATCAGCAGAGTTTTTCCACTTCCTGTACCAGCACAGATGAGAGAGTCCTGTATCTGAGTCCAATGTTCAACATGGTGAGCAACTGGCCCCAGACAACACTCTCATCCCCCTTAAAGAGGAGGTTCAAGGTCAGACCACCCTTCCTTCACCCTCCAAGACATCATGCAAACCCATTAAGACTCACTGGAAGGACCATCACACTCAAGGTTGAGTCAAGGTTGAGTCCTCCAACACCATCAACAATGTAAAGGCCAAGATCCAAGATAAGAAGGGTAAGTCCTAGGGCTGCACACTGTGCTGTACATCAGCGGTTGTACAGTGCCATACTATGGTCACGGTACCCATACCGTCAGGGAGCTGTGCTGTCTGCTGATGGTACAGTATATGGTATGGTTTGATGCCATGTAATGCCATACAATTATGGCTGTACATGGCATGTATGGCATGCCTTAACTTTTAAACAACAATGAAACATCTCACCTCCAGCTGACACTTACTATGTATAGGGCTCACCACTGACATTGTGGACTTCAAACTATCACATCCCTTGCTACTTGCTACCTCGCACTGCTCAATATTCACACTGCAAAGCCACTGTTGTACCAGTCTCCCTGTTCTGACTTGGTATGCATATCATTTTAGATTTTTTGCCTACTTATTGCTGTATTTCCTAGATAGTGTATTTATAGGTTGCCAGATATATGTAACAATGTTTAATGCCATTTTACATTGTCAAGTCTAATTTCAAATATTGTGAAATGTTTGAGGGTTCTCTATCTTTTGGAGTTTTTTGCTCTTGGGATGGCCGCTGCTCTTGCTGTACATGGGACCCTTAAGTCTCCCACTAGTTTTAACTTTCAGTAAACTCAAAGAACCAACATTCACACTATACTACCATGTCATTGCCTTCTACTTGAGTACAAGGTAAATTAACCATCTACAAAGTCTTGTATTTCACACACAGTCCTCACATTATGGTTCAATAGATTCAAAGCGAGCAAACCAGGGTAGGAATATGGCGGCATTGATTGAAGAAGAAGGGCTTGATGAAGATGGCCTTCCTGAGAAATGCCGGAGTGCACATCGTCAGCGCAGATACAAACACAAACAAGTGAAGAAGGTTGTGCAAGGGGAGGACGAGGATGACAATGAAGACAATGAATTTTTGAGCTCAGGCTCTGGTGAATCAGATAAATCAGGCTTGGAATCTGACTCGAATGGATCAGACAGTATGATTCCAAATGATGAGGTATATTTTTCACTCCTTTTACGAGTCTGAGGTATGAGGACTCATCCTTTTAACCCAACCAGCCTGCCAGCAAAAATGATACATTAAGAGTGACGGCTGCTTGGCAGCCTTTGGAGTTTTAATGCCATCTTTAGACAGGCTTAAATTTTGAGGTCAGTCCAACTTAGCCCTATAGGAAATTTCACACTCAGTGGGTATTACCAACATGCGGATTTTGAACAAAAAAGGAAATTGTCATGTTGAGTCACACTTCCTCAACTCAAACCAAAAAGGCTTCACAACAAGACAGTTGCAAGTTGTCGTGCCCTCAGTAATGTTCTCTTCTATTTTCTTCTTTTCTTTTTAACTAACTAATGTTTTAATTTGATCTTAGATTCTCTTACCATGAACTGGTGCCAAGATGGCAGACCCAGACCCAGACCCATGCCACTGCTGCAAGCACCTGCTCACAGGGTGGATAATGGATCAGGATGGTGGGACGATCGATGACATGCACAATGGGAACATTGACGAGGATGGATGGCAAGGGAAAGATGACAACAACAGCCACCAGCACCCACCCGCCAGACCCCTGCTGCTACCAGGAGCTGCTCACATGGTGGAGCAGAGTGAGTGGTGCATCAAAGACCGACGAAGGGCATAACAATGACAGGCAGGGAAGCAACATCAATGAGGATGGCAACAAGAGGAAGGATAACAATGGCAGGGACCAGGGGACAAGGAAGAGGATGGCTGGGATGGCTGGCATGAGGATGGGGATGACAGAAATGACAGGACTGACAGGGATGACAGGGATGACAACAACAGACAACCACAAATGATGACAATGGTGCCCTCCCTGTCAGTGCTGGTTTTCTTCTAGTAACAACATAGTTTGTATATAACATCCTCTTGTACTCAATCCCAGTTGTTCTATGTCATATTTTTATCTCATTGAATTTGCTGTGCTGGATGGATAGATATATCTAATTTATTAGACTGAAATGGGCACTTTGACTTGCAAAATTGTGCAGGTTCGCGATCATAACACTGGCTATAAGATGCCCCAGACATTCCATTCTGACCAGCAATTGCCATTCTGTGTGGGCTGTATTGGTTGCTGTTTATTTTTGGCCTTCTTCTTGCCATCCATCACTGCTGTTGTCCATGGTAGTTTATTGTCTCAGGATGCATAATCCTGGTCGACTGGGCTGTCCCTGTAGAGTCTGATTGTTCAGGGCACTTTAAAATAGCTTAAATTTTGTGTTAAGGAATAGGTTAAAATCAACATCTGTAGTCAAGATGATACTACAGCATATAATGAGAACACTGATTAAGGCCAATTTATCAAGTGGCCTGGAAATGGGTTGACATCATCTCCGGTAACTAACAAGTTTATTTGCCATTCATGTTGTCATCGATCTTGGCAGCCAAAAATAGTACCCATATTTGACATAGGTGAGTTTTCCTAAAGACTAATCTATGAAGACATGAAGGTGTTTTCCTGTCTCAGTTTGTCCTTCGTCCAATTCCATCCTACTTAACTTTGTTCTAGCTTCACCTTCCTGTTCATCTTGGTATCCTATGCATCTTTTCAGTGGCATGACAGGAGTCAGTGGAACTTGGCACAAAGCATGAGCCACCATGGCATTCTTGGAGAAGCTTAGAGGAGTTTATTTCAGGAATGCATGATGGCTTACATGTGTGTAGTTTCCATCTAGGAGGGTTAGATCTCGAAGAACTACCATCATCTTAAAATGTCTGCCTCTCAAAGGGACTGCCAGGAATGAATTAAAGAACAGTCAATCAGTTCAAGTACTATAGACTCCTCCTTTCCATTTCCACCAGAGCCATTGACTAATGCTCTTGCCAATCCCCACAAAATGGCCCTCTTTGGCTCTTGACTCTAATTTTCCAACGTCCAGTTGTTTGACCCACACTTTACAACCCCATGGGCATACAGCTCCTAAGTCTGGTTTCTCACCTGTTCCCATCTCATGCAGCGTCTTCAACTCAGGGAGTGCGCAAGAGGGCATGCAGTTGTAAATCCATCTGTGGTTATGGACCACTTCCACCCATAGGTTTTTTGGGAGTTTTGCAGCTTCCATCATTGCTTGGGCACCCTCTATGTGTGTTCAGTTAGCATGTTCAGCAGCACCATTTGATGCAGGTGAATTGTGAATGGTTAAATGATGAACCGTTCTGGCATTTTCAAGATGTTCAGTAAAAGTTTTACTAGTAAATTTGCCACCTCGATCACAGCTGAAAATTTGAATCTGACTGCCCCATTGGACTTTGACCCAAGCCTCATACTTTTTGTAGTTGGAGAAGGTTTCTGATTTTTGCTTCAGGAAATAAACTGATTCTTTGTGGCTATGGAGGTCTTGGAAAAGGGTATAATATTGCCTTCCCCCAATGGACTCAACTGTGGCTGGCCCCCAAACATCACCCATGACTTTGTCGCCATATGATTTGTATACTGTCTTGCTCTCTTTTGGGAATGGTTTGCGTGTTGCCTTTGCTTTGATGCAGGCTTTGCAAAATTCAGGTTTTGATGAGATGTCAAAATTAATTCCGGTAACCATTCCTTTTCCACCATTTTTTGTAGGTTACCATGGTTTATGTGCCCCATCCATTGATGAAGCTTGTTAATTGAGATTTGCTTGACAGCAGTGCTAGCAACGTGCATGCGACATGAAGTTGGAAAGTAGCTGACACAATAGAGCCCTTGAACCTCAGAAATGCAACCAATAATATTTGACTTTGGGCTTTGTATTATGCAGGTACCCCCTTTGATAAAGAGTGAAAATCTGGCCCGATCAACACAAGAGATGTACATTAGGGTGAAATGAATAATAAGCATTCTTTAGCATAATCAGGGTTGGTTTTTGATCCCTGTTTGGTAGCTCAATCTGGATGTTGCCTTTGCCAAGTGCACTGAACATCTGTCCATCCGCAGCTCTTATTGGCTCAGGGGTGACAAGTTCCTGGTAATTTAGGAATCTGGTGAAAAATAGTGGCTGGCGCCACTATCAAGGATTGTTCCAGTGTAATTGGCAACTGCAAGGGATTCAGATTGAAAATTGGAAGAGCAAACAAGGGCTGCAGGATCATTGGGGACATTATAGGTAAGCATAGCAAAATTTTCCATATTGTCATTCTCAGGTTTCTTCTCCACAATGTTGGTGCTAGCATTTTTCTCCTGTGTCTGCCACCAATTGGGTGCCTTGCCTTCTCGCCCTCCCCCTTTCTGCCAACATTGTTCCTTTGTATGTCCACATTGACCACAATTAGAATCTGTGCACAGGATATCATTCTTGAAAGACTTGAATTTTGATTTATTCTTGTCTTTGCCTTTTCCACCCTTGGATTTCCAGGTCACTGCCAGCATGGTGGCATTGGACTTATTAATATTGTCCTAAATTTCAGCAGATGTCACCTCTTCAGTAAGATGCCAGATCACATCAGCAGGGGTGAGTTTCTTTCCCATTTGGTGAGCTGGAGCACTAAGTGTTGAGATCTGCTGCACCATGAATACATGTTTTGATGCTGTTTGATGTGGTGTGTTATTTATAGCACACTTTGTGATGCATACATTCCCCTTATCAATTATCCCTTTATCACTTCCCTTTCTTCTATATACCATTGTCATGCTCACAGTATATATATCAGACATAGTAGACACATACACCTCAGTCCATTATACACAGACTGAGATTACTCATGTATTCTAGGTTGGATCTCTACAGGTTATGGGCCACTTCTGTCACAAGTAGTGACAATAGATATCCCTCCTAGCCACTAGATTATTTTGTGCTTCATCATATTTTTTGATAGATTGGCGGTGTGATCATTATCTTATCTTATTGTGCACAGGCCAACAAATTGGGCATGGTCCATCTCTTTGTGCCATACTCTCATCTTTCCCCATCACATCTGCCAATTCTTACTTTCCACCTTGACAAATCATGACTGTACCCCTGGAAAATAATCCCCCCTCTATTTCTCTTCTATGACTCTCTATGCAATATTCTGGGGACAAGCTCAACAAGCTCAAGTCCAACTACAAAGACTGGAGTGAGGACATTACCATTGCCTTGTCTCTGAATGGGCTATTTGAATATGTCATGGGTGACATAGAGCAGCCTCCAGATACTGAGCCATGGGCTTTGTCCAATTGGAAGGCAAATTCCTGTTTGGCATATGCTTTCCTTGCCTCTGGAGTGGCGCCTTTGGAACACTCTTTCATGAACCCCTCAAAGTCTGCTAAAGAAACCTGGGAAAGTATCCGAGAATATCACCAGAAGGAAGGGCCTGTCAGGCAAGTCACTTTATTGCAACAGGCACTTACTATTCAGTGCACAAAGGAAACACCTCTCCTGGAGACAGCTGAGTGTATCTGCATACTTATTGAGCGAGTGTTTGCTATGGGTACCATTACCTCTGATCTACTGTGTTGTATTGCACTCTTCAACTCTCTCTCTTCTCACTTTCCCCATGCTCATTCCATCATATCCTGCAACATTGCAGCAGCTACAGTGTCTGGGCCATATACTTCCAAGGATATTTGCCTTTTCTTAGAGAATGAACAGTCCCTCCTGGAGAACGACGCACAAAATAATCCATCCTCTCTTGCACTCACAGAAACCTCCCAGCCAGCACAATTCTCTGGGTCCATCATTTGTAGTGCCCAGGGCATACTACTGCATCTTGAAAGGAGGGGGGATGGAGGGTAAGACCATTGATACAAAATCGTCCATGCATTCCCAGAGACATCATCGTACACCCTGGAACTCCCCCCTACATCAAAACGGCACCCCACCTTCGATGTCTCACATCTTCGCCCACATACCCCCAATGATGACACCCTTTTCCCTGGCTGAGCTCACTGACCCCCCAAACCACTGATTACCAGTGAGGGTACCACCAAATATTTTATCGACAAACTCATTGATCAGTGACCCTGAGGTAAAGGCCACCAATATCTAGTAAGGTGGAAGGGATATGGCTGTGAACACAACCTTTGGCTACCATGGTCTGAACTCCTCGAGACCGAAGCATTGGCTCTGTATGAGGCTGAACACCATTAATGACCACAAACTTTTTTTTGGGAGGATATATGTGAGTGTAAGATAACTCTCTATTTATCTTACTACCTTACCATTCAATACACACATTACCCTTCTCCCATCAGGAACCTTAGCAATAGACATGATCACATGCTATAACATTAGTAATAGACATGGTCATGTGTTAGGTAGTTGATATCGTGAACAATGTCTTAGATAGTTCCCATTCCCCCCTTGAATCCACACCAAGTTCCAATTTACCTTGAGCTCCCCCTTCCCTGTCAGTTAAGTGATTAAAGCACTGGTGTGCTTTCCTTACACCGATGCTGATCTCTCCGCTGCCAATGCCGATTCTGATTCTGTCCCCATTCCCACTACCGATCCCATCCCTGCTGCCGATGCTGATCAGCATACCACCCTTCAGGCAGCCATGGCATATGGTTCTGATTCATCATCTGCCCCTATGGGTTCCCCAACCAGCATTGCTGCTGCTGACTTCTACCTCAATGATTCTACCTCTTCATCTCCACCCTCAAATCCCCTATCAGCTTTTGCCACCACGTCTGATGCGGCGGATGTTTTTCTCTCATCATCAGAGACAGATTCTACTGGACCTTGGGGTGAATCCAATGCTGATGGCAATGATGCCGGTGCCAATTCTGACAATTTTAGTGATGAGTCCCCCAGCACCTCCCAGATAGAGCACCCCACTCCTTCTTGCATCATGCTGCCCATCTATACTCATGCAGACTTTGATTATGTTGATGACACTTGGTTGTGTGGCTCTGATGATATGGACACTATGGATGATGGATGATGCTCATTTATTTCATTTACATATTCTATACATGAACATGTAGTAATAATTGTTGGTGCTTCTGGACCACCAAACATTTTCTGCCCAATCCCTAATCCCAGTGCTGGTGCTGTGCTCAATTCTGATGCCAATCTCTGATTTCATGAAGGTCTGTATTATGCGTCTGCTGCTGCCGATGTCGGTAAATTTTAAATTTCTGCCAGTGCCAGTGCCGACCCATTTCATAGGTCTGCATACAACAAATGAATGATTGCTAATTGAGGCATTTATCATACATGTCACTATATAACCTTCAGCATCAGGAAATTTCCTTAGGCGGCATCGGCAGCATTGACCAACACCAATTGGGTTGGCAAGCATCCCGTTTGGTAGGTAGGTCTGCACTACATAGAAAATCAGTATCATTGCCTATATCTAGGCCATACAGTTTCCTATGCACATCTATACCAAGACCGTTAGCCTGATGCCGATGCCATATATATATGCTGATGCCAATGTCATTGCCATTGCCATTGCTGAGTACTGTGTCCAACAGTATCTCTGATCTGTATATTAACATTCTTCATAGTGTATCACAAGCAAGAATTGTAACAGTGTATTCATTTGATACTAGTACATGTTATACATACTATGAGAGCATTCGACAGCATCCACCGAACCCGTATCACTCGGTACCCTGTATGCGTTCAATAGACTGTATTATTCGGTACATTGTAGCTTACCTATCTGCAAGTTGTAATGACAAAAGCAGAAGGATTACACAAAATGAGTAGTACACTATCATAGTGGAACAATTTAACCAGAAAAAGGTATAAACTTGAATGCCAGTGGGAGCCAACATCGAATTGATTACTGAAATGAAGTAGAGAAGGATTTCACAGCTGAAAAATAGTCACTAGTGAGACTGAAAAATATCATAATGTGCCGTGGAATCGATGTTTTCAGTGCTTTTATCTGCTGCATGGAGTTCCTGATTTGGTTCTTATTTTCTTCAAACTTCCTTTGAATATGATATGGATCATTGCCTGCCCTGTGCCTTAGATACCTTGCACTGCATTTTGAGTAGCTGCTGAAGGGTGTAGCCCAGGGATATACCTGTATCTGTCTCAGGAATATAGCGAGAGAGTTTGAAAAGTACATGACGGATTTGCAGATGTTCCGTGGTCCAGAGTCGAGAATCATGTTGAGAATCTTCAGAGCAGAGTTGTATGTGCCCTGAAACCGATGCACTCTCAATCTGCCATCATTCCAGTACCATCCTTCAACTGGTCCTCATGTCACTTACCCACCTCCAGCAGAACATCTGACCATTTGGTAGTCCCAAGAATCTTTTGAAACATATCACGTTCTTGTGAGTATGCAAGGTTTGTTGTGGGGGTAGATAACACCACTAAGTTTCAAATCATTGTCAGGATGATGACATAGTGAGGTGGCTTGTCTTATATGAGCTTGGAGAGGGCTTACGATGATGCCAGAAAACAGTGATATGTCTCAATAGCTTCGTGTAAGTGTTGTCAAAACCAGGTATATCGACAATTACGATGTGACGACCCCTGAGATGTGGATGACATCTTAAGATTGCTAGTGCAAGACATAAGATCACTGTCATCCTTGCCTACCCCAGGAGGTGGTTGCCCTGAGATGTATATTACCATGCTTGTTCCAATCCTTAGTTGGTCCAGCTTGAATGACTCTGCTCCTGATCGCTTCGCTCCCCTAACGCCGACATGCTGCAAAGCAGCAAGAACTGATAGGCAGCATGGTTATTGAAGGAAGTCAGGTTTAGAGTGGGAACTATCTTGGCTGGTTTCGAGTTTGGCAGCAATTTGGCGGCAATAGACCAAAGAGGATGGCTGGGTTTTCCAGGAGAGGTGGACAAATACAGAAATCGTGTCAGAGATGGATGAGATGTTCGAAACCGCCATCCATTGTCATTATTTCATGGACTCGAGGGGATGTCGAGGTTAGGTGAGATGAGTGAGCGAGTTTAACTGGACAAGAAAAAGGGATAAGGAAAAATGTGGCAGGGATCTTCACCATGAACCAAACAGTTCAATTTGAGGACACTTTGATCTGCTTGAGGAAAAGATGAGTCTGTTTGGGGATTGGAACTGAATAAACCATGATTGAATTATGGGAGTACTTCCCGATAGATGGGGGCCGGGGTTTAAATGACAATGTGCAGGCTTCTCTTTGCAGGTTCCTCCTTGAGAATGGTGAGAATATCTGACAGTGGCTCTGTCTCATCCAATGGATCAGCTTCGAGAAATTTTTGTTTGACTACTTCATTCCTTACCCTTAAAAGTTTATGCCGATCACCCAATGTGTGAAGTATTGTCACCTACACATGTCCACCCCCACTGGTACCAGTCCGTTACGCTGTTCATCCTGTATTGTGAAAGGAGCTGCTTACATTGCTAATGCCTTCAATAAAATCCCCAGTAAGAAGTGTCATCATTCACATGTTGAACCTCAACCTCATCGGCTCACCACAACCAATGCCAGGGCTCCTCAAACGTTATATCTTTGAGTCAATCGGCAGTTCCTTCTTCTACACCCTGACATGACAGATGACCAGCCAAACCCCCAGCCATTACCACCTCTTCCAGGCACAACCAGGAACCTCAACATCATTATTGCTGATCTTCCCAACCTGCATCCATTTGCAGGCGACACTGTAGACTGGCTCATCAGAGTAGCGAGGCTTATATTTCAGCCACTCAGCACAAGCTCCCTCTATACATTTACTATGGAATCAGTTGAATGGTGGTTGGGCAGGGAGATGCAATTGCCACTATGGAGGGTGGTGTTGCCTGGGGAGCAGTTGAGGGCCACCATATACGAGTTTTGTCTGAACAATAACACTTTAATCAAGCTGACAACCAATACATCAGTACCTCGAGCTACTCAGTTCCACCGCACACTACTTTGATGTGATCAGGCATGCATTATTACACATCACACAATGGAGCGCGTGCATCTCACTTGATTCCAAGGTGGCTTGGCAACCTTGGTGTCCGATCCATCATACAATGTTTTACTGGCCTCGCTACCATAGGAGACAGATATGATCCTGCCATTGGGGTTTCTCTCTTCACGGGGTTAGACACATTAGTGGATAGTTTCGAGCTGGGATTCTGGAACAATGGACCTGTAAGTCTCTTTACCTTTCATATAGTATCGCATTCATGTTTTGTGTCAGGACCAACATGTTGTTCACAGTTTTGCTGACATGCCTCTGAATATTTGGGGTGGAACACTATCCCAGAATGACCAAGTGTTACATGGTTGCCAGATTGCCCCGCCCCCTTCACACATGACCCCTTCTATGCTCTCCCACCAGTTGGCATGTTTAACTGGCACTGCATCCAGTGTGTCCTCAAAAAATTCTCCACCCCTGCCTATCAGCAAATTAACAATATTGCATATTTCTCTTTGCCGTTCCATACAAGAGACAATGATGAGGATGAGAGTGATGTTGACTTTGATGATGACAGAAACATTGCAAATCCTCCTTATCCTTCTTACCTTTGGGAACTTTCTGAGATGAGGGCATATCAGCACTTGGAAGCAGTGGAGCGCAATCACATGCCACACCTATGAGCAGCTGCTCGTAGGTTGGCTCACTGGATGCAGAGGGAACAGGGATGATGACATGGCGAATATGGCACCCACCACCATGACATCTATGATGGGGGAGGGGACCAGGGGCCATGTCCACCCCACGAATGCCAGCCACACCTACCACACCATCTCGCTTGCGAAGGTAGGTGGCAGTTTTATTTTTCTTAGCACATGCTGCAACCATATACAGGGGCAGCTTTCGTTTTCTACATATGTTGCTTGTTTCGATTGGTTTTTTTTGACTAAAAGTTTACAGCACTGTAATAAATACTAATATTACTATGTACAATGTAAGTTGTAAGTTAGTTTAGCTAAATAGATAATTGCATCCTTTGTATACTTATTTTCTTAATGCTCTTCTGCAAAAACTACTAAGTCCTCAAGGGACAGAATCACAACACGGCGGTGTATTTCAAAAAAGTGTCATTGGACCACATGCGGCCCATGTGCGCATGTGTCGAGCCTTGTCAAGCCTGGTTGGTTGGTCCCCATGGCCAGTCCTGTTAGTTGATCGACTTGATGCATATGTGATGCATTGATAATATTGATGGCCATCACCCCAAATCCTGTTTTCATGACAGATACATGACAATTACACAACACCACATGACACCCATGTGACTTTTACATAAATTCATTTTTATTGAGCATTATCCCCATTACATGTTCCTATTCCTTTTTCGGTCATCACCTGAGGTCTTTACACTCCCCTTCCAATCCGAGTGGACTCTGCTTGGACACAATTGTCCAAGGACTTTGCTCAGACTTTGCTCGGACTTCTTTGGCTGAAGGTTCTGCCAAACTAAATATCCTGTCCAAGCTGAGTCTGAGCTGAGTCCTTGGACTGTCCTAGGACTGTACGAGCTCACAGGGTGGAAGGTGAGGGGGAAGAGATGAGGGGGAAGGGAGATGAGAGGGAAGGGAGATGACAATGAGTGGGGACACCCACGACAACACCTGCCCCATGCCTACGAGCATCTGCTCATGGCATGGTTTGTGGGGAGAAGAATGGGAACAGGAGAGTGAGACGGCCAGGGGACAACCAGGGGAGAGACAAATGCTGCCACAAGCAACTGCTCATGGTGGGCATTTTTAATTTATCTTTATAATTGATAGTTACAGCCCCCTCCCCTTGAGCTTGCGAGGGGAGGGCTTAGTATTATACATATTAATTACCCATATTAATTACCCCTCACACAGATGCAAGGGGGTCAATTTAATAATCTATTCATGATATATTTCAGTAATAAATAGATATAATGTATGTAACTCTAAATGACTACTTGGCTTAAGTGGTAGAGTGTGCATGCTTCATCATCATGTGATTGCTAGTCCAAAAGGCTGTTGGTTCAACTTGAACAACTCTTGTTACTATCTACTCGCTTTGCTTCTGGTCTTCTCGGTCCAATCAACCAAGAATCATCTTTGCTAAACAACATTCAACCAACCAGTTATATTAACCCTCAAAACCATCTACTATGTCCAGTGTTTCTACTCGGTATCCACTTTGCAACCACTTGGCCCAGCTGGTCACAGCAATAACTGCTCAGGGTGGGTCACCACTTATGTCTACTGGAACTATTAACCATGAGTCGGGGACTGCATCTCCGACTCCACCTCCAGTGCCAGCTCCTAGTCCAGAACCAGGAGTCGAGGCAGCTGGAGAGTACCCAGAGCAGGGATTAGCTTCCCCTGTTAATGGTAGCCCTCACTTGTACAGCGATGTGGTTGCCACAAGAACGTCCTCTGCTGCTAGTCAGCATGATGATACCCAGCTTGATGCAGGTATAATGGAGATCCATTCGGCTCCAAACACTTCCTATGTTGATGAGCTTTCATCTCAGATAGACAAAGTATTCAATAGCAAAGATTTTCTTGTACATTTGTCTAATCAATTTATGACTGAGAACCCTCCTGACAAGGAGGATGAGTGATGACCCCCAACCATGGACTTTGGTAGAATCTAAGAGAGCTCAGAAGCGTTGAATTTTGAAGATATCTAACAGTAGTTCTGAAAGATCTGACTTGACGTCAGAACAACAAGCTGCAGTTCGAGCTGCTGAGCAAGGCTTGACAGCTTTGGAAAGAGAAAGGATTGATCATTGTTATGAGAACTTGCAAGTCAATCCTGAAAGTGAAAGTGAACCCTCCAGAAATGAAGGGCCCTTGAAGGGAAAAGGTGTTGATCCCAAGAATTGGGGAGCTTTAGACTTGGATCCATCTGAGTTGGATTTGGATGCTCAAAAGGGAGCTCTTGAGACTTGGAATGTAGTACGAGACATGGCTCATGCTGATGAGGATTCAATGACTAGTCCTGTGAAAGATAATACTAAAATGAAAGACATACCATCATGTTCCAAGGTTTCTAAACATAGAACTCAGGTTGAAAGTGTGACCAATGAAGAAGCACCGAAAGCGAGTGCTACTGCTGCAGCAAACCAGAATCTTTCAAACTTGAAGCTAACCCCCATGTCTGAGACTTTGATGAACTGTGTGGCCAATGCTGTAAAGGGCTATAAGTGCCCCTGAGGTAGACGGGAGCCTCAATCCTCAGAAATTGAACTTGTTTCACAAATAGCGCCTGGAAGTTATCTCGGTCAGGCAATGTCCAATATCATCCAAAACCAGGTGTTAGATGATGAACCTTCTGAGCCATCAGATGATTCTTCAAGTTCATCCTCGAGTACTTCTGGATCAGGAGATCCTAATGCTGGTAATGGAAGAGGTGGACCACCCGAATGATGGACGCAGTCTTGAGTGCAGTCGAGATCAACAAAATCAAAGAAAACTTTGTTGAAACCTCTGCCGCTGTTGGAGTATGATGGTGCGGCTGACGCCTGGAGTTACCATTGATTCATAACAGAAGGAACCGATTATGTTGTCTCTGGTCAAGTTCACAAACGATGATGAGTTTTTGTACTGTTGTACTATTTGAAAGGCAAGGTGTATGACTTTTACACCCAGAATGTAGCCATGAGTGTATATGATTGGGATCTGAAACAATTCTTTGAGGAGCTGTTTAATTACTGCTTTCCAATCAATTATTAAATGAAGCAACAAGAGCGGCTTCAGAGATGCTTCCAGAATAGCAGAACCATATCAGAATTCATTTATGAACTTGAAGAGAATATCAATATGATAGGCCTCATAGATGAGCGAGAAAAGATCATAAAATTGTAGGATGGGTTATGACCCATACTCCAGAAAGGTCTTTGGTGAGATGGATACAACTCTGAAGTAGTATCCAGCTGGGAAGAAGTCAAGCACACTGCACAGGTCATTGAGCTTTCTGAGGAAGTGACTGAGAGCCGAGAACATCGGGTAAACTTTGAGCATACCCACTCCAGTGGAAACCCTTTTGTGAATAGATGAGGAGGTAGAAGTTACTACTGCAACAATCAGAATAATTTTACTCACAGAAGAAATGAGGCTGCTTCCTCACAGTATGACAAGCATGGAACAAATCTAGTGAATGGACAACAGAATAACAGTGATTGTCATCCAAATAACAGCCATATGAACAATGGCCAGTCAAATAACAACTGTAATAGACAAGTCTCATGTCCTTCGAGATCAGATCAGAGGAACTGAGGACCTGTAAATAGAAACGACAGGTCAATCAATGCTATAACTCCTCATTTGAGTACTAAAGAAAGAAATGAATTACTTGCCACTGGTAAATGCTTTTTATGCAAGGAAACTGGACACTTAGGCTTTAGCATGAAACTGTTATGAGTCCTGAGGTATGAAGGAGTCATTCTTTTAACCCCTGGTCTTGCAGAGGATTTTGACCGTACCGATCAATGTGGCATCTTGGCTGATGGTAATTTTAAACCCTGATGATGTATTGATGTTGATGTTGTATTGTATTTGTATTAGTTATTTGTATGATGGAATTTTCCAGTGGAGCTTAAAATCTAGCTGAGTTATAAATATACCATGACTAATTTTTGTATCTATTTGTAATCAAGATGTTATGTATCTTACTACTGGTTGGCTGGTTCGACAGAGCCCTCATCTATTGCCATTTGACTAAGTTTATGTCTGGCTTCTCCTTCTTCTTCCTCAGAGTAGTTAACCTTTTGCTTGAGTGTGGTCAACAGCATGGATTCTCTAGGATGGATGGTTGATTGAGCAGTGATCGCTTTCTGTCATTAATTTGTTGAGCTTTTCTTCTTCTATGCCAACTTTGAGACTTACATGAGTATATGATCCATCCAATAGAGTTACTCCTCTGAGTACTATCATCATCCAGAATGTTCCACCTCTCAAGGGCACCACCATAAATGACACTTTGAGTTCTATGATGTCACCAATCTGTAATTTTGTTGGATTGGTAGGTGTGAATCTATTGTGTCATTTTCAGTCCACTGATATTCAGGAATAACAGTAAAACTCACTTGTATTCTCCTGTGCAGTTCTTTGTTCATTCCCATATTTGCACTGTGTTCTCTTCACCACAAAAATATTCTCTGCCTGCCATCTCAGCGAGGCATCCAGTATGGTCGGGGTTGTGTCCCATTGAAATCACGGCCTGGTTTGGTGCATCTTTTTGAGGTGTAAAAAGGCAGTTGGAGGTGGTGATGATGATATGTTCATTGAAATGAGTGCTCATCCAAGGAAGAAGTTTCTGTGGAGGAAAGATTTGGCTGAAGATGGCATATATGTCTGATATGTTTTCTGAGGCGGCATCAAATAATTCAGATCCCAGACCAGTTACAGTAATTGATTGTCTTAAATATTTGAGTCTTTTCTCATTGAGCCTATGTTACAGAAATCAGCTTCCATCATCAGACTGTTTTTGGCCACTTACCTATTCTGTTTGAACAATGGAAGCAAATGGTTCTGGCAAATAATGCCTTGTAACCTCACCACTGCCTCTTCCGTGATATGTTCCTCCTCCTTCTGAGCAAGCTGCCATGTCAGTGGACCTTTTTGTTCAGCAATCTTGTATGCCAACATCCAATTGTCCACCTATTATATGTGAGTTTAATTTGGCATTTGTTTTATACATTGTCGTATTTCACTCACCTTCATAATTTCAGACAGTTGTAGGCCAGCAAAGTTGTTTGCTGCTCATGCTGTGATTAAGTCTTCCAGTGCTCTCTCTAGTTTTCAGCATTCATATATGCTTGTATGATAAATACTGTCTGCTTACTTGCTGCCTGGTAATCATAGTATGCGTCCATGGTATTGATGTGATAGTGTCTGTGGCTAATCTGTAACGTCTTTTGTGTTGCATAGAAACCTGTAATCTAAATCATTTGGTGTTAAGGTCAGGTGTTAGTCATTTATCATATTGGAATATGTGTTTGCTGATGGAGGCTCTCTGGAGGCTGTGTTTTCCCCTGGCTCACACAGTGGTTGGTATGTGAAGTAAAACAATCAGTTCTGATTGTATTTAGGTTATTATGGATTCTAGTACTTTTTCTAGTTGCTGGCCTTTATATATGCTGGATTGTAATTACTAACTGTTTGCTTTCTGATTGTTGAACATAGTATTGGTGATAGACACCAAATGACACAACCTTTTAACAATGCAGCCTGGGCTCGGGGAGTTTGAAGGAACTTGTCGCGCAAGGCTTCATAAGATGCATAGTCACAGTCATGGGGCATGTAACCTGGGGGTCGATAGCTGAGCATGGTGACATATGGTCTTGGGTAAGACGCCATTGGCTTTGGTCCCATTATTCTTGTGCTAAATGGACATCCTCGTAGAAGCAGTTGTCAGGCAATATTACTATAATGTGGACCCCATCTTCGATGTAGAGATTCAAGTGCAGTAGCTGGGTTTGACAATACCAGACTCCACTCTGTATTATTCTTTGAATGTAGTAGATTTGATCGGATAAGATATACTTTGTCCTGGTTCATGTCCTTGACCATAACCATGCTGATTGAATCTGGACAACAAAATAGATATAGATGATTTTTGGGATGAAGGTCCCAAAGTGAAGTAGGTGGGTTGGCAGCGCCCGCTCGGTCCATGTTGATAAGCCACTGTAACATATCTGGAATTGCCTCCTCCAATCGTTTGTCTTCAACCTACCTGTCCTCTTCGCCCATAATGCGCATTGCTTTATCCCAATCCATTTGTTCAGGCAGTTGAAGCCTTGTATAAGGGCCATTACATATTTGAATACTGTATCTGCAACATGTAATTTCATTGAGGGTTTGAGGTGGCTCTTGATACTGGATGTTGTTAGCCTCTGCTTGGTAGCTGGGGCTAACCTCTTGCCAGACAGTTCCATCAGGGACGGTGTCATCAATGGGTTGGTAGAGTTGATTGGCAATTTCATCATCCTTGTCAAGTACATTGGGACCAACCGCCCCAGGATCAAACTCAGTGCACATGTCCCACTCATCTGTGATGTCATCATAGTGCTTTTGTGTGTTTGCATACTCCCCCCAAAACTCATAGATATCCCAGAAGGGTATCTGCTTTCTGATTCAAACCCCATTGCCTTGTTCTTCCCAATGAAACACATGGGCACCTTTTCACATAGGAGTTGGGAAGGTTATATTTTTTATCTCTTGAGCTTCACATCTGGAACACTGCTTGTTAGACTTGCGTTCGATGAATTTTGTTCATTGTGCTGTCCTTTGAATGAAGTATGTTTTCCAGTCTTCATTTGGCTTCACCCAGTTGGGAGTTTTATGTCAGCCATAGTTGCATCTGGGGATGCCTGTGGTGGCTGTGGAGAATTGAGTTCCGTTGAAAGGGGCAGGTATTTACGAAGCCGTGTGTTATACTTGTTAGGTGGTTTGTATTTGTTACCCCAGTATAACCATATTGGTATGTTTGCGAGTATCATCCAGTCAATGAAATCTGTCCGCTCCATGTCAGCAACATTGGCAACCATGCCGACTCGCCCAATGCTTTCGGAAAAATCAACAGCAGCGGAATGTGCAAAATCTTCAATCCAAGAAGCCTGTATGTTGGCATCGTTGCACTGAAGGATGGTAACCCATCGCTGAGGTTTATGATGGGGTGAAGGTTTGGTTGTTGATATTGCGAATGCACAGAGTGCCATAAGACCGAGGAAGGCATCGCATGACTTCATAGTGCAGTATCGTGCATGAGATTCCTCTTTATGTTTTTGCAGTACCCATGTGTGGAAGGGAAAGGACTTAAATCAAAACCTAAAGGCAAATTGACTCTGTTGTCTGAAAGAATGGCAGTTGCCACCCATCAGAGTGCTTGCTCAAGTCTAAACCATTGCTCTTGTATCTCCAACAAGAAGATGTACCAGTTTCCTTCCCTGATGTTCCTTATGTTGTGGTAAGAGCAGATCAAGCACTCGAAAATAGGGTTATCGAAAGTCATTGATTGTGGAACATATGCCAAGTGTGGTGAGAGAGCAGAGGCCCATCTGAGCTTCTTAATTTCTCTGGGATGGTGGATTTCATCATTATGGACATCGTCATAAGCTGGTATCACAGGGAGATAAGTCATGTTTGGGAATGAATAAACACTGCCATCTTTTTTGATGAAAATGGATGGTCTTGAGGCTATACTTCTCATGATTGTTATTAAAACTACTGGCTGGTACAATGAATTAAACCCACCCATGTTATGTTACTATAAGTTTCATGTAGCAGTTGCAGTGGTAGTTGTGTGGAGCTCGCGGGTTTCCACGTGTTTGTTTGTTTGCACGATGCCAGACTGATATGGCGTCTGTGAAGTGCTGCCATATAAGGGGTGATATATATAGGAAACATTACAAAAGCTGTGAACAAACATCCCCAGTACATATTGTTCTACCCTTGATTCTTTCCAGCTCCTTCCAAACAGCTTGCCAATCTTGCCAATCTTCTCCTGGTTTCAAATTCAAATCCTCATAATTGGTTTCTCTGTCGGGTGTATGTGTTTGGAGAGGTACTACACCGCATTCCTCTAGATCAGGAAATAATCTAGCTAAGAACAATGCCATGGGTTTGACATCATCTTCGTGAACTTCTGTTGCTTCATGGATGCGCAATGCTTGAAGATGAGAAAAACAAGCTAGTGGCTCCAGATCTCCAACCTCAACAGATTGAATCTTGTCCACCCAATCAAAATTTCCTTCATCATCTGGAATGATACAGATGATCAAGATTCGGAGTGTATCATGATCGCAATGATCACGTAGTGCAGTGAGGATTTTTTGTAACTTTCGCATGCTAGGTGCATATTCCATGCCACCAATATCAATGTATTCCAGTTTAGCTTGGCCGAGAGCTTTGAAGAATTTGTGTTGGCAATCACCTTTGAATAAGACTAAAGATAGTGTAACTCATCAGAGGTTACAGAAATGGAGGGAGTTTTCTGGTGGTAGTTCAATTGCTTGCATAGCAGAGATCTCCAGCTTTGTGATTGAATCAAAGTGAGAAAATTGTATGAGCTGCTTCAGATGGATATTGATGTTATGAAGAGTAAGTTTTGCTGGTGTACCAAACATTTTGCTATTAACAAGATATAGCATGCCAGAATCGATTTCTGTCAGTGTCATTGGAGATCTTCCATTAAAAGAAAGTTCTTGCAGGTGATGGAATAAGTGGTCGTTGGACAGCCATGTTAGGGATGCATTAACGATTGCATTGTACACATCGTTGTGGATCACAACACGGTCCTCATATCTTCCTGGATTGTAGTTGAATGAAGTATAAAAATTGAAATCAAGCTCAGTCATGAGTTGTGCACGAGCAGTAAACTTGTTCCAATCATAATCGGTCAGAGTGGAGTTCAGAACCTATAAGATGTTGAAAGATAAGTATGGCTTTCACCAAGATGATATCAAGTGTATGATTAGCTTATTGCCTGAGATCAGCAGGCAATGCAGTAGCTTCTTCAAGTCATAGTTTCTTTTCCAAAGTTCTTCTAGTGCTGGTCCAGCAGTCCTTGGGCACACTAGTGCAAGATGTAGAAGATTGTGTATGCCACAAACATTTAATACAATGAGTTGCACAAGCTCCACGGCTTCCAGGCATCGTTCCATTGAATGGACTGGGTTGAAGAGTAGAAGGTGTAAATATGTGCAAATACTTAGTCTCACTGCTGGCTTTTGGACCTCCCAGATCTTTGATTTATCAAGGATGAAGAGTGGTTATAAATGTCAAGCCTCCACACTATATGCGTGTAATATTCATAAATTCAATATTGAATGTTGGAATCAAAAAGAGACAATCAAACATGCTGATAGGTTGTCTCCTCGGCTCAAAGGCCGATACACCATTTCGACTACATTCTAATCACATTGGCTAACTCCCACAATGTCCCAGAAACAGCGCGACCACTTCTGACCAAGTCTATCGATCGCGATATCATATCGACCACATCGGAACATCACCAGCGACATCAATTGTACTGAGAAACCACATCACACAACCTTAGGACTACGTCAAAAGCCCCTAAGATCCCTCTAAACGACCATCGAACATCCCCGATCAACTTCGAACAGCCGTGACCATGATCAAACATCATTGATCATCATCAAGCATTATTGATCAATATCAAGAGACTACGAGCGAGATCGGGTGCTGCATTTATTATCTATATAGTGGAATACCATGCACCAGGAAGTATTCCAACTTGTGCTGTAACCTGCTGATAATAGGTCAGCCTTGTTCCAAGTCCCTATCACATACAGAACCCGCTGGATGGATTATTGTGAGACTTAGCATGGCTTATACACAAAGGACAGTCTCTTTTTAGTTCTATACCCTTTATTACTCCTTCATCATATGATATATCTCTTTCTTGTTCAGATTCCAGTCTCCTTTTTGGCCTTGTGCCTTAACTCATATCTTCTGCCTCATGTTCTACACATGTTTCTCATTCCATTTTAGGAAGTTTCCTTAAAACATATAAAACTCTGTAGTATCTACTCAGAAATACAAGAAATCTTCTTCACTTATTGTCTCGTATTCAGTTCTAAGAACCAGATCTATCCTCTCAAACAATCTAAACTTCTATGAGTTTTCTCAATCGATGAGAAACCTCTATGATCATTGTCGTCCTCAATCTTCCAATGATCCTCTGATCATTATCACTAGCAACCATTTCAACATGCCCTAGCCATCAACTATAGCCTTTGTATACTTCCAACCTATCAAAAGGTCCTCAGAATTCACACTTCGACCATTGACGATCAACATCGTTTGCCGTCGATCTCATCGATCGTCCTTGATATCGATTGATACTCAATCGGACCATGCCAAACACCTTCGTTTCTTATAGAACTACCTTCATGACTAGTACCAACTAGTTATCTTCCTATCGGTTTGACCACAAACATTCAGAACGACTTGCACCCTTCCTCGGACTCATTGCAAATATCATTGGTTGCCTCATTGGCAGTTTAGGTGGTTTTCCTGGGTTGAGTATCATCAACAGAAAGTGATGTTTTGGGTGCTAATGAGAAGACCAAGAGCAAGGGAAAACAACAGCATTCCAGGTATCGGTTGTCTCTCTGCCTGATGGTGCAAAGGGAAGAAAGGTGTGGTCGAGCACACCAACGGTCTCAACAGTTGCATCCAATGCCTATGGTCAACAACCCATGGTATCAGGCGATGGAGCAGATGATTCATTGCCTCCTGGCCCCGCTCCTGGCCCCACTGCTTCTCCCACTCCATCTCCTGCTCCCATTCCTGATGCCGCTCCCATCCCCAATGCCTTGCCCGATGCAGAAGCTGGCCAGCCCACTGCCATGGTTTGGCAAGGCCAAGATGATGTGTCCAGTGCAGATCAGCCCACTGCCTTTCAGGCAGCCATGGCATGGCAAGGCGAAGACAATGTGTCAAGTGATGCTGATCAGCCCACCACCTTTCAGGCACTCATGGCATGGCAGGGTGACAATGATCAGTCATCGTCTTCCCCTACAGGTTCCCTGACTGGCTTTGATGCTGCTCCCTTTTATCTTTCCAATTCTACCTCCTCATCTCCAGCCACCAATCCAACTTCAACAGATGCGGCTGCTTTCCCCACTCCATCTGATGCTGCAGATGCTTTTCTGTCATCCTCAGAAACTGGATGGAATGGTGAGTCTGATGCTGAGGCCAATTCTGAAGATTCCATTACCACATCACAGATAGAGAACCCCACGCCTTCTCATATCACTTTGCCGACCTACCCTCCTGCAGACTTCAGTTTATGTCGATGAGACTTGGTTGTCTAGCCCTGATGAGATGATGGACACTGACATTAAATGATGCATCATGTATATATAGTGTTGTGGGTAGCACATTGTACATAGTAATATCATTGTTTTTGTGGTCCTGTCAAGCTCTGATGTCAGTGCCGCTTCCTGGTCCCGGTCCTTGCCCCCGCTCCCATCCCTGTCCCTGTCCCCTTCCCTGCAATTGCATTTCAAACATTATTAATGTCTGTACTTGTCACGATCCGTTCCTTGCCCGCTCGGAACCCGCAACCTTCCGATCTTTTCTGCTTTTTCTAACTCAACTCCTACCACCTTCATTCCGGCCCCCTTGCACTGCCCACACTGCTGTGCACCAGGCCGCTGTGTACAGCAACCATGGCTGCCTTCCAAGGCTGCCATCTAGTTTTGCAAATTTGACTATGGATTCCTGTGTGGCCTCCACTAGGCAATTTATCTACACAGTTGAGACACTGCTGCAGTTTCCGTTTCCGTTCCGCTCTTGTTCCGAACTCTAGTATTTAAGCTTAGTTAGTTTTGCTTTGTATTCCTCAGTTCGTATATCGACATAGACTCAACTTTACCCTGTCAATCTAAAACCTCCTTCTACTCCAACTCCTGACCTCTAAGAGTCTGAACTCCATTCAACTCAACCTCTAGTTCCCCTCTGAAGTTCTAGTCTCATCTGAACTTAACCTAAGTCCCTCCATACTCCTTCCCACATTTACCCGAACTCTCCTGCTCCTATCTCTAAAACCTCTACCCAAAATTAGGACACCAGACGAGGTGAAGGGTGCAGCTTCTTACAAGCTGAAGCCAAGTCCTTTTTGTTACCCATCCGCATAATCCGCTACGACCCGACAATCTTCCACTCTCAAACACCCACCGGGTCCGACCAGATTCTGACGAGCCCTTTCGGATCAGTTCTTAACAGTATATACGAACTCACACTTCACTCGTCTCTTCTCCTATGACCCCAACTGAAACTTGCCAGTGCACAACCAGAAACTCTCAGCGCACCAGTACCATTCCAGGGATCTCTGCAATTCAGCGATCCACACTTCCTAGCCCACAACCCACCTCAACATTCGGAGTAACTTCCAGACCTTCCAACATTTTCCGACAAATCAGTTTCGGAGCCCCATCAATCAGTGCAAACCTCATGTCTACTCAAGCTCAACAATCTCCTGTGAATCCGGAAGAACCCTGACCCACGACTCCCCTTTAGTACGTAGGGGGCATCAAGCAGCCTGAACCCTATGGGTTGGAAGATCATGGTCTAGAGGACAGACCTCCTGGCAGACCCGATGACCCTAGTGGTCCAGACAGCCCTGGGGGTGACCCCGATCCCAATGATCCTGACGATCAACCTCCCATGGGGGGAAACCCTGATCCAGGGGATAGGTTCATAGATGTTCTTTACAACCTCTCAGAGAGTATCCGCACACTCCGACAAAATAATGCACCCAAGACTGAGAAAATCAAAGTTCACAACCCCGACACCTTCGATGGCTCCAACCCAAAGAAACTTAGAGACTTCCTAGTCTCGTGTAACCTTCATTTCCATGACCGTCTGCACATATTTTCTTCTGATGAGAAAAAGATCGTATTTATCCTTTCTTATCTCAAGGGATCAGCTCTCAGCTGGCTTGAGTCCGGTCTTAACGACCCGACTGATTCCGCACACTGGATGTGGGATTATGAGGCTTTTCTTGCTGAACTAGAGAGTAACTTCAGCCCGCATGACCCGCTCGGGGATGCGGAAAAAGCTCTTTCCAATTTAGCAACGAAGAAAAGTGGTCGCATCACAAAGTATAACATTGACTTTTGGGAATTAGCTTCTAGGGTCAACTGGAATGAGGCAGCCCTCTGTGACTGCTATTTCCACGGTCTTCTGCTCCAACTTTGTATAGAAGTCCTTCGGGGTGGTAAACCCGACACCCTTGCAGGACTGCGCTTGAGAGTGCAGGACTGTGACAATATCTACTGGATGCAGGAAGATGAAACCCAGTTCGAAACTAAGAATTCCAGGAACTCTTCTAACCCTGTCAAAAAGGACAACCCCAAAGGTTCCTCCCAGTCCACCAATCAATCCTTGTCGAGCTCCCCTTGGGGAAACTCCTCCAACCAGCAGCCCTCCACAACAAAGAACACTTCCAAGTCGTCCATCTCCGACAAGTTGGAGAAGAACAGCAAACTTACTGCGGATGAACAAGAACGTCGCATGTGGGAAAGACTTTGCCTCTACTATGGTGAAGAAGGGCACGTAGCAGGAAACTGCCCGAAGTCTAAAGCCACAAAAGCCTGTGCATCCACTGTAAGTCCTGATTCTGCGGACTTGGAAAAATAGTCTGCAACCCTCAGGATACAGCCATTGGGGCTGGGGGTTGCATTGACCTTACCCACTTGGCTGCCTATGTCCATCTCAATGCATCTGCTCTTTCCGACCCTGACTCCCTAATCATCCTCTTAACTATTCCTGACCTTTCCGCCCCTGTCTGAACCCTCATTGATTCTGGTTCATCCCACTGCTTTCTTGACTCCTCTTTTGTGTTGAATAACCAACTCAGCACGGAATCCATTAACCCGATTGGTTTATGACTCTTTGATGGATCTTGCAACTCCACCATAACTCAAGTCGCCCAACTTCTGGTCACCTTTCCTACTGGTGAAATGTTCAATCTGTCATTTTATGTAACCTCGCTAGACTCTTCCTGTTCCGCAGTACTTGGTCATAACTGGCTGAAGCAATACAATCCATTGATTGACTGGTCTTCAAGCCAAATCACTTTCTGCTCTGATGATCATAGAGGTTCAGCACCCCAGACGTCTCCTTTGTCCCTGAACCTTCTGGTAGAAATCCTTGAATCCTCCGCATGTTCCGAACCCCCCATTCCTCCTAAGTTTACACCTCCCGACATCTCTTTCATCAATGCTGCCGCTTATGCGCATGCTAGCAAACTCCCTGGGGCAGTAGCCTTCCAGATGACCTTCGCTCCAGAAGGGGTATCTGCCCGCTCAACCCAATCCTCAATCCCGCCAGATTTATCTGACATTCCCACTGAGTATCATGAATTTGCCGATGTCTTTAATAAGAATAAGGCAGACACCCTTCCTCCACATCGTCCTTACGACCTCAAGATAGAGACAGAGGATAATGCTCCCCCTCCTCCGGGTCGCATGTACTCCCTCTCTCCCTCCGAATTAGAAGCCCTACAAGTCTTCATTGACGAAAACATCTGCTCAGGCTTCATCCGTCCTTCTAAGTCTCCTCATGGAGCTCCTATACTTTTCGTCAAAAAGAAGGATGGTAGCCTCTGACTTTGTGTCGACTACCGAGGACTCAATCGTCTTATGAAGAAAGACTGCTATCCCCTTCCTCTCATTTCCGACCTCTGTGACTCTCCCCGAAAAGCCCGCTTGTTCACCAAGATAGACTTGCGGCACACTTATCACCTAGTCCACATCGCAGACGGTGACGAATGGAAAACTACTTTCCACACCCGCTACGGATCCTTCGAGTGGTTGGTGGTTCCCTTTGGACTCACTAATGCACCCGCAGCATTCCAGCGTTTTATGAACGACATCTTCAGCGACATGCTGGATGTTTGTGTCATCGTGTACCTCAACAACATCCTGATCTATTCAGATGACAAGTCCCGGCATGGGACTCATGTTAAAGAAGTCCTCCACCATCTCCGAAAAAATGGACTTTATGCCTCCCCACAGAAATGTGAGTTCCATAAAGACACCGTTGAATATTTAGGTTTCATCCTTTCACCAGATGGACTTCAGATGTCCGAGGATAAAGTCAAAACCATGCTCAACTGGCCTGAGCCTAGGAATGTTAAGGACATCCAATCCTTCTTAGGCTTCTGCAATTTTTACTGCCATTTCATTAATGGTTATTCAGACATTGTCATCCCACTTACCCACTTGATGCGGAAATCCACACCTTGGGACTTCAACAAGAAGTGCCGCAATGCCTTTGAAAGGCTCAAACAAGAATTCACTCATGCACCCATCTTAACCCAATGGGTACCCGACTCACAAATGGTACTCGAAACGGATGCTTCCAACTATGCCCTAGCTGCTATCCTTTTGGTTTACACTGCAGATGGAGAAATCCATCCGGTCACTTTTCATTCCCGCTCCTTCAATCCCACTGAACTAAATTATGACACACATGACAAGGAACTCTTGGCCATTTTCAAAGCCTTCAAACACTGGAGGCAGTACTTCGAGGGTTCCGCAAACCCGGTTGATGTGGTCATGGACCACAAAAATCTTGAGTACTTCAGCACTACCAAGTTGCTCACCCGCCACCAGGCCCATTGGTCTGAGTACCTTTCCCAGTTCAATCTTGTCATCCGCTTCCGCCCTGGGAAACTAGGGGCCAAGCCAGATGCACTCACTAGATGTTGGGATGTCTACTGCAAAGGGGGAAATAGCGACTTCGCCTCTGTAAACCCAACCAACTTCCGACCTGTATTCACACAGGAACAACTCTCCTCTTCCCTCTGCACCACTTATCTTGCCACACCCATCCTTCAACAAGCAGTAATCATGGACGTTGAGAAACTCCACAACAACATCCGCACCTCTCTTCCCCTTGACCCTATATCTTCTGTTCATCTCCCGACACCTGTTGACCCCAACTGGACCATAGATGAGGCAGGACTTCTCCGCCACTTCGACCGGATTTATGTTCCGGACATTGTGGATCTCCACCTCAAAGTCCTCCAATACAAACATGATCATATCCTCTCCAGCCACTTTGGACAAAACAAAACCCAGCAGCTTGTCTGCTGGGAATATGTCTGGCCAAACCTCCACACCTTTGTCCAGGAATTCTGCAAATCCTGTATGACTTGCAAACGATCCAAATCGCCTCGACACAGGCCCTATGGGTTCCTAAAGCAACTTCTGGTTCCGGAACGACCTTGGAATTCCATCTCCATGGATTTCATTGAACAACTACCCGACTCCGCTGGTCACACTGCTATCCTAGTCATCGTTGACCGCCTCACCAAACAGGGCATCTTCATTCCAACTGTCAATGAAATCACAGCCCAAGAACTAGCCAACCTGTTCGTCCTCCACGTCTTCTCCAAGCATGGTGTTCCATCACACGTCACTTGTGACCGGGGATCTGAGTTCGTCTCTCATTTTTTCCACTCTCTTGGAAAAGCACTCAACATGCAGATCCACTTCACTTCCAGTTATCATCCGCAAGGTGATGGTCAGACAGAACAACTTAACCAGACCTTGGAACAGTACCTCCGGATCTTCTGCAACTATCAGCAGGATGACTGGTCTCACCTCTTGCCCTTGGGCGAATTTGCCTACAACAATGCTCCTTCCGCCTCTACAGGTGTATCACCTTTCTTTGCCAATAAAGGTTACCACCTGAACATTTCTGTCTTTCCAGAGCGTGACTTAGCTTCACAGCACGCCCGCGAATTCATCGTCAATTTAGATGACCTTCACCAGGAACTTCAGAAACAACTTGCGGCTGCTCAAGAACGTTATCAAGGTCCTGCGGATAAACATCGGGCACCCGCACCTGACTTTGACATTGGTGATTTCGCTTATGTCACTGCGGAAAATATCTGCACCACCCATCCCTCCAAGAAACTCTCCGAAAAGAACCATGGTCCTTTTGAAATCATTGCCCACCTGGGAACTCACTCAGTCACCCTGCAGCTCCCAGATCACATGCGGGCTATTCACCCTGTTTTCCATGTCTCTCAACTAGAGATACACTCCCCGAACACAATTCCAAATCGAGTACAACCTCCACCTCCTCCGATCACCATCAATGACGAGCTCAAATATGAGATCACCAAAGTCCTTGACTCCAAAGTCGACAACCGATGTTGCTGCAAGATTCTCTACCTCATCCGATGGGAAGGTTACCAGGGAACCGACAAAGAGACTTCCTGGCTACCTGTTATGGAACTTGACCATGCCCAAGAACTCCTTGCAGATTTTCACACCCACTACCCACAGAAAATTGGACCATTACCCGCTTAAAGATGATTCACGTTACTTATTCACTCAGTCCGAACTCAGAACAAACTTTATTGAAAAAAGAATTTTTTCATCTGACCGGATCCTTACACTACCTCCGCTTCTCCCTCTCTATCTTCATCATCCTCTCCTCCGACTTCACCACCTTCCTCCGCTTCTCCACCTTCCCCGCCTTCATCCTCCTGTTCCTCACCCTCGCCCTCCTCCATGTTGTCTGCCCGCCTTTTTTCCAAATATCTTTGGAATCCTGCCCAGTCATCTCCAGACTGGTGGATCCTGCACCTTTCCCGTTGGGACTCTCGTACTGCCCGCTCCACTTCCTCCTCGTCCTCGTCACTCTACCCCTCAATACTTTTGTCTGCCTCCCACTCTGGGTCCATTGCATCCCGGATCTCCTCCATTGACTCCCTCACCGCTGTCCCCACCTCCCCAAATTCTTTCCTCACCACCTTCACCAGCTGCCATAGCAGCTCCGCCACTTCTCCGCTGTTTTCCAGCGGGCCCACTGTTCCTGCTCCAGACCTTGCTTTTCTTACTGTTGGGGCCTCCTGCCCCTCCCACATGACCTCCTCGCACTTGTGCTTAACACGCGTGCAGTTATCGCACACGCATCCCTTCACACCCATCTTGAAGCACAAAATTTTTTGATATTGGCACCTAAGCCACTTGTCAGTCCAAAAACATTGAAAGAAAACCAACTATGCACCTTTTGCAGGGCAAGGCGGCCTGCACCCACACCAGACTCGCCAATTCTTCTGACCCCACCCACGCCCTTGACGTGGCAATCTTCTTCTTCTTTGGGGACTTGCTCCCCTCGGCCTCATCCTCCAAACCCGCAGCCACAGCCGCCCGCTTCTTCTCCACGCATTTTGCAGCCGAAGCCTCTTTTTTCCATGCCGCTGCCTGGTGCACCTCCTCTGCCTTTGCAGCCTCCTCTGATGCCTTCTGTGCCTCCTGCACCTGACATTCCTCCTCCCTTGCTGCCTCCTGCAATTCTCTCACCTCCCGCTCCGTCTGCTTGTTCATCTCCCGCTCCCTCTGTTTGTACTGAGCCTTCATTGCAGCCAATTTCAGTTGAGCAGAGCCTGCTGGGGGGGACATTTTGTATAGGTGATGGAAGAAGGAAAACAACAAAATTTTTCAACCAATTGCCACATTCGGGAGTCAACCAACTTCCTCATTTGGACTTGAACCTTCACGTGCCTCATAGGCTTGGCACTAAGGGGGAAATACTGTCACGATCCATTCCTCACCCGCTCGGAACCCACAACCTTCCGATCTTTTCTGCTTTTCCTAACTCAACTCCAACCGCCTTCATTCCGGCCCCCTTGCACTGCCCACACTGCTGTGCACCAGGCCGCTGTGTACAGCAACCACGGCTGCCTTCCAAGGCTGCTGTCTAGTTTTGCAAATTCAACTACGGATTCCTGTGTGGCCTCTGCTAGGCAATTTATCTACACAGTTGAGACACTGCGGCAGTTTCCATTTCCGTTCCACTCTTGTTCTGAACTCTAGTATTTAAGCTTAGTTAGTTTTGCTTTGTATTCCTCAGTTCGTATATCGACATAAACTCAACTTTACCCTGTCAATCTAAAATTTCCTTCTACTCCAACTCCTGACCTCTAAGAGTCTGAACTCCATTCAACTCAACCTCTAGTTCCCCTCTGAAGTTCTAGTCTCATCTGAACTTAACCTAAGTCCCTCTGTACTCCTTCCTGCATTTACCCGCACTCTCCTGCTCCTATCTCTAAAACCTCTACCCAAAATTAGGACACCAGACGAGGTGAAGGGTGCAGCTTCTTACAAGCTGAAGCCAAGTCCTTTTTGTTACCCATCCGCATAATCCGCTACGACCCGACAATCTTCCACTCTCAAACACCCACCGGGTCCAACTGGATTCCGATGAGCCCTTTCGGATCAGTTCTTAACAGTACTATGTTCTTAATGCACGTCTATCTGTACAGTACAGCAAGTAAAGTAGTAATGCAGTCATTGGTTAATTAATAGAGTATGTACAAATATATAGTGAGTTCGACGGCATCCATTGAAACAGATGAGGTCTTTACACTCCCCCACCTTTCCCGTCAGACTCCAACTGGAGTCTACCAGGACTGTTCACCAGCCAACTGCCTGCAAAGTTGCCAGTCCAGTCCCAGTCCAGTCTGACTGGACTCCAAGTGGAATCCACTCAAACACCAGATTCCACTCGGACTGGTCCAGTGGAGTCCAACTGGAGTCCACTGGGAGTCCAACTGGAGTCCACTGGGAGTCCAACTGGAGTCCACTGGGAGTCCAACTGGAGTCCACTGGGAGTCCAACTGGAGTCCACTGGGAGTCCAACTGGAGTCCACTGGGAGTCCAACTGGAGTCCACTGGGAGTCCAACTGGAGTCCACTGGGAGTCCAACTGGAGTCCACTGGGAGTCCAACTGGAGTCCACTGGGAGTCCAACTGGAGTCCACTGGGAGTCCAACTGGAGTCCACTGGGAGTCCAACTGGAGTCCACTGGGAGTCCAACTGGAGTCCACTGGGAGTCCAACTGGAGTCCACTGGGAGTCCAACTGGAGTCCACTGGGAGTCCAACCGGAATCCACACCAACTGTTTATTATTATTATTATTAATAACAGAAAAATATTTTGACCCACACGAGGATTGAACCCTCACCATTTTACTTACATCACATAACAGTCACACATCCACCTAGGCATTTATTGATGCTTGAATACCTAACACTATCACTATCACCCAATTTATGCATGCTGCCACAGCTGCAAAATTCACCAACTGCTGCACTGCCACAACTGCCACATCAACCATTACCACCAACCGCTCAACTGTCACAACACCATCGCCACCCATCCACATCAACAACGCTATCAAAACATGCCAGCAACCAGATCAGCCAACTCTGGCACTCACTACAGCACCGATTGGAAGCGATCCCCAAAGCCAAAAGCATGCAAACGTGCTCAATCGTCGCTGCACAACAAACCTAAGCAGAAGAAAGCCCAAAAGGAGAGCAAGAGTGAGACTGAGGGGAGTGAGACTGACAACGAGCAGGAAGAAAAGAAGAAAGGGAACATGAAGGACCAGGAGAAGGAGAAAAAGGCAAAGAGGAACAAGGGAGCAAGGTACGCCGTCCCCGCCGTTGGCATCATGTGCTGACAGGATGGCATTTTTTTCTTTTAGAAAGACTTCGTGAGCGCGGGTGCGAGAGGATGCAGCTGCTGAGGCAGCTGGTACCCTGCCCAAGCTTCCGAGATAAGTTGTTTTTGTTCTTTTTCTTTTTCTATTTCTATTTCTTTCTACTGACATTTCTAATATAGGGCTGAACTCGTTCTTGAAACGAGTGGGCTATCGGTAGCCCCCCCACCACGTGCTCTCTCACCAGCAGCAACAGCCCACCCAGCTCTTGCCCCAATGGGCTGCCCACGACGCTCGGATGTCATAACCCCCAAAGCCGCCGAAAATGCCAGTGACAGCTGCAACAAGCAGGACAATGGCAACAAGGGGAAGAACAACAACCCCAGCAATAATGACAATGAAAGCACCGATGACGACAGCCAGCACCAGGGGAAGGACGACGACAGTGACGGCGATGACCAGCACAAGGGGGACAACTGTGAGAGCAACAACAACAATAATGAAAGCAGTGGGAATGATGAGGAGGAGGACGACAATGACAGCAACGAGGAGGACAACAACAACATCGACAGCGAGAAGCACGGCGAGAAGGACAACAATGAGCAGAACAACAGGAAGATGAAGACCAGCAGGCAGATGAAGAACAGCGAGAAGAACAACCACAACGCAAAGAACAGCGAGAAGAACAGCGAGACCAAGAATGACAATGACAACAAGAACAATGAGAACAACAACAACAATGACGAGAACAACAACAACAACGAGAACAATGAGACTAATGACAAGAACAACGAGACTAACAACAAGAACAACGAGACTAACAACGAGAGCAACAAGGACAACAATGACAACAACGAGAACAACGACAACGAGAACACCAACAACGATGCAGACAAGGGGGAGGACAACAATGGGACTGACAACAACAACAATGGGACTGAAAGTGGCAACCTCATGAACCTTGTCACCACCACCGATGCCGCCACCAACTGTGCCACCACTGCTGCTTGTTCTACTAATCCTGCCCCTGCTTCGGTAGAAGGTAAATATTTTACCATAGTATTGTTTGTTATCCTTAATGTTAGATTAGACTTTCCTCAATGTGACCCCAAGGGTGCTTGTCGACTGCTGTCATAATATTTGTAATTTTTGTAATTGAAGATCTTCATGTACATGAAGGAACCAAGGATAGTATTGGAAGCAAAGGGAACAATTTTATCTTTGAATGGTTTGCTTTTTTAAAGCCCATTCTTATTAGATATGGACTTTTCACTCCCAGGAATTGACCAAGGTAACATTATCTGGATCTTGTTTTCTATTTCCAACCCATATTAGATGTACCTATGGCTAGTCTGCCAACCAGCCCTTCACAAAAATTACAGGGAGCCTCACGTACTACTGGTGGTGTTATCCGTGGCCATGCCTATGGAAATGTGTTCAACCTTGCAGATTCTCATGACCTGGAAACTGATGCTGCAGCTTCCGTCATGGGTAAAGTTTACTTATATGACTCGTGTGTTGATCCTGCCACTACCAAGCCAAAGTCTGCATTCAAGCTTAAAGTTACGACTTCATTGGGTGTGGTTCTATCAAAGCTGGCAGAGAAAGATTCTCCAGTTCACTGTAAGTCATTTGACTAACCATTTTTTGGAATATGTTTGTAAGGTTTCTGCAGGTCAAAATTCAAGAATTTTTGTATATGAAGATGACCTTTGGAATATTAAAGGACGCCATTCCACTGCAATCAAAGATGAAGAACCTGTCACATGGAACTTCATTAATGGAGAATATGTTCTTCCAGTTTCAATTGTAAGTTGTGTTTTATTTAATACTGGAAAAATTCAGCTATCTATCAATAGGAATGTGAACCTGCTTTCCAGTCTGTTATGCATACAGAATCTCTATCTATATCGCCAACCCTTACTCATGATTCTACTCCTGCCTCACTTTCAACTTTGGCTACTACCACTCTCACTCCCTTCAAGAACGATCTTATAACTTGTCTCAATATTCCATCAAATTTGGCTGATTGTACTGATGGTGGTCTTCACATTGGCTATCAAAAGTATAAAGCATTCTTAGAGGCCAATGCAACTTTGGCTGCACTCTGTGCCTCCAGAGAATGGGAAGGAAGGAAGCCTTCAGTCACTGATTTGATTGAAATTTTTCAGTCTAAATCCATGTGGCATGCCAACCATTCCAAAGCTTTCTCCTGAGTATCTGACTATCCTGAGATGGTGAGCTGGTTGGAGAGGAGGAAAGATGCTCCTTCCAATATTGAGCTTTGGGGCTATGAGAAGGTTGCATACAATTTCAAGGATCTTTTTGCTTTTTTGGATGGAAAAGCCAAAGAAGTGGGTAAATCAGGGGGCAAGAGCAAAGGAAAGATGAAGTCGAAGGATGAAAGTGGTGCTGGTAGTGGTAGTGGGTCCAAGAAGAAAGGTGACAAGAAGAAGAAGGGTTCAAAGTAAGTAAATAGTTAGAGCCCATGCAATTGCAATAGTTTTTTGAGCTTGCTGCCTTATAGCATGTGGCAAATTCATCCTCTGGAATTCCTTCAAGTTTTAATCTGGAAGATTGTTTTAAATCTGAACCAGCTGCAACTTTTATTATGGATATTAATTATCTTCAATATCCTACCAACTGTCACTGCTCTACCCGAGGAAAGCCCATTCCCAGAAATCCCCTTCAAACTGTTCAGCCAATTTATTCAGGATAATTTCAGTTCCAAAATTTCACTTTCAACAGTTCTTGTTATTCTGTTCACTATGACAGATAACACAGACTTGTTGAATTTACATTCAAGGCAACAAAATCCAAAATGCACAGGAGAAAAATGTGTCACCATTTCTAGTTGGATGAAATTCCTTGCTCGTGCAATGGACAATAAATTGTACAAGCAACAAGACGTCAGGTTACTCAAGAAATCAGACAATGTCACTGAAACAAAGACAAGAATCAACAATATTGGAACTAAACTTGATGCACTGGCCAAGCTGTTGGATTTAAATCCTTATAATGACAATGGTCAATTTCAGCAGAAGCTCAAGGCAGTTTCACACAAATCTATCGATCCAATCCATGTTATATGTCCTAACTCATACAAATGTGAAACTTTGAACTGTCAACCCTGGTCACTGCTGCAAATCACTAAATCACGAGACATTCCATTGGTGACCTTAATCAAAGGCTTTGGATATTATGAAGATGTTCCAGTATTGACTGGGAAATGTCCAGATTGTCAAACTGCTTATCATGCAGATCATGAACGTACACCAGTTTCTGGTGAACAAGGTCGATTTGACAGACTATATCTGAATTCTGCCAAGTACATTAAAGCTGGACAGAATATCTGGGTGGATAGGCTGTTTTCCAACATTGTTCTGTCTGCTATGTATAGCTTTCATACTTCAGCTGCAGCCATTACAGAATTTTGGAATAATGCTTTCTGGGAAAACCTATCAGGAACCTGTCCAAAACTTTCTCGGCGTCAGACTTGGCATACATATGTCCAAGAATCAATTTGTACAGTTGCCTCTGCATCAGGCATTAATCTTGTGCTCCAAGATGGTCTTGCAATCGATGAAGTCACAAAAGAGGCATTTGAATATTAGGAGAAGGTGGAATGATATGGGCTGCAGATCAACATTCATGCTCAGAATGTACTCACCAGTACAAGGGCACTTCTGATGTAATTGCAGGAGGTGATCTAGCAGCAATAGTTGGAGTGGATGAAAATACACCTGTGCCTGCATATGAAGGTGATAGAACCCTTGAAAATGAATGACAAGAACAAAATACTACAGGCAATCTAGAGAGCCCCCAAGATGGTGACAATATGGATATTGATTATTCACCTGTCAAACTTGTGGTGATGGATGGGATTGTTATGCGGCCTAATGTATGTATTTTGACTGTTACATATAACTAAAGCTAATAGCTTTCTAGCATTGTGCATATGAAGATTGCACATCTCAACTTGCCAATTCTCGTGGAGGAGCATTTTGTGCATTACATGAATCTGAATATGGGGCTAAATGCAGAATCCGTGGCTGTACCAATCAGAAAGTTGTTATGACTCAAGCATGCCCACAGCATCAGGAACAATGGAAGAAACACACTGAAAAACACAACCGACACACCTTTTCTGGCATCCAGAGAATATTGCGGCGACCAAATTAAAATATGCCTTGGACAGCTCCAATTACTGAGAATGTACAACCACATGATGAACCTGCCCCAGAGCCACAAAGGACCAATTATTTTACTGCCCCAAGATTCTATTGTGTGGAAACTATATGTGCTCCATGTGGTGTGGTTATTGCATGGGCAAAGTTTGCCAAATCGGAGTCACCAACAAATATTTTGGCATTTCTGGAAAAGGTATATCCTACAGAAGAATCCTGACCAGCATATATCTGCATAGACAAAGCATGTCTTGTGCTTTGTACTAGTATTGCCAATGGGTCTTGGGAGTCTATTTGGAAGAAAACAACTCGATTCATAGTTGATGCCTACCATTATATCAATCATCGTGCATCAGACTTTTTGTGCCGAAAGTGGTGTAATCCTGCTCCTATGAATGGCTCAGCCCCTAATCTCATTATTGTTGAAGAGGATGAACAATGGAGACAGCATTACAAGCGTGCATTTAATACTCAGGTAAGCATTCACTAACTTCAGTCATGATTAATACAATATAATAAACATATCACAGGCATGTGAGCAATTGAATGCATGGCTAGGGGGATATGAATCAATTCTTAAAAGGATGACCCCAGGCAACTTCAATTGGTTCTTGCATACCATGCTATTTTATCACACTGGGCATGTTATTAACAAACAAACAAGAAAAGCCAGTAACTTGACTAATAATGGTGATAGCGATGGTGATGGTGATGATGACATGTAGGTAGTTTCTGATAGTAATATTATGATCTTGTGGTTGAATTCCACTTGGAGTCCAGTTGGAGTCTGATTGGACTATGTAGAGCAAATATAAACTTTGTAAATTGTATCTCATGACCCTAATATGGTAAAAATATGTCAGGCACATGGCTCAGGTGGTTAGAGCACTCCGAAATCTGCTTATTTAAGCTGGAGAGCAGAGGTTGAGGGTTCAAGTCCTGAAAATACAAGTATTTTATATTTTTAGATGCAAGCTTGAGTGATAAGTTCTGAGTCCCTGTCCAATCCAACTGGAGTCTGAGCAGACTGGAGTCATAACAGGATAATGACTTGTGAATTGCTTAAGTAGCATTGAACATGTTCATCTGGTTGGACTCCAGTTGGACTCTGAGTGGACTCTGGTTGGACTCCAGTTGGACTCCAGTTGGACTCTGGTTGGACTCCAGTGGGGGGATGAACTCTACTTGACTTAATGTAGTTCAACTGGACTCCACTCGGACTCCACTCAGTCCGGTCAGAGTCCACTAGGACAGGTGGGGGACTGTAAAGTACTGAAAGAGATAATACAATGTGTACAGTCAATAGTCCCCATCACTGCTCCCATCCCCTTCCCTGCAATTGCATTTCAAACATTACTAATGTCTGTACTATGTTCTTAATGCACATCTATCTGTATGGTACAGCAAGTAAAGTAATAATGTAGTCATTGGTTAATTAATAGAGTATGTACAAATATATAGTGAGTTTGATGGCGTCCATCAAAACAGATAATACAATGTACAGTCAATAGTATTCATAGGTTAATATTGTGTCCATGCCCAATGGCAATGGCGTGGCCGTCCCCATGTCCATGGCCACATCTGTGCCCATTCCATTTCAAATGTGACTAATGTCTGTATTACATTCCTAATGCATGTCTATTGTAAGGTATAATAATCAGTGTACAATGTAGTTGTTGGTTAATATAGTATAGTGACTCTATATAGTGAGTTCAACAGCATCCATTGAGCCCGTATCATTTGATACAATGTATGTGTTTGATAGGTTGTATCATTTGATACAATGTAGCTTACCTATGTGTTCCTATAAGTAAGGTACATAGGTATACATACAGTAATGTCAGAATAAATGAGTCTGGATTAAGGTACTAGGGTTCTCAATGTATGCTCTGGGCCATCGCCTTTGATGATCTGCAAATTCAATGCAAGTTTGTAAGTGTCAGTTAACCCAAGGCATACACTCTGTTGGTTCTTGATGTACATTCTTGGCCATTGTCTTTGATGATCTGCAAATTCATTGCCTGTATGGATCCCCAATGTATGCTCTGGGGTTTGTTTGCTCTCCTTCAAGTTACTGCACATCGTCAATGATTAATGTTGAGAAACATGCCAACACCAATATATATATATAGATTAGGAGTAATTATGCTATATAAAAGATGTAGTACCCCATAGGGGTAATATACTCTTGTCTCTCACTCCTCCCATTATCATCTTGCCTGATATATATTGTCCTGCACCATACTAGCTTCGACTATACGTCTACAGGTTGTAGGCCCTGCAGCCCTGCTACAGAAACTACACAGAATATAACCTACAGCCAGATCCTCAGCAAGTGTCAAACCCTTGCCTCTTACCAGCCCCTATAGGGAAGGATGGATGACTAGGGTAGGAGCATGGGATAGCTCCAGAATTACAAAACTCCCTGAACTCCTAAATGAGACCAATTGGGTCATATGGTGTGAGCGAATGACAAGGGTCCTTTGACTATGCGGCGTTGAGGAGTATATAGGGGCTGTACCAAACCCCAAGACCATGGAGGACTTTGCAAATTGGAAGTACAATGACAGCTACACACAAGTTTTACTCATGAATAATATTCCCGGGCTGGAAGTAATTCAAATAGGACAGAGCAAGAGTGTGAGGACAATAGTCTAGTGGCCATACATGAGACCAAGGGACACCAAATGATTGTTGTGACAATTTGAAACCTCTTCCATAAATCAGCTGATGGGACAACAAATATTACTGACCATCTCAATCAATTGAAAGGATACTGGGAGTGCATAAATGCGATGGGGGACAATGATTTCACAACATCAGACCCCTTATTCAAGGTCATAATTTCCTTGTCACTCATGGGACACTTTCACAGAACCCTATGTCAGTAACCAAAAAGGGGTTACTGAAACAGACCCTAAAAAATTAATGGGATCACAAGGCTTCACTGGTATCCTCAAGGAGGAATATTTACAACGACAGAACCAAGTGAATAATAATGAGAGCATTAACCAAGCATTGACATCAAATAAACCTCTTGCAAGTCACATCACCTCGAGCAATGGCAGCAACATGTATTGCAAGCATTGTGAGTGATATAATCACTGGACCAGAGACTGTAAACACCTCTGTAAAAATAAATGCAAAAGCTGGGGGAAATTCAGGCATGAAACAAGGGATTGCTGGCATAAGGCTAGTTCTTCAAAAGAGAAAAAGGGGAAGGAAAGGAGAGGGTACAAAATAAACCCAAGAAGCAGGAAATGAGTCAAATTGAAGAAATTGATGAGGAAATAACCTTCAATATTGTGGAGGACAAAGCATTCAACCCGGATGAAGGGAAAACTTATAATTTTGAAGAATACAATTCCTGTAATATGAATGGAATTGATGAACATGTTCTCTACTATGATTGGTTGGCAGATAGCATGACAACCTCACACATAACAAATCAATGGAATGCCTTCACAACTTATGAACCCTTAAATGAAATTAAAGTTGCAGGAGTCAGTGATACCATGACTAGTACAGAGGGCAGGGGAACAGTGCAACTGGAATCACAATGCAATGGACAAAAATATATTCTATGACTGGAAGACATGCTATACATTCCAAACAACCAAAACAATTCAATCTCCCTTGGATGCTGGGATAAGGTAGAAGATACATTGGGGGGGAATGGAACACTAACTCTCATAACAAATGATGGCAAAAGTGTCAGCAATGTACGAAAATCAAAAATAACTTGTACAGAATAAAATTAATGGTTGCACATGCCACATACTTGCAAAATCACTCATACATGAAACCATTGAAAATAAAAACACCATATGAAATCTGGTGTGAAAAGAAACCAGATGTATCACACCTGAGAGAGTTTTGAGCCCCAGTGTGGGTGCTACTCCAATGATAACAGGAACAAAGAAAAATGTTACCAAAATCCAAATGACACTCATATGTCAGTTATGATGATGGATCACAATCTGTCAAATATTACAATGCCGAAATGCAAAAGATACTTACCTCCCGCTTTCTATCTCTTCCAGAAAAGGACTCCTCACCAGAGGAAATTGTGGTTGCTCCCAATATGCCACGAAGGGGAGTCAAAGGGGAGCATGCAGCCAACAGGCAAGAAACATGACAGCTCAGAGAGAAAACACATAGAAGAGGAGAACATACAATTATACCAGCAATACACTGGCAGTATACACCCCAAGTTTCCAATGACAACATGTACATCATCACCCAGACATCGACATCCAACTTGTTCCCTCCATCACCAATACAGCCACCACTGGTGACATCCACTCACCACCCAATCTCCAGCACAGCCACCAGCAATAATCCTAGCAACATGCCGGCAACATATGCACCGGGAATGACCTTTACATTATTACCTCCCTATCTGCATCCAGCAATGCTGACATTGCACCGCTGATGCAGTACCTTCCTATTATGTGACTATGCCCAATGCAGCCTTCCCAAATCACACACTATGCTTGATGCAGCCTTTTTACTTACACATTCAATCTTTTTCTTATATATTACTTATTTTTTATTCCTTAACCTTCATTCCTACTTCCATGCAATGAAGGTATAGTAACTTCCTATTCTTTTATTTGTAGTAACTTATGGTTCCTACTTCCATGCAATGAAGATAACTTAGTCCTGACTTTCCAGTCCACCTTAAGTCTAGTGTAGGTTGCCAAACCAGGCATCCTTCCACTTTTTTTTTTTGACAATGACAACTTTCTTCACCTACCAAACCAACCCTGTCTCAGCAACCTTCTACCCTCATCCCACTCCTCACCAGGAGCACAAGAAGAAATTTGCAGGATTCTGGCCTACCAGCCAAATTAGAGACACTACCAACCACATGACAAAAGTGCCGGCATATCTGCTGATCACCACTGCTGTCACCACCAACCACTGATACTGACTTGTCCACCGATGAAAGTACACCTACCACCACCATCCACCATCATAACCACCACGCTGCACCACCTGCCACTTGAACCAAAATGTCACCCTCTACACAACCCCTCACTGAAGTGAAGGTCACCAAGATGAAGGAATGCCCAATGCTCACCACCAGAAAAATCACCCCACTCATCATGCAATCTTGGACCCTCACTTGCAAATGTTACAAGAAGCATGGCGGGGAGACTGATACCAAAATTGTCAGTTATGTCTCTGAAGGCATGTTTGAGCCATGCCCATTGCATGGTACTAAGCTGATCAAACCAGGATTGATGCCCTCTCTCTGGATGCCTACCTCTCAGAGCTCACCCAACTTGTTCTCGAGAAAAACTGGTCACATGACATTCTTGAAACCATCCTATCCTCATCCCAAGGCAATCAAGTTTTCATAGATTTGAAAATTGAGCTCAAGAACCTGAATGCCATCCTTGCCACCTCTGCACCAACCAAGACCCTTACAAAGGCTGAGCTTAAAACCCAGCTCCAATCCAACCTCCACCCTGACCTGAGACTCAACATCAGTCTTGAACTGGTTCTGGCTGTTGATCTTGCCCCCTGGGCCCTCGAGGTCAAGGAATACAATGACCACATGCATGCAGAAGATGCATGCACCCAAAAACTCATTGACACCTCTGCTGCCACATGTGCCACACACCGCAGCAAGAAGAAAGACCTACTTTCTTGACTCACTGACCCACCAGCGAAGGGAAACTCTCCCACTGCCAGCTCCAGCAAAACAAAACAGGTTGAGAAGAAGCACCTCCCTGCCCTCACACTTGAAGAATGGGCAATCCTCGAAAAACATGCCAGCTGCACACAATGCTGGAAATTGTACACCGGCCACAAGAACCCTGACTGTCCCATGAAGGCAGACAACACCTGGCCCAATGCTGAGACATATGTCACACTCACAGTGCCAGTGGCAGCAACAATGGCAGCAGTGGAGGACAACAAAACTGACTAGTATGTCCCTCCCCCTGGTGATGTCCCCTTCACTGTATCACACCTCTTTCCTACACTATATGCCACTGGCCCCCTCATCACTGAATTCCCCATTAACATCTATCCACTGATGGACATTGGTTGCCCCTGCACAGTGATTAGCCTTGAACTCTGTGAGCATCTCGGCCTCTGATGTTATCCTTCTGATTCCTCCCTAAAAAGGAAAATAACATGTCATCATTGTAAGGGGACTAGGGGATGCATCGTGTGTTTTTCCTATCTTTTATGTTTGTCCTATATTTTTCCTCACTTTCCTCCAATTCTTCATTTCCTATGATTTTTCCTTATTTTATTACTAAATTCCCCCTTCTATCACATTTGTACATGTTGAGAGTTTTATATTTAGAGGTGGAGCACCCCTTCCAACATCTGCCCCTTGGTATAATGTCATTTGGTGGCCTTGATCTGCCTATCTCCACCTTTTCTATTTTTAGATTATTATTTGATTTTTGCACTTTTCACATATACTGGGCATTGGCAAAGGGGTCCTTAGAGTTTTCTCTTTGGATTTCCCTTTGCTAGAGGCTGAGGTTGCCCTTATGGTTGTTGACCCAGCAGAAAATCAACTGTGAGGAGTATGTCAAATTAGAGCTGCAATCAGACCAGGGGATATGGAAATTGGGGTCCACAAGATGAAAGTAGATAAGGGATTATCATTCCCCATTATATTAGGAATGCCATTTCTTTCATCAGAACAGATTGTGATTGATACCCATGAGCAAACTTATAAGGGCAACCTCAGCCTCTAGCAAAGGGAAATCCAAAGTTAAAATTATACTACATAGTACAGGGATTGGAGGTGCACCTAACAAAGGGAAATCCGAAGAGAAAACTCTAAGGACCCCTTTGCCAATGCCCAGTATATGTGAAAATTGCAAAAATCAAATAATAATCTAAAAATCGAAAAGGCAGAGATAGGCAGATCAAGGCCAGCGAATGACATCATACCAAGGGGTAGATGTCGGAAGGGGTGCTCCGCCTCTAAATATAAAACTGTCAACATGTACAAATGTGATAGAAGGGGGAATTTAGTAATAAAATAAGGAAAAATCATAGAAAATGGAGAATTGGAGGAAATGAAGTGAGGAAAAATATAGGACAAACATAAAAAATAGGAAAGACACACGAGGCATCCCCTAGTCCCCTTACATGACACCCTCTCTAAGATGCATTGCCCCGATGCATTTGAAATCGCATACAACCAAAGTCAGTGACTTGAATGCGATGGGTGCAGCAGTGTGCCGTCGGTGGAATTCCTTGACTAACCGAGGGGCATTCACATCGGACTCTTCGACCCATGAGTTCTCCCCATACCCATAACCCTTCCAGTGTACCAAATACTGGAGTTTTCCTCGACGTAATCAGCTGTCCAAGATCGACTCAACTTTGTACTGGGGTTCTCCCTTGATTACTGTGGGCGGTGGTGGTGGACATGAATGGTGTCCTGGGAATGGATGTGGGGGAGCTGGAAGGATTTTGATGACTGTACAGCTCATGAGTGAACTCTGCCACAAACTGAGGGCCACAGTCAGAAAGGAAAGCACCAGGAAGTCCATGTAATTTCCACACATAGTGGAGATAGAGTTGGGCGGCACCCAGGGCACTGACAGTGGTGTGAGTTGGAATGAAGGGAGCACATTGTGGAATCAACTGTGCACATCACTGCATCAAACCCATTCAACTCCTGGCAACTCCACCACAAAGTCAACACTGACAACATCCCAATGACTCTCTGGGACAGGGAGAGGGTGTAGCTCACCAATGGGTTTGTGAGAGGAATCTTGGTGTGCAAGCAAAGGTCACAAGTATGGCAATACTGTCATTGTTGTCCCCACTGGTTTTGTTGTGTGGTCTCGCTGCCCTCGTCCTCATCTTCTGGCTGTCCCCTCATCTTCTGGCTGTCCCCTTGTCTTCTGGCTGTCCTCCTCATCTGGTCCCCCCCTTGTCATCTGGCCCTCCTCATTTGGAGCACCCATGGTCCACCCTGCAAGCAGTTGCTCACAGCGGTGGGGGTGTGTGCTGGGTGCTGGGTGCCTTGTGTCATCCCCACCATGTCCTCCTCCTCTCCCCTGCATCGTTGTTGTCATCAGTAGTTAGTATCTAAAAAAAAGCTTGTTAATAACATAAAAAAAATGAAATGAAAAAGAAAATAATTTAACTATGGCCCAAGAGGTATTGATGATGCCTCTTGGGCCTTTTTTGGTTTCCTCATTGTTCCCCTCACTCCCCGCTGTCTCAATGGGGTTGTTGTTCCCCTGTCTGTTCTTCTCCTTGTTGTTCTGGTTGGTCCCCCATCCTCATCCTCTCATCCCTATCGTTGTTGTCCCCTCGTCTTCCCTGTCGTCCCTATCCTGTCATTGTCATCCATTAGCACCCACTTTCCCTCATGCAAGCAGTTGCTCGTATGATGGGGGCAGGCTGGGGTTGTTGTCCTTGTTTGTTGTCTTGGCTGTTCTTCCCTCCTGGTCCTAGCCACCTTGGTTGTCATTGTGTTCTTCATTGTTGGGAGAGTAAAGAGCTCATGCAATCCCTTGGATGGGTAAACATTTGGAGAATTTGTTCAGTAATGCCAAGATCAAACCCCATTGAATTCATGTTTGTACACCTGGTCAAAAAATGCTTGTTGTTCATCCTGTGAATGCCAGAAAAAAAAAAAGAGAATAAAATAAAGTAAAATAAAATGAAAACAAGAGCTGTCAGATTGCTTGCATTGTTATCTTCATTTGTTGCAGTTGTAGAGTGGCAATTGTGTGTCTGGATTCTCATATGTATTGTTATGCAGAGGCCCTTGCTCAAATGAGAAACCATGTCTGGTTAGAGCTTCCTTGGTTTTTTGGTTCCACCCATTGTGTTCAATTGGACAGTTATGGATTATAACCGCTCTAAAATGTTGGTACCGCCACAGCCACAGCTGTCCAGCTCCTGCATACGCATCAAAAATGTGTCAAGCTGCATTGATGGGATACACCTGATGTGGGTTTGCAGAGTGCTTACAATTATATGTGAATAGTTTTCTTCTTGGTGAAATGGCAAGGCCAACCAGGAGAACATGGGTGAAGGATGCATGCATGCATAATTTAGGTCTTCTGCAAGGATGTTAAAGGGCTTAACAAATCATTATTGCATTCAGGTCCCTGTCTTGCTCATAATCAGGGGAAACTGCTACTGCGCCACTACTGCCTGATCCCTCCACTACCTGCCACTCCCAGAAAAAAAAAAGAAAAAACCCACTGATTGATTGAGGAGGTGGCTAAATGGCAATGACAGGGTTTGGTGTTCAGCTGTCACTGTTGAGTAGAACCCCCCCTTTGTCTTATTTTTATACTTGCACACTCTGACCTTCTGGACAAACTGTCATGCCTCCCAAGCCACTAATATGTTCCTTCTACCATGCATCTTCTACTAACAACACCAAACTAAAAGCCCACAGTGCATCCCATGGCACTTTCAAAGTCCAAGCTATTCACATGTGATGCTGAATACCTGTACTCCCTCCTCTTCACCTCTGGCCCACTACAGCATGACTGCTCCTCCTGCTGCTGCCACTGGCTCTGATGATGAAGTTTGTTCCCTGGAGCCTTCACAATGCAAACATAAGCATCCTAATCCTCCCCTCCCTCTTTTTTTTAATACCCCATGCTGACTAGTGGCTGACTGATTGCTTAAAATGACTTTCTCTGCCTTCTAGGCATCCAGCTGGATGGCAACCTGTCATATCTGGTCTCCAACCCCTTCTTGGACAGTCTTGGGCTCAGGATCCACTCTGCCCTCCAAGCTGTTCTGTGCATCCAGTGCAGTGAAGCACACATTCCTCGAGACATGCCTTGCCATCTCCACAAGGCTCATCCATTTCCCCATCTTTCTGCTGATGACAAGGCAACCTTCCAAGCCTTGGTTCCCACTTTGCTGGCCAATCACAGCCCTCCCATTGAACTTGTGCACATCCACCATGGATTTATGTGTGGAGTGGAGTCTTGCTCCTATGCAGCATTTGCCAAGGATACCATATCACAACATCTTTGAGAGGTGCATGGACCAGGGAGATATGAGAGAGAGGTGGAGGTCATGGTGCAGATGCTGTTCCCTGGAGTTGGAAAAGAGTACTTCATCCTCAACCCTTCCCTCACTGGCTGCCCATCCAAGAGTCCATTTTCTGTACTGGTCAGCTCCCTCCTGTCATCATTGCTGCCACTGGAGCAGGAAGTCCCTGTGGAGGGGAGAGAAATCCCACTGTTCCATAGGGTAACCCAATGGTGGGATATGCTGGGCAGCATGGTCGATAGCAGAGACAGTCGTCGACTTGTCATCACTCTTGCTGCAGTTCCCACTCAGCATGAAGCTGGACTGGGCAAGATCCTGGGGCTTTGCCATCAGTATCTCACCCATGCTCAAGAAGCTGCTCAGAAAGCTGGCCATGTTGTTTGAAGGAAGCTGGTCCCAGATGCAGACGAGTAATCCTCCCTTTTTCTTTTCCTTTTAACAAAGAAGTCTGACATTTGAAACACTGTTTCTTGTCACAGGTGTGGCCAAAGCAGTTACTGGAAAGATCTAACAATGGATCAGTCTCTCAACATGTATTCAAGAGACATAGTGCAATCACCACCTATGTTTGCAGAGCATCAGCCAAGGACCCCATGTATGAACTCCCTATAGCCCTTTGCTGGGAGAAAAGACACCAAGCACCTCATCAAGGCCCTGGTACAGCCTGAGGGTCATCCCAGGTGGAAATGCCTTCACAACTTGATGAGGAGGCTTTGGGAAGCATCAGTATTGGATGGACCAGATACCAGGTGTTCAATGTACCTGATGGTGTTCTTGGCTGCAGCCACTTTGCATGAGGATGGATCATTGATGGAGTCTGATGGACTCTCCCCATTCTTCAGCCATCTCAAGTATAGCATGAGAAGCTTCTGCATGGTCGAGGCACTTGAAACACAGCAAAATTATAAGTCTATTCTCAAGTAAGCACATGATTTGTTTGCATCCTATCCTGCATGTCCCCTTTTTCACAGTGCTGTGTCAGCCATCATTGAAGAATTCCTCGAGCCAAAAAGCCTCAAGCCCTTTAGCCAGATTTGTGAGCTCAGCACTTACACAGCTAGCCTGATCGTCTCCCAAATGCAACCACCTAGGGTGGCATGGAATCCAACCATGGATGTTGTGTCCATTGATGGAGAACAGGTTGTGCTCGACCACCTCTGAGAGGGCCTTCAGGGCCAAGTGGCCATGTTCAAATGCCTCCTTCTTGATCTTACTAGAGAAACCAAAGTCCCAGACTGGCTAGCAGGTTGCCCACCACTTGTGGATAGGCCTCGAGAGGACACCCCAGGATACTCCTTCCTCAGTGACCCACATTTCTCAAGTGCACATATTCCCCTCCTGAGGTGACTGGTGGAGAGTCCAGAGTGGAGGGTTGAAATGCTGGACAACAGTGGGAGGTGGATGTGGAATATGTCAGTCATCCTTCATTTCCTCTCCCTCTCAGGGGAAGTCATTGAGACAGTCATGCCCATCAAAGAGCTCATGTGTGCAAAGTGGAGCATGGACCTCAGTGACACCAATATCTGCAATACCTGCTCTTGTCAGTAGAACCTGGACATTCAGCATCAGAGGATGCTCTTTAGCAGCTTGTACATGAAGACCTCCAATCTGACCAGACAAGACTCATTCCTCCCCACTCAGGTTGCTGAAAATGTCAGTCAGCCTCCCATGCACTACCTCGCTGTGGTGTGCCCAACTAAAGTTATTTTTAGTCATGTGGCATCACTGCTGCCATCTATGACACTTACCTGTACACCTCATGAGGCCACCACCTTAGCTCCAAAGAGAATTCAGAGCTGTTGGGCACCTTCTTTAGGAGCACCTGTGGTGCTGACATCCAGTTAAACAGGTGCCACCAGCCGTTGGCCACAATCACTAGGGAGTTTGTCGATGAGTGCTTACTTGTAGCCCAGAGGCTCTCAAAGGCATGGGTCACTCTTCTGGCATTACCAATAACCACTACAGCCGAGACCACAATATGTTCAACTTTGCAACTTCCAATGAGCTTTTCGAGCAGTGCTGGGTTGATGCTCAGTACCAGGCTGTCTTAGGATTCGGCAGCTTGTCCTCACCCCTGGCTCTTCACCTCCATGGAGCACCAATAGAGGAGCACCTCTCTGTGATGGTCACTGGGACTGTTCAAAGTGCCTTCCAAGCTCTAGTGGGTGAGCTGAAACAGATGCTGGTCAGTGAGATCTGTGGGGTGATGCAGGCAGAGGTCCACACAACACTGCAGGAGGTGGCAGGCATTTCCCAGACCTCAATCACCACAGAGCCATCTGCTTTGGATGCCATGCACTGCCTCAACTCCACTTTCCCAGCCTGCATTACTGTGGCACCTTTCAGGGACAGAGGATTGCACTGGCCTTCATCAACCACTCCAGTCCTTGACTCTGACCTGCTACTTGGGGTGCCCATCAGCATGGGTGTCAGAAACCCTTCAACAGTTTCCCTGGTGTGGTGGCCACCTGCCCAGCAAGCTATTTTTTTTTGAATCCCATTTATTCTCCTTTGTGGCAAACCATATGTGAGAGAGTAACTAAGTATGGTAATTCTTGTGTTCCTAGCTAGTTTTGGCTATGTATTGGAATAATGCATGGAGCATTTTGGGTGTGGTGAACAGCTTCATGATGTCTATATCTCTTCCACCTGTGCTGTTGCATAGGGTTTGTCTCACTCTTTGGTGTGCCAAACAATGTAATAGGAGATGTTGTACTGATTCTTCTCCCTGTTGGCATGCTGAGCAAATTGGTGAATTACTTTTCCCAATATGATGAAGGTGCTTAGCTAGTGGGGCATGCCCTGTTCTTAACTGTGATAGGATACTAGCTAGTTTTCTTGGCAGGTTGGTAACAAGCTTGATGTACTTGTCTGAGGGGGTCATGGGGTCAGTCTTTTTCATCCTTCTGTATTGCGGTGAGCTTTGCCATATTTTTTGTGCTCTGTGTTTGAGTTTTTCATTGTACACCCACTTCATCGTGGACTTGCTGTGGGGTAGTGACTTTTTGAGGTATTTTGGTAGTTAACTCTGCTCGCTGCTCCCCTCTGTTTTCGCTTTCTTTGCTTGTTCATCTGCCTGTTCATTGCCCTCGACTCCCTTATGTCCTGGTACCCATTTGATGCTGATGCATATTCCATCATGCTTGTTCCTTAGCATATCTATGTTCTCATGGAAAGCATCAAATACATGATGTCCTGGGGCAGGTTTAGTCAGTTGTGTAGCTGTGATTGAGGCTTGATTGTCAATGTATAGAATGGCCAACCGTACTCCCCACTCATTGGAGATTAGTTTGGTGCCTAGTACTGCCCCTACTCCTTCTCCTTCATATACTGTGTGATGTTGTTGCAAGCCCAACTTGTACCATAGCTTGGTTTTCAGTCTTCCCTTTCAGTATAGGACTGCTGCTGTGCCTATTTTTCCTTCCATACCCGATCTGTCAGTGAAGACTTTTACATCTGATCTATCATGTTCCATGCTTTCTATTGCTTTGTCAATGCTGGCCACAATGTTGGCTGTGGCTTTCAGTTTCCATTTCATGTTGTATCATACTGCTTTGATGGGTTTAACCTTTTTGGGGTTGATGTTGTACCTATGCATGAGGTTGTGTAGTGGGGTTGGGTGGCATTTCACTAATCTCTTTGCTGCATTCCTAACTGGTTTGTGGAAGGGGTGTGTTGTAGGCAGAGTTACAAGGCATACTGCCCCTCCGTATCGATGCTTGTCGACCAATAAGTGGAACAGGATGAGGTTTGCCATAACTTCAGCGATGTCAGTTGCCATAGTTTTCATTGCTCCCATTATCATGATTGCTGCCTGTCTCTGTATTGATGCTAGCTTGGTTATGATGGCTCAGTTGTTGCGAACATCCTTTGTTTACTTGCCTACATTTTGCTGTGGGGTAAGGAATATATCAGTGGCATATAGCATGCGGGGGACGGCAATGGAGAGGTATAGTTGCCATGTGTATTTTGCATTGATTCCTTGTGATGTCTGCACTAGTCTGCTAAACTGGATTAACCAGTCTTGACCTTTTGTGAGTGCCACTGCGTATTGCCCTTTCCAGTTGAGTTTGTTATCCACCATCACTCCTAGAAATTTTGCAGTTTCTTTTGATGGTATGCACTGGTTGTCCAGTATTAGAGCTCATTGTGGTATTTGTATCCTCTTCTTTGGGTTTAACTGGTGTGGTATGAGTTTCCTTGAGATGTCTAGGAGCTAAAATTTTTCAACACCAAATTTGCAGTTGTGGTCTCTTGCCCATTCAAAAACTCCCCCTGTTTGGTTCATGATGTTTTGTAACTTCATGTGAGTTTCTGAAAAATCTTTACCTTTCACAATTATTACAGTGTTGTCGATGAATAATAGTATCCATTCACCTGTTCTGAGGCTTGGGATCTTTGCTAGGTCTTTGTTGTAGATGAGATAACATATCCCTGAGAATGAGTCTCCTTGGTCTAATCCGTTTTCTACCCTGAAGGCTGTTGTTTTGTAGTCATCAAATACTAGAGTTGTGTGGCAGTTTCCTAAGTGTCTCTCCATCCATTCCATGTATACCTGTGGTATCCCTCTCTTTTGCATGTTGCATATGAGGTGGTTGATGTCTACACTGGGGAATGCACCTTTAACATGAAGGAAGAGGGTGGATGTGACTTGCCCTTTTCTCCATGCATCCTTTACCACCTTTGTTAACATGTGTATGGAGTCTGTTGTGGTGTGTCCTGGTCTTGCTCCAAAGTGATTGGGTGGTAGTATGTTATGTTTTTCACACATTGTGATGATGTCATCCATTTGGCAGCTGTTAAGTAGGCAGGCCATCTTGTCCTAAAGTATGATTGGTTACCATGCTGAGGGAGCTGTGTAGTTGGGTTTTCTGGGTTTTTTCAGGATAAGTGTTTCTGTCATTGCCCATTCCTGTGGGTAGTATTTCAGCATGTTAGCGGCATGAAATAGGGGACCTAGATGTGGGACAAGATCTTCTCTGGTGTGTACAAATATTGAATTCAGTACCGTTCCACTTCTGGTGGCCTTGTACAGTTTCATCTTTTTTATTGCTCAGTGGATCTGTTCATCTGTTATGTTAGTGAAGGTCCACCATGGTGGTATACAAGAAATCGTCTTCACCTATCGTCTTGTATTATTCTCCAAAACAATCTAAGCTTCTACAAGTTTTCTCAATCGATGAGAAACCTCTGTGACCATCGTCGTCCTCAATCTTCCTTCGATCCTCTGATTGTTAGCACTAGCAACCATTCCAACACTTCCTAGCCATTGGCTATAGCCTTCATATAATATTGACCTATCGAAAGGTCCTCAGAATTCACACTTCAACCATCGATGATAAAACTTGTTTGCTGTCGATCTTGTTGATCGTCCTCGATATCAATCAATACCCCATCAGACCACGTCAAACACCTTCATCTCTTATAGAACTACCTTTGTGACTAGTACCAACTAGTTGTCCTCCCATAGGTTGGACTGCAAACATTCGGAATGTCTCGCACCCTTCCTCTGACTTGTGCAAATATCATTGGTTGCCTCATTGGCTGTTTTGGTGGTTTTTCTGGGTTGAGCATCATCAACGCACTTTTAGGATGCAATTGTGGCACTTTGACATTTCAATGATATATTGGATCAATAGGACAGGTATCCTTGATATATTGTGACTCTATATGTTTCCCTTCTCATCATTTCTCATTTATTTTCTGATTTGGAAAGTTCTTTATTGTTTTATATCTTGCCTCATGTAGTCCTCATGTTTTATTTCCTTTTAAGTACCATCTCTTCAAAACATATATCGCCTTGTACTAGCTACTTAGAATGACAGAACAGATTGTCCTCTCATATCCATCATCTGATTTAAGAGCAATTCTCTTGAGTCCAAGCCTCTCATCTTAGTCCTGAAGTTCAGTGGGTTACTGTGAACTTCCTCAAACTTTCTATACTAGTTTCTCAAAATTATTGTCTATTGTCTATCCCTTCTTGAGACCTTTCCACATCGCCATCATCTATCATCAACATTTGTCGAAACTATTCTCATCCTGTACAAACCCCTCAAATGTCCTCAAACTTCCTCAAACACCTTTGAACTTTTATTGAACCTCTTCAAACTTTTCTCAAAGCACTTCACAGAGCTTTGTATGCCCTTGAACTTTATTGAATCTCATCATACCTCCTCAAACTTTGTTCCCCCACCTTTGGATAACAGTAGTGTACCACCTCACACCCTTCCTCTAACTTGTGTTATACCATTCAAGACCTTTTAGTGGGTTTTGTTTGGGTTTCCTGGTCGAGTATCATCAATGACAATGACAATAGGTCAGGACATCCAGTCTATGCAAGACATGACTCATTTTGTCAAGTGGCCAGAATATGTCCACCTACAACTCCAGAAGGTCATTGGTAGCATGCAGGGGTTCTGGTGAGTATATTCCCCAACAGCTCAACTATGTACCACTGACATCCTGCAAACATAGAGCTGTAACACTGAAATGTCCACTGGCACCACATCATCTCTACCCCTACCTGCTTTTTTTTGGCCACTATGACTCATTTTTGAACCACCGCCTCTCTTATAACCTTGCCCCCTGGCTTTGGAACCTTCTGCATCTTATTTGTTCGAGGTTGCAGGCTCTTGTTTTGGCTGCCCCCATCTCATTTGACACTGTAAGGTGTCAAACCTTTTGTTTTGCCAGCACTGGCTCTCCTCTATGCCTACCTTCTGTTTTTGGCCCCTGTGCCACATTTTGCTGATGCCACCTCTGTTTGATGCCATTCTGGTATTGAATGATGGCTTCTTTTGCTGGTGCTGAGTCTCCTCCACCCCCCACTTCCTTGTTTTGGCCCCCTTTGCTTTGTTTCACCCACCCCACCCCCATGTGATGCTGTTATGGTGTCAGTCAACGCTCGAATGATGTTGTGAACATCTTGTTTCACTGGCACCACCTCTCCTCCACCTGCCACTTCTGTTTTTGGCCCTCTCTGACTTGTTTTGCTGGCCCCACCTCTCCTTCATCTGCTACTTTCTGTTATGCCTCATGTCATTGATGCCACCTCTATTCGACCATTTCTGCATTGAGTGATGTCCTTTATTGCCACCCCATTTTCCTCAACTTTCTCCACCTGATTATCTGCCCTTCTTTTGTTGTCTTCATGATGGGCACAGCCTACTTCTCCTTGCCACTCATCAGTGCCCTGCATGGTATGCAAACTTTTGCTGGCATTGCACTGTGTCCCCTGTCTCATCCATTTCTATTCACATTACAATAGTATTATTTTGGTGTACTCGTATCTACGTACCAACAACCATGTAGCTTGTTTAATGTATCATCACACCATAATCCTGTGTGCCACATATCCATAATTCCATGGTAACTCCATGAGGCTGCACTGCCTTGTGTTCCCATCTACAATACTATGCCCTCTTGGACTACTGTTGCATACCATTTATGATACTCTTTCATAGCTTATGTAGTACCAATCCTGTAGTATTGCTGAAATATACCTTCCCAGTTCCATCTGGTTGTGTTACACGATGATAAACACATTGATGTATTAATAGAGCTGTTAAATGTTTCCATTTTGAGCCACATCACATAGATGAACTGTCAGATAAATGTTGGGCCTCACTGCTGTCACTTTCTTCTTTGCCACCTCATAAAAAAACCCAAACAAATCCAGATACTAGTACTACTGTGCAACCATACAGAGGATCACTTACAGCAGAATGTGCATGCCACATCTCAGTCTGTCTGCTCACCTAACTTTCCACTTTAGAACAACAATTGCCTGAAGGAACGACACTTTGTGATATCCCAAGTATGTGCTATATTTCTTCATACTGTCCACAATTCAGCACCTTTACAGACCCTGGTGCAACTCGCACCCATGCATCACATAGGACAGCTCCTAAGGCAGTTCCACAGCCTCCATCATCTGTGGGTTCAACAAATCCTGGATCATCTGGTATGTGCTTCGGTGATCTGGATATTTCTTTGTTAGACCTCTGTTAGATGCTACTGCTCCCCATCCCCATTCCCATGCTTGTGAGCCAGCTGTTCCTGCAGAAACTGGAGCTCAAGGTGCCTCCTGATGAATTCTACCTGTCTAACATGTCCATTAATGTCTATTTAATTCAGATACTGCTAATATACCAGGTATGTTATGAGGGATTTATTCTAGATAATATAAACATGACTTCTAATTTTTGTAGAATCATCTATTCCTCAACCACATACCCACAAACCAACTAGGCATGCTCAGCAGGTAAATGCAATAAGATTTGATGTATATATATGTAATCAATAACATGTATATTAGCTTGATCCTGTGGTACCAATTACACCTGCTAAACACAAGGCACCTAAACCCAAAGCACAGCCTGCAAAGTCTAAACCAAAAACTCCAGCTGCTCCACTTACATTTGCCTCTCATCAGATTGAGGCTTCTCATAATAAGTGATCTGCAGCAGTTCTGTTCACTCCATATAAACACCATGCAGGTGTTGGTCACTCTGTTAATGAACCACAGCCTTCTCCTACTCTCCAACAAGCTGCTTGATTCACTACTTGTCCTGCTCAGAATTTTGCTCCACCACTTGGTTCTTAAAATTTATCAGATGATGATGTAGAGGAGGAATTTCAAGAAGGATTACATTGTTTGAATTTTGAATCAGGCTCTGTGCTGGTTCTCATTCTCACTCTGGCTCTCAGTCATCCTCGAGTTCCCAGTCTTGCTCTATCTCTCCCTCACATTTGTGTCCACAAGCTCCATGTGCAGGACCTCATAGAAACCCCAGAAAGCTGCAGTAAAACCATGAGCCGGTGCTAAAGATGTATGGACTTTTTTTACTGAAGTAAAATGGTGGTGTGTATACCAAGTATGTGCATATTTTCTAATTTCTATCAAAATTAATATTAGCTTAGGCTATTAGTGTTGTTGAGTCTCCAAGACTAAGAAAGATATTTCTGCTTCTTTGTGAAGAGCTGAAGGAGTCAGATATTCCTAGTCGCTCCATGAAGATGCATATGAAGAACATATGAAGCAACTTGAAGAAGATATGGTGGTAATTGCAATTTTATACTTGGTATAAAATACTCATTTGGAACTCCTATAGAAATCAGTTGGCAAAATTTCATTTACAACTGATATGTGGACAGATCCAAACCAGACATCATTCATGGCTGTGACAGCACACTGGATAGAATCTGTTGAAGAAAAGACAGGTACTGGTTTACAGAAAAAGCTTCAGCTTAGATCAGACCTTGCAGGATTTCACAAACTGCCTGGATGTCAGACTGGTGAACATCTTGCTCATTGTTTTCTTTACATCACTGATTGCCTGAACATCAGAATGGTAAGTGGAATAATTCATAAACTTTACTATCTGTGATCAAATAATACATTGGATAGATAACATGCAATGATGCTTCAAATAATGACACTATGATAACTTTTTTGACAATGCTTCTCCGCAAGCACAAGACCAAGCTGGATATTGATATGGCTGAATGAAGAATTCAGTGAGGGTATTGTTATAATTAGCATTTGCAGTATTTGATTTTTACTCATCTTTGAGAGCTGTTTCCCTCACATTGTCAACCTTGCATACAATGCAGCATTAGCAGCAATTATGGACCTTGCTTTTGTTGATGACATGGTTGAAGGTTATCAAGATTATGAGCCCAGTAACTATAGCAAGGATTGTATTGCAACAATCCATTCTTTTGTCAATTCTGTAAATGATATTGATTTGCCATATTCCATTGTTATTAACAGCAATTTACAGGTTTGAAACAGTAATATAAAGAAACAAAGATTCTCCAACTATGTGCAAGAATATTTCTCTCAAGACTATCAGCTGCTTTGTGACATACTAACAAGGTGGTCATCAACACTGTTGATGATCAATCGGGTTCTAAAGCTAAAAGATGTAAATTTACATATTGTTGATATTATTTATGCTAACCATTAAACAGGCAATTGAGGACATAACTCATGACAATGAGCTCAAGGAGCTGCACAAATTCCAGTTAAGTGAAAGAGATTGGAATCTACTAAAAGATTATCAACAAATCCTTCAAGTAATAGTATATCTTCTAACAATTGATTATACTGATGCAAGCCCACTAGGTTCCCCATGCATTTCAGGATGTTCTGGGTGCTGAAACAACACCTACACTGTGTTACTCAATTCCAACTTACTCTGCATTCATTAACATGTGGGAGAATCTCAGAGATGATAATTTTGAGTGGGAGCCTATTATTCAACCAGGCTTGGACAAGTTAGAGGAATATCAGGCCCATCTTGTGCATACACCAGCATATGTTGTGGCTATGGGTGAGACATCTGTATTTCAGTGGATTGCCAACTTAATATTATATATAGCAATTGATCCTGCAAACAAACTTAGCTTCTACCATGATCAATCTCAACAGAAGTATGATATAGCTAAAGGTTTCTATGGAAGCAGTGAGTTACAATGACTACTTTTTACAAGACTATAACATCTTTAAAATATCCTTGCCTCCATAACAATCAAACACCTTTACCACCTGGGCCACCTGCCCCAGCAAAGTCCTCACAGCCAAGTGCAGCAGATATTCTTGGTCTCCACCAAGTGCAAAAGTCAGCTCAGCCATGGCTTTCATTAGAGCTTGAGGTAGATCAATATCGGGGCAATCCTAGTTCTGGAAAAGGTATTCTGTCCTTCTGGCAGGTAGTCTATTTTTTTTATGTTAGTTGATCACTGCTGATATATATTTAGGAACATACCCTTGGATATTTCAACTTGCAATGGATATCATTCCCATTCAAGCATCTAGTGTGCCATGTGAAAGAGTATTCTCATCTGGGAAGGAGACAATGGCACCTCAGAGAAGACATATTTTTCCTAAGTTAATGGAGTCTTTGCAGATGATGAAGTACTCAATTTGGAAAGGAAGGCCCTTGAATTTTACACAGGGTATGCGATGGAATGATGAGATTATAGAATTTGAATTTGCAGCAAGGATGGAACCTATTGGTGATGCAGAAGCATATGGTTGTAGCTTGAAGGATGAGGAGGCGGAGTCAGATGCTATGGAAGATGACTTGGATGACTTGGAAAAAGATTTGGAAGCATTGGAGAAGCAGCTCATCAATGACAACCAGTCTTGTAATGGTGATGATAATGATTCAGCTTATGACAGCTATGAGTAATAGTTCCCCCTCCACAGATATAACATGTATACATGAGATTGTACAATGTACTCAGATTGTTACAACAAGCTACTTGCTAACCACTCACAGTACAGCAACACAGCCATGATATGCAACATGCCACTATGAAAAATAACATGTTGTATCAATGAATATCTGCATACTACTGCTGAGATGAGATTGGCATTGACAAATCATGCATCCCTTCATGGAGATGAAGGATTAGGGAAATGCTGATGAGGATCTGTAGGAGAGGAAGAATGCAGTACTAGTGTTGATGAAGATCTGCAACCTGCCATGAGATGAAGGATGAGGGCGGCCTTGATGAAGATCCACATCCTGCCATGGAGATGAACAGCACTGTATGAGAGGAAGAACGTGGTGTAGCATCAACAAAGATCTGCATCCCACCACAAAGATGAAGGACAAGGGCAATGTTGATGAAGATCTGCATCCTGCTGTGGAGATGAAGGCCAAGACACAACACCAACAAAAGATGAAAGATGAGGGCATGGCACAACAGCATCCTGTCACAGAGACAAAGGATGAACTCCCATCATGAAGACAATGGATGAAGGGAGATATTCAGGTGGAGAACATTGAGGAAAATGGGGTCACAACAAAGGACATTCCTCAATGTTGGAAGGGCATCAAATGGAGGTGGCATTGGCAACAAGGCATAGGGGACCAAAAACAGAAAGTGGAAGATGGAGGAGAGGTGGCATTGAACAGAGCTCACATTAGCAAAATGAGGCAGAGGGGGCTGAAAACAGAAGTGGCAGGTGGAGGAGAGGTGGCACCAGCAAAACAAGATTTTTGCAAGGTCATTTGAATGTTGTTCGGCGCCATAACAGCATTGAATGGGGGTGGGGTGGGTGAAACAAAGCAAAGGGGAGCCAAAACGAGGAAGTGAGGGGTAGAGGAGACACAACACCAGTGAAAGAAGCTATCATTCAACACCAGAATGGGATCGAACAGACTTGACATCAGCAAAATGTGGCACAGGGGGCCAAAAACAGAAAGTGGGTGTGGAGGTGATGTGGTGCTGGCAGATGTTTCAGTGTTACAGCTCTATTTTTGCAGCATGTCAGTGGTATGTAGTTGAGCTGTGGGGGGAATACACCCACTAGATCCCCTCCATGCCACCACACAGGCGGAGGATGACAGCAGGATGGACATGAACTGTATACTGTCGCAAGATGAAGGACAAGGTGCTGTGTTGATGAAATTTTGCATACCACCACAGGGACAAAGGACAAGGCAGATGAATGACAAGAAGCAGGGCTGACAAAGGACAAAACACAATGTAGACAAAGATTTACATCCCACCATGGTAGCACCATGGAGATGAAGGATGAGGGCTGACAAAAGATGAGGGCAATGTGCACGAAGGATGACACCCCCTCATGATGATGACAGATAATCAGCAGAATAGGTAGGTGGAGGAATTCAAGGAAAATGGGGTGGGAATGAGGGGCAACAGCATTGGCAGAAGTTTCGGCGTGATGGCTCTATTGCTGCAGCATGTCAGTGGTACATAGTTTAGCTGTGGGGGAACTCACTCACCAGATCCCCCAACCCTTCCTTGTCTGTCAAGGACCTCTCACATCCCTTTTGGAGGGGAGGAGAGGTCCAGTGATCTGTCATTGTCATTATCAGGAAGTCTAGATAAGAGAAATCAGTGATGATGATACAAAAAGGACTATTGATACAATAGAGTTACTTTTTAGAATATAGAAACACACCAATGACAAGATAATGGTGGAATAGGGAAATGAGAGGCTGTAAAAGAGCAAAAAGAACTTTTTTTTGTTTTTTTTTGGTGGAGCATTTCCCACGAGGGGAGGCATTGGGACTCTAACAATGTTACAGCCCCATTGCCCACTAGGGGCTCCAAGGAGTCTAAAACCTTGGAGGAGAATAGATGTAAACTGCAAGGAAATGCATTTATGCACAGAGTCTGGGGCTCAATCGGTTTGGCAGCGAGCATGACCTAACCCATGCCCTGCTGCTGGGACTGATTCCTACCCACTAAAACCCTGCAAACCTCTGTCCAATTACTGGGGAGGTCTTCCTCATTCTTGAGGGTGCCCTTCCATGTTTGGGCTACTACTTTTGTCTTAAGGCTCTTCTTTTCATATCTATGATTTGTCATGCTACAGTTGGTTTCGAGTCTTGCGTTTATCATTTTGTGCCATCTGTTGCTTATTTCCTCTGGGATGTATGGTGTGTTTTCATACTTAATTACTCTTTCACAGTGTAATTTCCAGATCAGGTGTGCCAATTCAGACACAAGGATTCTCCAGAGTCTATTTGCTCCAGATGTGTGTTTTCCATCACTCTTTTTAAATTCAGTGAGAGTGCAGCTTATGATGTTACCTAACCATGGTTGACACCATTCAAGATTTTTTTGGACCCCCCAGCCAATTGCCTGCGAAGTTGCCACTCCAGTCCCAGTCTAGTCTGACCAGACTCTGAGTGGAATCCACTCAAACACTAGATTCCACTTGGACTGGTCCAGCCAGAGCCCAGTTGGAGTCCAGTTGGAGTCCAGTTGGAGTTCAGTTGGAGTCCAGTCAGATTCTGCTAAAAAAGTGTGTAAGAAAAGGGATTGAACCCAGTTCCCTGTGGTTCACTTATATAATCATAGCACACAATATAACTGTTAGACAACAGTACCTTGTGTAAGGTATCATCTACTTGCTTTAGGTACCATGGTGTGGCCATGTATGACAAAGCATATAGCCACATCATCAAATGTGCCAGCTCATCACTCACCACCACCACCACCATCGATGCCACCTCCCTCCCTCCTCTCCACTCTACCACCACCACCAATGCATGGGCATGTGCAGTCAATGACAACACCTACCAACACCCCCACGGCACCCATCCCCATGCCTACAAGCAACTGCTCGTAGAGTGGATGATGGTTGTGGCTTGCTATGGTGATGGACACATGCAAGAAGGGGTGGGCAATGACACCCACCCCAGACCACATCCCCCAACCCCCCCTCCCCCGCATTTTGCATGGGGAGGGGTCTTTATTATTTTTAATTTATCTCTGCCCCCCCCCCCCTCTTGCATCTTGCAAGAGGGGTTTTTTTTGTTTATTATTATATTATACCCACTCCCTCATGTCCTACACGAGGCATGTGGTTAATCAAAATTTTTTGATCTTAATTGTTTGAAAAAATGCCTCCTCAAAGAATATGAAAAGTTGAGTCTTAAATAAACCTTATATTGATTCCTAATAAGTATCCTGTGGCTCAAGTGGTTGAGCACACTTGTTTGGTTTGTCATGTGATTGCTTATTGTGAGGTCTTGAGTTCAATTCCTGCACTGTACAAATTTATTTTGTGGGTACTTTATGAAATTCACCAAGTCCAAAGTCCTTTGAGCTCAGTATCTAATTGACTTATCATTTGGTTGAAATGCATTCCACTCAGACTCCACTTGGACTCCAGTGGAAGATTGAACTCTACATGACTTAGTGTAGTTCAATTGGACTCCACTTGGACTCCAGTCAGTCCAGTTGGAGTCCACTAGGACAGGTGACTGTAAAGTACTGCTCTGCTGCCTGGTTGGTTTGGGGGAGGGATGGTGGTAGTCTTAGGGATGGGTTTCTGGGTTTCCCTCAGTTAAGTGTATAGAGGTGATGGGTGATCACAGGCCATTTTTGACTGGCTTAGCCGCTCAGAGCCAGCCTGGGGCCACAGCAATTGGCCCAGCTTGTGAGCCAGAACCACATTATCGGCTCAGGCAGGCCAAGCCGGGCCATGGCAACACTGATCAGCAGTCACAGTGAATGCCCATCAAACTTTTCCAGCCCAGTTATTCCAGTCGCAACCCCAAAGAAATCTAGCAAAGGATGGTAAAAGCGAGTGCAGCAATGAGAGATTCTTGGGAGCCTGGTTGGCACAGTGAGTCTTAATGTGATGATTCACTAACTGGTATTTATTCCTTATCTGATAGAAACATTTGTGGGCATGATTGGAAGCAGTCTCACCCCGAGAGAATTCCTGTGCCCTCTCAAATGCACAAGTTAAAGGTAATGTGTTTGATGATTTATTTCATTCAATAGTAGCAGTCAAACATGCCAATTCAATGATGATTCAAGTCGGTGATTCAGTGGGTGATTCAACAATGCCAAACACTTGAATCATACACTTGAATTGTCAAAAAATGAATCGCCTCTGGAGGTGGTTCAACTGTTTGAATCACGATTCACTCTCTGATGATTCAACAACATCCTTTTGAGTTCAAAATTAGATAAGGCAGTTTTATACAATTTGATTAACAAGTTGTTCTGGAGAGTGCTCAATGAACTTAACTACCAATAGGGATGCCAAAGTTCAGTTCAGTTTGGTCCAGACAATCTGCTGAACTTTGAACCGGACCATCAGTTCAGGTTCAGGAGGGTTCAGTTCTAGGTTCAGGAGGGTCCAAACCCAGAACCAAACTTTTTAATACCAAAACTTCCAAAAAAGAATCTCTAAAATACATTCAACTAGCTTATGAGGGGGGGCATGTCCTAACTAATAAAGTTTTTAGCCCCTCCCATGTCATAAGCACGGGGCCATGAACTCCCCTTCTGCAAGACATGCCACTAGAGATTGGCAGGGGTAACCCTTGGGTATTTTCATTGTTACCCTTACCCTTCAAAACCCTTACCCTTGGTCAAGGGTAGGGGTTTTCAGGGGTAAGGGTAAGGGTACCCCAGGGTATAGAAAGTATTCAATACCCTTGGGGGTATGATGCAAGGGTTTATTTCAAATAGTTTCCTGATGATGCTCAAACATGGTCCTATCCATTTTTAGGAATTATCTGAGCTTTTAGCATGTTGAAAAGTACAAGGTAGTAGTCTAGTACTGTCTTTAGGAGAATACCTTTGCCTGAATAACTCAATAGGCTGGGACCATAGAGGAAATAACCCAACTTGCACTGCAAAGAGTGGTCAGAGAGGTCATCAAGTTTCATAAGGGTTACTATACTGATATCATGGGTGGTTGACATCTTCTAAAGTGTGACTCTGTATACCCTTGTACCCTCCTCAGGGGTAAGGGTATGTAGAGGGTAGGAAAGTTCATACCCTTACCCTTACCCTCACATACCCTTTGCCCATACCCCCAGGGGTATGTAAACCCTTGCCATTCACTACACGCCGCATTGTTGCCCCGCATGATCTATGTTGTCCCACTCCCCTCCCACTGCCATTCTTGTCTGTGTCATTGAAGGGGGGTCCTCCATCATCATCATGGGGTGTCAAGTGCTCATGCTGGTGTCTGTTGTAGGGTGCTCATGCCAGTAGGTCCTGTGCTCAGTCATCACCTCATTCCAACTTCCCATCCCCATTGTAGTCATAGTCGTGATCATGCTCTCATTGAGTCAACATGTTTGTGACCTCAAACTAATCAAACTAGTTAGTTGGTTGAAAGAAACAAGAAACACAAATTTTATTTTAAACTTACTTAGGGCACAAATGACAACTATTGTCGTTTGAGCCCATTTTGGGTGCAATGGCTTGCAGGTGTTGTTTTCCAGCAGATGCATGGTGGCAGAATCAACAAAAAATTCCCATCACATGCGTGCAGCACATGTGCATGTGATTCCTCAAAACTCCTATGCATTTACTCACAAAAGATGCAGCAAAAAAGTTTGGTTCGAACCAGGTTCAGCGAGGTTCAACAATTTTGAACATTGCCTGAACCCAGAACCAAACAGAGAATCTCGATTTTGGATAATCCCAAAGCACTGTTTGTTCTGTTTGTTCTGTTTGTCCCATTTTGGCTTATGTCACTGCTGAATCTGAATTGCAGGTCCAACACGTCAATTTGCTCATCTACTCTGCTGCTACCAACACCACCAACACTGCTTCCATCCTTGCCGCAATATCCAGACCTCATATGCGGCTCTACTATTGTGAGTCTGTTTACTACCTATTCACTAGAGCATCTCAAGAAACACAGCCCCCTTTAACCTCAAAGATACTATGGATTCAACACTCACTTCTAGTGTGTTGACTTGGAGCAATCTTGCCCAGCATAATTCATTGCTTATAGTGTATCAAGGTTCAGTCCATAGGACCAAAGACCGAACCGGACTGAACCATGGTCCATGCTTCGGTCCAGTCCATGTTTGTGAAAAAAGTGAGTAACCGAGACTGTGGTTCAGTTATCGGTTAACCTGTTTTGAAAATGTTCGAAAACCATTGTAAAAGCAGTTGTAACCGGTTGTAACCAGTCTTTTTACCCTTAGATTATATACCCTATAATGTACATATTATATATAATAAACTAACGATGAGGGAGGAAGCCACACAAATTGGTGGGGCTTATATATGTTACAGTAGTTTTACATATTTGTTCACAGTAAACGAACACATAATACATGTTGTTTGCATCATGCATGGACGTGTTTGTTTGCATCATGGTGTTTGTTTACCAAACCACCCCCTCCATCTGCACTCACCACCAACGACATCCACACCACCACCCAAATGAACCAATGCAAGGTAGGGGGCCTGAACAATGCCAATCATCATTCAGGCCCATGTGTAAGTCTTTCATATTATTATTGTTTCTTTTACTAACTAAATGTTTTGCTTTTAGGTTCTTGCATCTTGACTACGACATCGCCCACCAACTGAACGACACACACCCTGTGCTGCTGCTGCGAGCCTCTGCTTGCAGGGCAGCAACGGGCTCGGTTCTTACACAGCAATGGAAATGGCCAGCAACAACAACACGGCACCCCCAACAGCAACCTCTGCCACCGCCGCCGCTGCCATGTCACATAGCACCACCAACCCACCTACAAGCCACTGCTCGTAGGGGGAATTGGAGGTGCTGACAATGACAGCAGCCACAAACAGGGGACAACAAACAGCCAACAACGAACACTGAGGACAACAAATGCGGGGACAACAAAGGGCAGGGACAATTGAACCATGGAGATGACAAATGGCAGGGACGATGGGGGCAACAAACAGCAGGGATGACTGGGATGGATGACACAGGGACAACAAATGACAGGGACAACAAACACAGGGATGATGGATGGCAGGGACAACAAATAGCAGGGATGACAAACACGGGGACAATGGATGGCAGGGATGACAAATGGCAGGGACGACAAATGCGGGGATGACTAACAGCAGGGACAATGAATGTGGGGACGATGAACGGCCAGGATGACACAATGACCCACCCTTGCTACAAATGCAAGACGGTGGGCTGTTTTTTTTTTTCTAACACCTTTTCTTTTTTTACCCCCTTAGCAATACCCCACTGCTGCGAGCACCTGCTCGCAGGGTGCGATTGTTAAATAGTTTTATTTACTGTATAATAGAATTTATTTAGCTCATAAAACCGGTCGAAACCGGTCTAAACCAGGTAACTGAACCAATGAGGACTGGTCTTCATCAGTTCAGTTATGGTCCATATGACTTAGGGTAGTGGTCTAGACCAGTTAACCCTCCTAGGGGTTGAAAAACCAGACCGAACTGAACCTTAAAACACTAATTGCTTATGTTGTTTCCAGCTATTCTACAGGTTCCAATTTACCATGGATGAAGGAACACCTACTGTGTATGCATGCAAAACCTGTCATATTTGGCTGGCCCCAAAAATCTGCAAATCAGACAAGAACGGCAACCATGGGAAAGCATACATGTCCTGCCATGTGAAAAGCAGGGATGGAACATATTCCTCCTACTATTACTGGCTTGCTGAGGGCACAGATGGATCCCCACCATCCTCTCCTGTGCTTTCCATGCCATCCTCTTCCCCGCCACTCTCAGCCCCACCTCCTACCCAACCCACTGCTATGCTAAGCTCTACTGAGGTTGTCTGTGTGAAGAGAGGATGTGGGATGGGATGGCTACATGTTGACTGCCCTCGCAAGATGTGTTGCTGGCACTGTGTGGAAGCTGGTGGCTGTCAAGTCAAGACCCATCTTGCCACCAACCTCACAGCTGGTGCCATGGAGTGGCCGCTATCATCATCACCACCACCTTCCAACCCACCCCTTTCTGTCGACCTTGCAGGCCCATCAACAACAGTGGACTTGGAATTGGACTTCTTTGCAAACCCTTGCCATGCATCCCAGATAGTTCCCACATTTCCTCAGCAGTATGCACACAAGCAGGCATTGGAGGAGAACAAGCGAGTAGTGGATGCAAAACAATTGGTGAATATTGAGAAAGCTAAGCATTCAGTCATGGTTTATGGCTGGGCAAAGGTAAGTTCAAGCTGTTTTACTTCTCTGGACAGCTTTTTCAATGGGTTTACTTCAGGATGATCAGGATGCGACGATCTTTGAGGTGCAGGGTGGCTTCAAATGGCCCCATTTTGTGTTGAGTGCCAAAGTGCTGGGTGAGGTTGACCTGATGGTTGGTGCCGAGGATGACATGTGCATTGACATGTACAATGTCTCCATTGGGCGATGGATGAAGGTCCAGGTTGGACAAGTCATCCTAATGAAGGATCACGACCATGTCTTCATGAAGGGTGTCAATGTTGCAACATGCCTTGAGTTCGACAAGCTCTTAGCTGAGAGCAAGTGCCTCCATCCCCACTTTCTTGACAACCTACCACAAGAGTGGGCCTTCATATGCCAGGCTCTGAAGGAAAGGAAGGCAGCCAAATCTATCATAGCTGCTGGTTCAGATGCTGATGAGGAGCTGGCTGTCATTCCAAGGGTTCCAAAGGGAAAGAAGGGCAAGTCCTCCCACCACTGCATATCCTCCCATTGACAATGTTCTCATCATTCTGATGATGATGAACTAGAGTTTGTTTCCACTGTCTGTACATCCTTGTGAAGGTTTGGGGTGATCAAGCCAAAACCAGCAGTGTCCCCAGTCCATACCATCAAAGTGGAACACATTGAGCCCTCTTTCATTGACCCCACACTATCTGACGATGACAATGTTACTGCTGAGGCCATGACAATCAAGAAGGAGCCTGATCATGCATTTTCTGACACTGGATCTCCTCAATGACACCACAAAGTCCGCAAGCCAGCCCATTCAACATCCTCATCCTCTCAACTCTCTCTCTCTCTTCATCTTTGTCATCATCAGAGATGCCAGCATGGCCATCAGATTTCTACGCAGTGGATATTGTTTCTGGATTTGAAAAGTGTGAGTCTGTAAGTAGGCTATGTGGTAACATCAAGGAAATGTTTGAGGCAATTTTCAAGACTCTGTTCCGCTGTTGTAGAAGTCTAGAGCTCTGCTCGCAGACTCCACAGCTGAACATGTTATGCATCTGAATTATGATCAGCATGTGGCTGTGCTTGTCACCTGCCCTAATGTAGGTACACGCATCAAATGTGTGTTGGTTGATTTCTTTTACCTTTTGTTACTTGTGTACTCTCATGATGCTCTGCTTTGTCTTTAATCCCCCCCCCCAAGTCCTCTAGATTTCAACAGAATCCCCTACTCCCTTCAACATCCTCTTGAAAACATCCTAGCTCAAGAACAGATCAACTAGTCAAAGAAGAATTATTTGATTGATGGGATTTGGTGCTTCGGACTTCAGGTGTTTCGCATTTAATCAGCTTCTTGACACTTATAGTTCTATGTTTGCCATCAACCAACCTTTTCTCTACCATATATGTGCTTTGCTGGATTTTGGGGTCTGGAATGTAGGGTCGAGTGGCATTGTCCGGAGGGTCCCATGCTTGAGCTGGGGCAGGCGATGCAAGTCAATAGGACTCACGGGCAATGTTCATCTCCCCGAGACATTGTCGAGCTCCTCGTTTTTCAGCTTGTGCATGTACATTTCCTTTTTTGATGTCATCTTCTCAAGGCTTTCCTATTTTGATCTTTTTCAACCTAATTAGTCTAGATTGTTGATCTGCAGTAGGACCAGTGTGAGAGTACGCACGCAGTGCCATTTTTCTCTTGAGTTTGTATTTAGGTGTCCTCCCACCTATCGAATGGAGCACCCTTCCTTTTGACTGAAAATCTCTCTCTGTTCCTAAGTTTTATCTCCTGCTAAGAGGAGATTAAGTTTTCTATACACCAAGGTGTAGTACAAGCATTTCTTTCTCCTTGAGCTGACTTCCTGCCTTTTAGACCTCTCAAGAACACAGTCTGGGTTCTATTACCTACAACAAGCCTCGAAAAACTCTATTCTAGCCTTTTCCCTCACGTTGTAGCCTACACAGCCTTTCGACACCCACACATGAATGCATTTATTCCCACTTATTGTACTCCTCCTCCCACGGCCATCCTTCCCTGACATTTCACATCAGACCTCTTTTTCTCCCATTTTCCCCTCCTTTCACGGTTGTCCCATACCCGATCCCTTGGAGCTTTGATGACCTCAATGGAACCCACGTGTACCCTGAATTCCCTACCACAATACCGAGACAGGGGGACATTTAGCATTGGTTTTCTGCTCATACTCCAAACTCCAAACATTTGATGGACATGTCAAATCTTTCCGTTTAACTCTCGCAAAAAGCGACTGATAACTATTTTTCAGAACTTTATTCATCATAGAACAGTTTCTCGCTTGATGACTTAGGATTGCTCACCAATTGTACCAACGATGAGTTATGCCCAGTTCCTCAGCTCCTCCAAATCCGAATCCTTCCAGACCTCCTCCTATGGGTCCTGCTTTTATGCCCGATGCGGAGACGACTGGGGGTGCTCCAGGCCCAATGCCTCCTCCTTCCAACATGACATCGTCTGACTCCACCCCTTCAAATATGGGCTCAACTGGCTCAATGTTTACATCTCTTTATTCCCTAGCCATCCCCATGCCAACACCTTGCACCGACAACATGCCGTACTTCAAAGGGACACACATTGAAGACTTTCTTGATGCACTCGAGAACCATGCTGATAATGCTTGACTTTCTCATACTTATTTACCTACTTACATTCCTTGTTACTGTAGTGACAAGATCCATCAAATGATACATCGACATGCCGTCTGGTCTGGGACTGATTGGGCTGCGGCATGTGCCTTTTTGGTCAAGCTATATGCTTCAGGGGATCAAGATCCACTCATCACAAGTGACAAGTTCCAGGCATGGGTCAAGAGACACGCAACTGAAGGTGCATTCACTCATTTACAGAATATTGACAAATACTACCAAAGATTTATTACACAGTCCGATTTCCTGATTGCACAGCAAGAGATTCTACAATGAGACGTTAACCTTTTATTCTTCCAGGGGATTTCCGATCCGATCCGCAAGAAGGTCAAGAAGGGTCTGCCGTCTGCCAACCAAAAGATTACAAACCCTCTGGATGTCGATGTGACCTTGGGTGTGCTACAAAGGGAGTTTGACGAGACGGATCTCAATGCCATGGTGCATGATATTGATTTACATGATTATTCAGATGACAAAGAGTCCGATAACTCTGATCTCGAAACCATGGCACGAGCCAAGTTGAAGCTGAAAAAGAAGAAATCTGTTAAGTTTGAATCCAATATTGTTCCAGCAGCTCCTGTTGTTGAACCAATTCCTATGGCTGATGTGGATACATTGAGTCGACAGGTGCAGGAGCTAGTGATGGAAAAGCAATGTCTACTTCAAGAATTGGCAAACGCATGCAACCCTACACCACCTGCAGAACAAAAGTGTTTTATCTGTGATGGAACCTTCATTCATCATTTGGGAGTTGCTAATTGCATAGAGACTAGAAATTTGATTAACAAGGGCCTTGCAATCTACAACACGGTAGGTAGGCTAGTTCGTCCCGACAGTACTGACGTTCCTAGGAATGGAGGCGGTATCGGCGGCATTGCAAGAATCCTTCGAGAAGAGAAAGCTTGCCAAAGCGACCCTGGTCCCTCATGAAAAGGTAAAGAACGCGAAACTCCTCTTCACTTTGCTCAACCTGCAGGAATCCAATGCAATTGCCATGACCTTCTTGGTCGCGACATCTATGCAATATCCTTGGTGCCTCAGTGGACAACTAGCTATCCAGTCACTTGGTCCCAGAAAAAGCTTCCCCAAACAGAACCCTACCCAAAAACACCTGAATGCAAACAAAAACAGGCCCCAATTGTTCTGCCTCTGCCAAACCATGTGCCTACTGTTCAAGTTCAAGTTCCAGCTCCTCCTCCACTTCCATCTGCTCCTGTACCTGCACCTCATCTCCCCAAACCTACAAAACTTCCAAAGGCCACCACGCGAGTTGAACCAGCACCTCCACCTCCTCAGCTGCCTTATCAAAACACGGCCGATGCATGGAAAGAGAAGAAGAAGACCACCACCAAGAAAGCTGACTATCAAGATGTGGAGATGCAAGATGCAATGAAAAGCAAAGGGGGATACCATTTCACTTCTACAATTCAAGAAATGGCAGATGGTGATGTCATTCAGTCCTGAATCCTCGATACAATGATTACTTTACTGCTTCGTGACATTATAGGCATGTCTGCAGATCTACAGAAGCATTTTGCAGGCTTAAAGAAGACTCGACGGGAATATTCCCAGAAGGTAGCAGCCGCTTCGCATGGTCATTGGGAATGTGAGGACGAGTGTGGATCTGAAGGTGAGTCAGATACTGAGTTATCTACTGATGAAGAATACCAGGAGATGGCTAAAATGGAATTGAGACTCCAGTTCTCTTATGATATGAATGAAGATGTCCACAAAGTCCTTGAATGTTACACTTCTGCTGTCTCTCTACATACAGCCCCTCTATTTGCAATGTCCACTGGCAGTTTTGAAGGTAATATGGCTGGCCACAAAGTGACGTTCATGGTCAACACGGGCTCGGAACTCACCCTGATGGCAGAAGAGTTTTATCGACAAACAAGTCTCCCTCTCGATCACGATGGGAGACGCTGGTCACTCAAAGGTATTAATGGTCCTGCTGTGCCTCTCGTAGGATGTGTTTGGAACTCTCCCATCAATATTGGCGGGCATTCTTTTGATCATCACTTCTTTGTTTCATCTGAAGGTACAGGGAAGCAGGAAATAATTTTAGGACAGCCGTGGATGTTGTGGTATGCTGCTGATATTTCATATAGCTGTTCCGAGGGAGTGCACCTCCACCTATGGGCTAATGGCGAATGGTGTTGTCCCAAACACAAGCATCGCATTCCCCCAACACTTTCTATTCAGTTATGTCCTGTTGATTCTCCACGAAATGCTGATTGTCTAGTTTTACAGCTTCTCTCACACCGTGCAACAATTGAAGAGGTTTCTGATGAAGATGTGGAAAACTAGCGATGTGCACACAGCCTGAACCTCAGTTGATGGGGGGTGCTCCCATTCCTATTTTTGGACATACAATTTCTTGTCTTGCTGGTTTTGCAACTCACAATGGAGATTTGATTGAGCATTCAAAACTGATACTCCCTCCAGAGAGCTATGATTCCCTTCTTTGAACAATGATTCATGCTGCACCTGCCACTCCCATATTGACTCCTTGGTCTGCTAGAGCATTGGCTCCTCCACCTTTTTATTTGAATGCTGCTAAATGCAAGTACAAGCCCATTGACCGTAAAGTCTGGCCTGTTCCTACTTACATGCCTGATCCCTTGGGGCAAGAGTTTAAGCCCATCAAAATTCCCATTTTGCCTTCTCTTCCACTTGATCCACCTGCTTATGCCGATTTTGAACCTACAGAAAGGTTGACTCAAGAATGACTCGATAAGATTTTACAGAGTGTTCCTGACAGTTTTCTTTCCTCTCAAGAAATTGATTTATTAGTTTTTGTGCTACATTCTAGAGACAAAGCTTTAGCCTTCGAAGATTGTGAACATGGTACATTCTCCTGAGAATATTACCCTGACTACGACATTCCTGTTATAGAGCATATTCCTTGGTTCTTGCTGCCTATTTGTGTCCCAAAGGCAATTGAAGCCAACGTTCACCGTATCCTTGAAGAACAAAAAGTGGCAGGCAAGTATGAAGTTTCAACTGCCTCCTGTTGCTCCCCAATGTTTGCTGTGGTGAAGAAAGAGCCGGGAATCCGACTTGTTGCAGATGTCCAAGAACTCAATAAAGTCACCATCCATGATTTGGCACTCCCGCCTTGTATAGACGATTTTGCTGAAGGGTTTGCTGGTCGTCACATTTATGGCTTATTTGATCTATTTGCAGGCTACAACAGCCGTGTTTTGGCAGTGAAGTCTCGCCCTATGATGACATTGAGTACTATTATTGGCCCTCTTCGACTGATATGTTTACCACAGGGAGCTACAAATTTGGTTCCAGAATTTTGTAAATGTACTAACCACTGCCTTTCTGGCGACATTCCGGACCATGCAGATGTTTTTATTGACGATGTAGGTGCTAAGGGGCCATACAGCAATTACGACGATGAAGAAATAAGCCCGGTTATTCAAAGGTTCATATATGAATTTGCTACCACTGTTGACTGTATTTTGGTCAGGATGATCTATGCAGGTATCACCGCTTTGGGGAACAAGCTGGTCCTTGTGGTCCCTCATCTACACATCATGGGCACTGAAGTCTCAAAAGATGGCTGGCACTTATCCCATGGCATCGCTTCAAAGATCCTCAACTGGCCTGACCTGCAGTCTGTCTCTGACATATGATCATTCCTCAGAACCACAGGAGTTGGTAGAAAATGGATTAAGGGTTTCTCTTTAATTGTTAAACCACTAACATTACTGACACATGCAATGGGAGAATCATTTTTCTTTGGCCCCGAGGCACACGAGGCTCAGCAAAAGATCAAGGAATTGATCTCGACCGCTCCAGTTTTGGTATGTCTCGATTATGAAAAGGTTAAATTGGCAACCAGGCACTACATACCCCTGGGCGATGACAGCCTTGTCATCATTGCAATTGATTCCTCAATGTATGGCTCAGGTTGGGTGGCATATCAGATACAGAACACAGAGAAGCCCCCGATTCTTTTTGGTTCATGCACTTACAGCAAAACTGAATCTAGATATTCTCAACCTAAAGCTGAAATCTATGGCATCTTTCGAGCACTGAAGGAACTTTGACACCGAATATGGGGAATCTATTTTAGGATTGAAGTTGATGCTAAATTCCTTCCTGAAATGCTCCATGCTCCCAAACTACCTAACGCCCCAATGACCAGGTGGCTTCTTTACATTCAACTCTTCGATTTTAACCTTGTTCATGTTCCCGCAAAAAAGCATAAAGTCCCTGATGGACTTTCGAGATGTAAACCTTCCCCCCTTGACTCTGACGACGAAGACACTGAGGCTTATCTACAGTTTTTTCCTGCTTGTCTGCTGCCATTTTTGCTGAACATTTTGTCCATTCAGAAGTTTTATCTGATTACGATGGTGTGCTTTCATTTCCTACAGAATACTTTACTTCCTGGCTTGAGATGCAACGCTCAAGACTTCTTGGACATGGTATCACCTATCAAACAACAACTTCTGACACTCTCCATATTTCCTATTTTGCGACTGTGCCAAATAACCAAGATGCAATGGGCGTTAACATGAATGTCATTGGCAATTATGTCATCGACTCAGTGCGCGACGTGTATAAGTTCCCTAACTCCTTGATTGCCCAATCCCTCCTTTTGGCTAACCATACTGAAAGCTATGTTGGTCATGAATTCTTTTTCAGAAAGGTCAAGATGGAGCAGGTGGTGGATTGTGATTGGGGCGGAGAGCTTATTTCAATTTGTATTTCTGAATATTCAAGCTGTTATATTACTGAACTTTTATATGATAACAGCTCCAATGGTGAGGCTCAGTTTGATGATTGCACAGGCTATGACTTGCCCCACAACTCTCAGTGACTTTAGACCATTATATATGGACTAACTAATGGTGGCTTTAGGCCATATTTAATGGTCCAGCTAATGTGGGCCCATAGACTGTAATAGACCATAGAAGATGTGTGGGCTCATCTGGCAGGTATAAGTTCATTTAAATAGAATGGGCTCATGGGTGAAATGAGTAGAGCTTTATACCACATGTGATGGGTGGGCCCATGGGATATGTTAGTATTGGAATAGACCATAGATGATGGGTGGGCTTATAGGACATGAAGACTTAGCAGTAGACCATGGATGATGGGGTGGGCCCAAGTGTAATTTTGGGACTGGTATGGATCATGTATAATGGGTGGGCCTATGTGATATGTTAGCATTGGAGCAGACCATGGCTGATGGGTGGGCCTATAGGACATACTGAAGCAGTAGACTATGAATGTTATGGTAGGCCCATGTAGGTCATGTTAGCAGTGTATTAGACAATGAGATGAGGCTCTTACCATTGCTACATCTTAGCCTTCTAAGAGACTACATGGTAGCAAATGCCCATATTACATATCAGCATCATAGATTCATAGTAGACCTTGAATATTTATTTGTTCTCTACTTGTGGCTGGATTGAACCATCAGGGTGAGTACATCAGGATTGAACCATCTCGGTGAGTAGATCTTGATTGGTCCATCGGGGTAAGAATATTGGGATTGAACCATCAGGGTAGGTACATTGGGAGAAGATTGTTCCATTGATGTAAGTCCATTGTGTTGGAATTTCATTGAGGTTAGTACCATGGGAATTGGTTCATCAATGTGGGAACATCAGATCAGAACATCAGTATATTTCCACTTTTCTATACTTTTGTTGGACTGTTCCAGCCTAATATATTTAAGTAGTGTTAGTGTCAGTGATAATATAATTCACTCTGATGTACTCATTCCTGCTTCAAGCTTACATCCCAATATTGGCATTCATTAAAATAATGTAAACTACAACTCAAATTTTGAATTGTTAGCTACATATGTCTTGAGGCAATCATGCAGTTGTTCAACACCAGCTGCAAGATATAACTCTGCTTCAAGATATAACTCTGCTTCCAACAACCTGGAGAGCAGGATGGCCTGCTTTTCCTTTGCTGTTGTCCTTACCTCAATGCCTCTTATTGCCTCTCCACTTCCACTTTCCAAACCCAAATCCTTCATCAACTCCTCGATGCCAGGCTGCAAGAGGAAGGAGCAGACTGAAGCCGCCAACTCTTCAATCATTCCCTTCCCCTGATCCTCTACTGCTCTCCCCTTTCCCTTCACCGCTTTCCCAGATCCCAGCATGATGTCATCCACTTCCACTATCCCCACCATCTCCTGCAGATTCTCCTCCTCCACAAACTCCACCTCATCCGATTCATCACCACCATCATCCCCCAGCTGGTCCACCTGCTCCCACCCAATGCTTTCAGAGGAGGGCAGCAGTACTCGGGAGTGGTTTTCAGAAGGGCATCAGACACCAGGTAGGTTTCACTCAGTTTAGCTTGAATTATCTACATATTGAATCACATATAGTACCTCATGCAGTTCGGAATGGAGTAGCTGCCTCTATAATAAATCCAATTGTCATCCCAGGCAACATCCAGATTCATTCAAGGGATGAAATGTTGCAAATTATTCCCCCATGGCCCACTTCAACTGGCCCGGCTTCAAGTCATCGTAGCATTCCTTTGGCCAGAATGACAGTGGATCCATCAACACAATACCAGCTTTCGAAAATGACTCCCATGGGACAGAGGAGCCATTCACAGACTCATATCAAAAGCAGTGAGTATGTGAACGACTCTTCTGATGAGATAAAGGAAGAGGCCTGGTTGGAAGAAGCAGGAGAGAGAGGGCGGAGCAGGATGAAGAAGGTGGATGTTAAATGAAAGCAGAAGGATACAGCAGAGGCGATGGATGTGGATTCGGAGGAGCTCAACCAGCCTGTGGAGGGGTCATCACAACCCTCAAGAAGATCACAACCCAAGGCAACAACATCAAAATCAAGCATGAAGCCTGGAACAGAGACCATGCATCTGCCGAATTTGGGCAACATGGAGGCTTGTGCAAGGTGTGTGAAGCTGGAGGTGAGATGTGTGTATGCAGGCAACACCGCTTGTTTGTCATGTCGAGGTCGCAAGCAGAAGTGTACAAAGGTTGTTGGGGAGTGGTGGACAAGAGGGAAAGTGACAGTGACAAAGGAAGGAAAGACACAGGTCATCAAGTCAGAACCAAGAGCAACCCCAACAACACCTGTGTTGGGTGATGAAAACATGTTGGAACCTTCCCCATCAAACCCAAGCCTACGCCGATCAACCAGGACCTGAAGCACTTCAAGGCCACCTGAGGCAGCTAAGGCTTCATCAACCCCAAGCAGGGGATCAATGCCAAAGCCACCAGTGACACCAAAGAGAGGGACGACTTCAAAACCAACAAGGGCAGCAGTGGCGACACCAAAGGTGAAAGGAAAAGCAAAGCCAAGAAGTCGATACAAGTCGAAATCCAGGAAGACGGATGAGGACAAAGCCATGTTGGATGGTGGAGAGACTTGCCAGGGGTGGTAACAGTGCATCCATTGGGGCAGGTACCATCGGGGTACCTTTACTTTGTAAATTGGAAAGGGGAACAGGTCAGTGAGGCTGTCCGAGTTGTCAACAATGGTGAGGCGAGTGTTGAGGGAGAAATGGCAATGGTGCAACAGCTTCAATGGGAGAATAACCGACTGACTAAGGAGGTGACAGAGATTCGAGAGGAGATGAGGAAGATGAAGGAGATGATGGTAGCAATGGAAATGAGCCAAAGGGTGCTTATCAGCAACCACAATGCCCATACTGCACTCCTGGAACAGCATTGGCAAACATTGACCAAAGTCATGTCCCAACCTACAATGCCCTCCAACTGCTGAACACCTGAGGATGGAGGTGTCATGGAGAGTCTCAGCATGCCACCATCCTGCTTTTCGTCATCACCCTATCCCTCACATTCTATGAACATTGTCCCATATCCCTCCCCTTATCCCCCTAATGATTTCACATCACCTGTTATTACTCCGAGGAGTTCAAGAGTCTTCAACAACATTATTCAGCCCAGCATGTTACAGCTGAACAAACTCAGGATTACACAAAGTCCGAATCCTTCCGGTCAGTATCATCGAACCTCTGATGGTGCAATGGAGGAAGAATGACAGGTTGTGGGACCATCCCATGCAGCTTTGGCAAGTGGACAGGATGTATGAGAGATGGCTTCACAAGTGGTAGCCCCAGAGGTTGCATTGAATACCATGCCAGAGGTTGAGAATGTAGATGAGAGTGATGGCGCAATAACAAAGGAACAGGAGGCCAAGAGACCTAGGATGGTCATGCCCAGGATAATGGAATCTCTGGCATCAGGAATGGAAGATGAATATGATAGAGATTCTTTTGCCATGGCAATTGACGAATCCGATGAGGAATTGGACAGGGATTGTCAGTATAACTGGGAAACATTACTGTAGTGTTAAAATGATTATTGTCAACAGCTTTGGTAAGATAGGCATTCATGGATTACTGCATGCAAACTAGTACATAACTGACATGACAAAATGATGACCAGAGAAAACGACCCGACAAAATGACCTGACAACATGACCCGACAAAATGACCCGACAACATGACCTGACAAAATGACCCGACATGATCTCACAAAATGACCCAACAAAATGACCCAACAAAATGACCCAACATTTTGTCGGGTCATCTAGTGTCGGGTCATCTAGTGTCGGGTCATCTATTGTTGGGTCACAATACTTATTTGGTCAATTTGTTGGGTCCTTTAGTCAGGTCATTTTGTCACATCCTCAGGTTACTTGGCTAGGTGATCATTTTGTCGGGTCATTTTGTCGGGCCATCCAGTGTCGGGTTATCTAGTGTCGGGTCAGTTTTGTCGGGTCATTTTGTCAGGTCATCAGGCCATTTTTCCAGGCGATCAGTTTGTGGGGTCATTTTGTGGGGTCATCATTGGTTCTGGTCATTTCATCAGATCATTTTGTCAGGTCATCTAATGGTGGGTCATTTTGTCGGGTCATTTTGTTGGGTCATTTTGTCGGGCCATCCAGTGCATTTTGTCAGGTGATCAGTTTGCCGGGTTGTTTTGTCAGGTCATCTACTGTCGGGTCATTTTGTTGGGTCATTTTGTTGGGTCATTTTGTTGGGTCATTTTGTCAGGTCATTTTGTTGGGTCATTTGTCTATAGTGAATGCTCGAAAATTCCAAACAAAGACCACTATGCTTGTCTGGATACTATTCTACCTTTACATTTTCCTTCCCTTTTGTTTCTTCATCTCTGCCTTCTTTGGAATTATCTTTAAATTAGACTGCTCACTTATTGGTACTGGTTTTTCAGTTGTGTTTTGAGTAGACCACCTTTGAGGGGGCTTCAAAACTGCAGGACATTTCAATTATTTATCATCTTGGACAAAATAGACCAAGCTTACTCAATGACTGTAAATGAGCAGGCACATCAATAGAAACTTTTGGCTTCTTCTTTGGTGGTTCCTTTATCTTCTCAGCCAACCTCAATTTCATCACCTTTCCTTTCTGCATCATCTCTGGTTCTTGCTGATCCCCCCCCTGAATCTCATACTCATTTGTTGCAGTGTTGGCACTCTTCCCAGCATCCACGGCCCTACCAGTCTGTTTGCTTAAAGGTCATATCATACTCTTTTGAACAAGTTCCATTGCCAGGCTGACCTTCTGCCATTTCCTAACTGGATGCATCTTGCTATTTCTGGAATTTCCTGCAATCAGAATTGGTGTCTTGCTTGGCCCGACCTTTGGTTGTCTGGACTGCATTACATCTTCCTCTTCTGATGACTCCATCTGATTGACCAATGTGAAATCAAACACTTCACCTGATTCCTCAACCCAATTTAATGTGGGAGCCCTCCATTTATGCCTTCTTGAATCTGGAACAATATGGTCAGTCCACCTTTCCTCAGGCTTCTCCACCCTCTTTTTCTTGCCTTTACCCTCCCTCTCACTCTTCTTGGTCCTTGGGTGGCTTGGGTGGCTTAGTGTTTTGGCATCGGAATCAGCATCGGAATCAGAATCGGAATTGGAATCATCTCTTGATCTCTTCTTTCCCTTCAATTTTTTGTCCTGATGGAATTTGAAACCGAAACCATCGCTTTCCTGATTAGAGTACCAAAATGTCAAAATATCCTTGATCTGGTGGTCCTTCATCCTCGATGGATCCATAAGCTTGAAACCATCAGGAACCTGATCTGCCCCAAAGTACTTATCTGCATCTTCAATGAACGACATCCAAGGAGGGATTGCACGTTCATTACTGCAAGCCAGACCTGACAAGTCATCTGGGATGAGAATGAACAAATGATTGCCAACCCACTCACGATATGCTGACCCGACATATGACCTGATTAACGCTTTCTTATCCATCCCTTTGCTTGGCCAGTCAGTCGGCTCAGGAAGCAATGGATTCCCGTTGGCATCCATATCCAACTGAACATATGGCTTTCGACTTGAGGTTCCAATAGGAACTTGGAACTTTGCTTCTTCAGCTGCAGCTAACAAAAGACAATTATTTTGAATCTTTCCAATGAGAAATTATCCATTTACAATACATCTCCTTTGCATGCATGTTTAGAAGCCCCATGATTGGCTTGGTATCCAAATCTTTGTTTGCTTGGAAGAAAGACTTCCCTCTGAGATCTCCCATAAATTCATGCCTACAAAGAAAAAGGTTTAACTGGCAGAAACAAATTCAGACAGTGAACAGACTTAATGCATTTGTGACAAGTACTCCATTCACTTCCTTGTGGCATGTTAATACCAAACAGTCCATTCCACAAGACTTTTTCATTTGCTTGCAGAAGGACTTCACATGCTTATGAGCCTGTTTTGCATTCCTGTTCTGCATTAGTATTGATAATACCAATATTCAATGTGAATGACCTACCTTGCTTGCTCCTCAGCTGGGGGACCCATTTGATTCCATATATCGGCCAGGTCCTCCATCTTCCTTTTCTCTGCTTCTGATGTCTTCCCCCAAAGGTTACTCAACTCCTTCTGGTATGTGCCAAATGCCTTTTGACTGTCCACCTTGCATGAAGTATCTTCTACCCATCCACCCATTTTTCCTTGAATCATTTCCATTAACTCCCCTTTTGCCTGAATGCTGAGAACCCTTCTACCTGTCCATTTCTTGATCCCCTTAAATTTCTCAGATGATTCTCTAGTTCTTCCATATGTATGGAACCAAGCATATACACCCTGTTCAAAAATGCCCTGTTCAAAGGCATTGCAAAATACTTTCCAATTCATGAACTGACCTTCTTCCTCAACTCCTTATCTTCCCTAGACCAGTGGGGATTCTTTTTCTTCATTTCATCATAAACTTTCTGACCAATTCTGCTCCGCTGTGAATGACCTCCCTCTCACTAGTGTTCCTTTCTGGCTTCTAGGATTTCCACATCTTCCCCTGTCAGCTTAAAGTGGACGAGTTCAGGAGGAACATGGGCTTCAGCTGGCATAGCATATAGTGATGTAATGTATGTGATGTGATGGTGGATAAGTGTATTTTTGGTGTTGTGGTATTGAAACAAGTACAAATCAGGATGCAGGGGAAATCATTTCATTATGGAATCAATTATACCGATCATTGTCGATCATGGTCGATCATGGTTGATCAATTTTGATCATTGTCGATCATTGTCGATCATTAATTAATCCATCGATCCTGAGTCTTGAAAAGCCCCTAATTGTATGAGTCCAGTCACTGATCACACATATTGACCAATATGCTCCAAGGAATGCTCAGAAATGCTCAGAAATCATATCAGTGATCATTTGGAGACCAATCTTTCAGTTTAATCAAACCACTTGTCAACTTTCTTTTTGTCACCTAGTATGAAGTCATATATTCGAGTCAGTTGGCATCACTTCTAGATAGTTTGGTTGTAAAAAGGCATAAGAAAAAAAGCACTGTCTAAATCATAGATCCCCATAATATACATTCTTCAAAGATAAGATGAGATCATGAGGAACAAGTGTCATTGGTTGTTTCATGGTTAGAAGTTTCTGATCTAATGTAAATTGCGGATCGTACATCAGCATCTACTTATGTTCTGAACAAAGCAAAACTTGGAGTTTTTGAGTTAAAACCTTAAACTCTTAACATGTCTAACAATGTATTCAGAACTTATGGAGTTAGAATATTGTACAAATGTCATTTGTGTGATAGACTTGATACGTCATGATTGTGTAGTCATGTGATAGTCACTAAATCTCCCTACCATCTTCTTCAATACTACTTGAATACTACTACTACTACTACTAGCTTTGCATTCTTTGACCTGACATTTTGACGAGTTTTTTAATGTTTACCTGACTTTGTTGACTTGCACCTAACTATCACGTGACTGAGAAATTTCCTTTTTTACAGAGGGTAACCTGCTGGTGGGTGCCAAAAGACTTTGTTCTCCGCCTCCCTCCCATGATGTCTCTAGGTTTCGATTATATGCTGATTGATAATCTACATCAACACATTCTTCACTATGCAACTGCTGCTGTACAGATCTGTCTCCCTATCCTTATGGATGTGCTCCCCTCCATCAATGCTGATGATGCCACAACATCCGAAGCAGTGAAGAGTCAAGCAAAGAAGTGGTCAGATCAAGAAATTGAAGACCTCGTTGCTTTCTTGTACAACCGCCATTCTGAAGCCAGCTCTCCAGGGAACTTCAAGCCAGTTGTCTGGACAGCAGCTAACCTGCATCTTGACACCAAGCACCCACATTCTCCATGAACAATATCTGCCATCAAAGCCAAGTTTACTATGGTGCATGATATAATCATTCTACATCCTTTTCCTCCATTTTACCATTCTACTAGTATAAAGATATGTACAGGGTGGTTGAGGATTACTATGGAAGGTTGGGAATGGGTGCAATGCCTGCTGGATCAGGTATCTGGGCACAAACGAGTGCTGAGCTTCAACATTACGAGGATTTTGAGAAGAATTTAGGGAAGGAACGGGTACATTCATATTATATTGTTATTTTCATATGTATCTAACCTTCAAATCACAGAAAAGGTACTGTCATCAGCTCCTCAATGCATCATTTCCACAATATGCGAAAATGCAAGCGATCATAGAGAAATCTATCGTGAAAGGTCAATTTGCACACAAAGGCACTGCCCAAGCCCCTCCCAACCTCTTGATTGATGGGAATGGTGAGGTTAATGAGACTGGGCATGCTGCCTCTTTGTCTTCAGCCAGGATCATCTTTCCTGCCACACAAGACAGCTTGACTTTCATGGATGTTGTTGATCCAGCCCTCCCATCAACATTGTCACATCCTTTACTAGGCCAACTACCTGCAACAGCCTCATCTTCACTCTCTATCCTATCAGTCCCAACAATGACTCCATCCTCAGCCCCTCTTGCTTTGGCATTCTCACAGCCCCCTTTGCATCCCCTTATGTCAGCATTCTCATGGCCCCCTGCTTCAGCATCTTCGCATCCCCCTACGTCAGCATCCTCACATCCCCCTACCCCGGCATCAGCTCCTAGCATGCCCTCAGTGAAATCGAAGTCATTGGGAAACCACAAACGGGCATCAGGGGATGATCACATGCCCGATCAGCCACCATCCAAAACTGCTTCAAAGCCACAATCAAGTGCAACGACATTGACAAAGACCAATACAAGCATCTCTGCTCTCATTGGAGCAACTGGGGCCATCAACAATCTTAATACGACTATGCAACAAAGCCTGTTTCAATCGGATGTGCAGTGAATCAAGTTGGCAATGGAGCTGATCAAAAATGCAGACCATATTGATGATAATGAATGAGGTGCTCTTTCATTCTATTATTGCAATAATCCAAATGCTGCCAGTAGTCTCATAGCCATGTCTGATGTGCAGCAGGAAAATACATTGCATTATGCTCTCCAGATGATCTTGAAGCCAGCTGTATCCTAAATTTTTGTACACTAACTGTACTGTACACTGTATTACTCTACATCTGTATTGTACAAAATTTCATCAATGTCGTCACTGGCCTCACGTTCTCACAAAATCACCTGATAGCTATTCCACATTGACTGTGCAATCTCGTTTTGCTGACCCACAACTGCCCCATTTGGGTTGTTGTCTTCTACATTGCTGGCTTGTCGCACAAAGCCATCACCAGTGTGGCCACCTTGGTTTGGGTATTCTTCACTTGCAAGTTCTTCTTCGTGAGGATCATGAATGCAAATAAAATTATGTATAGCACACAATGCTGCTGGAATTTGTGCTTGGATTGTCATGTCATATTCTGGGCCAATCAAAAGTATGTGAAAGCTCTTCTTGAGAACTCCAAAAATGTGCTCAATTACATTTCTTGCCTGAGCATGACGCAAGTTGAAAAGCTCCTCTTTATTTTGTGGTCTGGACATTTCATGAATTTAGGCATGCCTTATACTGAAAAACACAAACATACTGTAATGAGGCATGCCCCCATTCAGCAAGATGATAATGGATGCTGTGGTAGGGAACAAGAAGCTCCTTGCAATTTGGGAAGCCTGCATCGGCAAGGAGATACGATCCCTCAGGTACAATTAGATCATCAAAGATCGCACTTTCATAAACTCGGGCATCTGATGCAGAGCCCTCCCATCCGGTAAGGACATATGTGAAAAGAAGATCAAACAAACAACTGAACAAGCAGTTCTGTGATATGAAGCCCTTCTGGTTGCGCCACGCTTCATGATACTCAGCACGAGCAGTGCATGGATGTGGCTACCATCGATTGCCCCAAGGGCAGATTGGAGAAAAGGCCATAATTTCGGATTGTTGAAAAGTCTTGATGAAGGTGGATCATTGGGGGATATTTGTTTTATGTATTTGGAATTGAAAGGAGCAAATGCAAAGATATGAGCCATTTTACGGAAGTATCTGTGAACCTATGAGTCCAAAATGATGATAGCAGAAATAAATGAATTCTTTACACAGATATCATTTCAGGAGCATGTTGAAACCTTTCCTCAAGATGGCAGATAGGAAGACCACTGACACAACAATATAGAAAAATAGCAAGCTGCTCTTCAAGAGTGATGTACTTGGAATCCCCATGGCCCATCCCTCGTAATTCAGACACAAGAGCCCTGAAAAGAGAGGATAGACAATATGCGATGGTTTTGAGAAGCTAGTATGAAGAGTTCGAGGAAATTTGGCATAAAACACTGAATTTCGAGACTAAGTCAAGACGCTTGGACTCAAGAGAATGGCTCTTAAATCAGATGATTGGTGTGAGAGGACAATGTCTTGTTCTTCTAAGTAGCTAGTACAAGGCTATATATGTTTGGGAGAAGTGATACTAAAAAGGAAATAAAACATGAGGAATACATGAGGCAAGATGTAAAACAATAGAGAATCTTTCCAAATCATAGAATAAATGAAAGAAGATAAGAAGGGAAACGTCTAGAGGCATGATTTATCACTGGTACCTGTCCCCATTGATCCACTATATCATCAAGATGTCAAAGCACCACAATCACATCCTAAAATCGCATCGTTGTGTCTCCTCGTGTCTGGTGGTGCTTGATATGCAATGCACTAACTCTTACAAGTTGTGCTGTGTGTATCTGAAGGGCAGTGTGATAGGTGTACGGTGGCCGAAGGCTTTCGAAGTGCTGCAATATCATTCGAAGTCGTTCGAAGTCATTTGAAGTAGATTTGGAGTGGTGTTGCAGGGTTTGTAGGGGTTGGGAGCATGCATTTTGATGTGTCAATGTCTCTGGAGATGTTCCCAGAGCTTAGAGCGCACAGTGGACCTATCACCATTCCCATTCCCGAACCCCCACATGCCGCTCCCGCTCCTTGTGGTCCCGTATCAGTGTGCCTTCTCTTACTTGCACATACGTCATTGTTTCACTGTGCCACATCTGATTACTCATCCTTTTGGCATGAGCCGGAAGTACTTGTATATACATAATCTACCTTATCTTTTGTAAGCCAATGCCAGGCCTCACCTTACATTGCGACCACCAGTGATCGAGAGGCAGCACTCGTCATTAGGACAGCTGCAACCAGACAACCAATCGGATCTGGTTTAGTTACGATTTACATCACTCTATTCGGACGACTATTTTAGTTACAAGCCGAATTCAGTGATCAGGCACTGTTGGAAGGGTTGTTGATCCGAAGTGTCAAAATAGGCGCCCGACGACAACGAACCATTGACGAACCTCGACGAACCTTATCACGTGACCCGTAGATGTTTGGAGAGGTCTCGAAGTAAAATTTTGAATTTGTCAAAGAAGTGATTCATCACAGATTCTACAATTATGTCCGAATCTTCAACTTCTAATCCCGGTCCTAATCCTGTTCCCATACCAGCACTAGAGGCGAAAATTGATGTGCTCACAGCGCAAACGTCGCAATTAGTGTCAGTATTGGCAGCATCACAGCCCAGACAAGTGGAAGTACAGCCAGAGATGACAGGAGAAAGAGATGATGAGATGGAGGAGATGGTGGAGTGGATATCGCAGGAGGATGAGACGGTGGAGAAATCCAGAAATGGAAAAGTGCACTTACCTAAGTACGTGCCCCCACAAATCTTTGATGGTACCATGGAGAATACAAAATCCTTCACCAGCTCTATAGTATTATACATCCATGGGAGGAAGCCAGAGTTTTGTACAGCCGAGTCTAGGATTATGTTTGCTCTCTCATACATTCAGGGGGGGAAAGCACAGTTCTGGAGAAACAAGGCTATTAATTGAATTGCTGCGGGAAATAAACCATTTGCAACCTTCTGGAGGAAAGTCCGAGAAAGGAAAGGCACCTCAGGCACAAGCTCCGAGGGCACAGCCACCGGTCATGGCAGTGACACCTATAGTTATGGAGTCAGCAGCACCAGCAGAGGCAATGGAGGTTGATCAAGTAGGGAGACGAGCCCCACTTAAATGTTTTAACTGTGGGCAGTTAGGACACATTTCTAAGTATTGCAAGCAGAAGAGAAAGATCAGGGGAGCTACAATCGAGGAAGTGAAGCAGGAGGAAGGCAAGCAGAAGAATTTTGTGGAAGAGTCCCAGTCAAGGTTTCCCCATTGGTGACCCAGAATTGTTACAATGTATTAGGATCCAAGGAAACCCAGAGTAAATCAGAAAAGGAAATCGAGGAGGAGTACAACTGTTGCAAATCACATGACAAAGAAAATTGTCACATGTCATTTCTGAAAACCCCTAAATTCTTTATTTGCTCTGTGCGAATTACCTTGACTGTGGGACTGAAGACAGTGGACATGCATGCAGCTATTGATGTGAAAGTGTTGCTTGACAGCGGTGCTACAGGATTATTTATTAATCGATCCTTAATTACTGGAAACGGTATTAACACACGCAAGCTGGCGCAACCTATAATGGTGTACAATATTGATGGAACAGTCAATCATGGAGGAACTATCAAGGAGGAGGTGACTATGGTACTAAAGTATCAGGAGCATCAGGAGCAAGCTGTATTCAAAGTGTGCGATCTTGGGAAAACCAATCTAATAATAGGATGTCCGTGGTTACAGAAGCATAATCCCGAAATTGATTGGAAAACAGGGAAAGTACAAATGACTCATTGTCCTAAGGAATGTAATGTGTATGGGAGGAAGATGAAGAAGGAAAAAAGGAAAAAGAAAGAGAAAGAATGTCCAGGAAAGTATTCTGTTACGATGGAGGAAGTGGAGGATGAGGAAATGCCAAATGGGGAAGTTCCGATCATGATCGAGAAAGAAGAGCAGAAGCAAACCTTTAGAGCAGTTTGTAGAGGACAGTCGTGGGACAAGAATATTGTGAAGGTGGAGAAGCCAGTGGAGGAATGGGTGCCAAAAGTGTATCATGAACATTTGTCAGTGTTCCAAAAGAAGGAGTCTGAGCGAATGCCAGTGTGGAAGCCATGGGATCATGCGATTGAGATGAAGCCTGGGTTTGTGCCGAAGAAGTCGAAGGTATATCCATTATCTCCGATGGAACAAGAAGAAGTGGATGCATTCCTGAAGGAGCAATTGCGCAAAGGATACATATGACCTTTGAAATCACCGCAGACATCACCAATATTCTTCGTGCCCAAAAAAGACCAAAGAAAGAGGATGTGTACCGATTATAGGTATCTGAATGAGTGGACAGTGAAGAACGCATACCCCCTGCCATTGATCTCAGAAATAATTGATAAGGTGGGAAAAGCCAAGGTCTTTACAAATTGGATTTACGATGGGGATACAACAATGTACGAATAAAGAAAGAAGATGAGTGGAAGGTTGCATTTGCCACGTGTCGAGGATCCTTCGAGCTGCTTGTCATGTTTTTTGGGATGACTAATAGTCTCCCGACCTTTCAAAATATGATGAATGACATTTTCAAGGATGTAATAGACAAAGGTGTGGTAATAATATTTATTGACGACATTCTGATATTCACGGAGGATGAAGAGAATCATGAGGCAATAGTGCAGGAGGTGTTATGGAGGTTGGTGGAGAATGATCTATTTTTGAAACCAGAGAAGTGTGTGTTTGGGGCAAGCGAGATCGAGTTCCTAGGATTATTGATCAGCCCTGATGGGATCAAGATGGATCCGATCAAGGTACAGGCGATCACAGATTGGCCTGCGCCCACCCCTGTCAAGGAGGTTCAAGCCTTCTTGGGACTCGCAAATTATTATCGTCGCTTTGTGCACAATTTTTCTAAAATTGCCGCACCCTTGCATAACCTTATGCGAAAGGGAGTAGTATGGAGGTGGGGAGAGCAGCAGCAGAAAGTGTTTGAGGAGTTGAAGAGGAAGTTTGTGGAGGGACCAATATTAGCCCCAGTAGATTTCACATGCCCTTTGCGAGTGGAATCCGATGCATCCGATTTTGCTACTGGAGCAGTATTATCAATGCTGTACGAAAATGACAAATGGCATCCTTGTGCATACTTGTCAAAAGGGTTGAATGATGTGGAGAGGAATTATGATGTGCATGACAAAGAGATGTTGGGGATAATACGAGCATTGGAGGCGTGGAGGCATTATTTGGAGGGATGTATGCATCAGATTGAGATCTGGATGGATCATCAAAATCTGCAATACTTCATGTCTGCTAAAAAGCTTAATCGCCGGCAAGCATGTTGGGCACAATTCCTATTGCATTTCAATTTTCACTTGGTCCACAAAGCGGGAAGCTTAACGAGGAAAGCAGATGCATTATCCACATGTATTGATCATAAAAGGGGGGTGGAGGAGGACAATAAAAATGTTACCTTACTCAAACCCGAATACTTTCGCATTTGCACTATGCGTCAAGGGCATCTATTAATAGATAGCTCGGAAACAGAAATGTTGTCTAAAATTAGACAATGCTCAGAAATGGACGATGAAGTAGTGGAAGCCGTGAAAGCTCTGAAGGGAGAGAAGAAAGGTAATATCAAAGGAGACAAATGGGCTGAGGAACAAGGGTTGGTGTTGTTTCGAGGAAAAGTGTATGTACTGAAGGATCAGGATTTGCGAAGGGAGATCGTCTGGTTACATCACAATACGCCGATTGCCGGACACCCAGGAAGATGGAAGATGTTGGAATTAGTAATGAGAAATTACTGGTGGCCCGGAATTTTGAAGTATGTGTTGGGGTATGTGGATGGATGTGATATGTGCATGAGGGGGAAGAAATTTCCAGAGAAACCTGCAGGAAATTTAATACCGAACCCTATACCTAAAGTGCTGTGGCAAGATATATCTGTGGATTTTATTACTGGATTACCCAAGGCTCAAGGGTACGATGCAATATTCGTAGTATGCAACCACTTTACAAAGGAGGTCCATATTATTCCTACTACTACAGAAACCTCATCATTGGGCTTGGCGCACCTCTATCTAAATCAGGTATGGCAGTTACATGGGTTACCTGATACTGTTATCTCTGATCGCGGACCACAATTTGCTTCCACATTTATGCGAGAACTAAACAACATATTGGGGATTCAAACTAAATTATCTGCGGCATATCACCTGCAGACTGATGGGCAGACAGAGAGAATGAATCAGGAGTTGGAGCAGTACCTACGTATGTTTGTCAACTACCAACAAACCGACTGGCCTGAATGGTTGGCAATTGCCGAATTTTCCCACAATAACAAATTCCATTTGGCTACTTGTATGTCACCCTTTTTTGCAAATTATGGATATCATCCTCGCATGGGAGTAGAACCCAGAAGGGAAGTCAAAGTACAGTCAGTAGAAGATTTTGTATCTAAGATGCAAAAGGTACAAGAGGAAGCAGAGGCAGCATTGAAGAAAGCATGTGATGACATGATGCAACATGCGGATTGTACTCGAGCACGCACTCCAGAGTACAAAGTTGGGGACTTGGTATGGCTAAGTACCAAGGACCTGAATATTCCATGACCTTCGAAGAAACTTACAGAGAAACAAGTTGGCCCATATGCGATCTCTAAAGTGATCTCACCTAATGCGGTAGTGCTAAAATTACCCCAATCATTTAAGATTGATCCCGAGATTAATGTATCCTGCCTATGCCCTTACCACCCACCCACTATTCCTGGCCAACAAACCACCCCACAACCTCCGATAATAGTAGAAGGTGCTCCAGAATACATAGTTGAAGAAATTCTAGACTCACGTCTTTGACAGAACAAATTGGAGTTCTTAATAAAGTGGAAAAACTATACCGACAAAAATAATTTGTGGGAACCCAAAGAGAATTGTAAGCGAGCATGTAACGTGATCGCCCAATTCTTTAAACATAATCCAAATGCTCTGCGTCGCATTGTGAGAATGGTGTATGAGGGGATGAAATTCTGGCCTTGCCAAAATTTCACAGAGGGGACAAACATAATATTTTCTCACCTGGAAGTCGAGGCATAAAAGGGGGGTAATGTTAGGAAACCACCCCATTACCTAATAAACTTTCATTTTTATTTTAATGTCGAATTATGCTACATGATGCCAAATGACACTACATTTTGATAGCATGAGAATTTTATTTCGCATGCATCAAAATGTACGCAGATGTACGAGTGCGTCGGTAACAACAATGTACAATATATGTAACATAGTATATAAACCCTAAATATATGCCTAGGGGACCCCAGTTGTGTTCTCTTAGGTATTCCACCTATGATTTTGGTGTGAAAGGCCTATCTCAACAAACTCACCTATTAATAACCCCTTGTATCAAAACCATCAATTTCCCCATCACGAGCGTGGATCCTGCCCCCTTCTTGTAGAGAGAACCCACATGGTCTTAGCTAGCAGATAGTGGGTGTCGCCCTAACAATCCCTATCCAAGCCGACGATGGGCACCACTATTTAGTGCCCCACTTTATGATTCCCGCCACTCATCAGGCAATGAATGCCTATTGCCAGAAGTTGGAACTTGATGTCTGTAATGCGGATGGAGGAGTAAGCTTCATTTATTTCAAATCAGGTTGAAGTTAAGGGCTGCTGCCATGTCTCTGGCCACTGCTGTGTCTTGGCTGCTCCCGTATCTGGGCTGCTCCCATATCCTGGCCGCTCCCATTTCTCTATCCACTCCCATGTCTTGTCTATCCCAACTGACATTATGATCAATTTGCAGTCTGGCAACATGACCATGCCGCCATACTACCTGGTGGCCTGCAACCAGCTCACCCTACCTGCTGATCCAGTAAGTGTCATCCTCATTTGTGTTTCTACATTAGTTCATCCTGTTGCAGGACTTGACAGACAGGGAGTTGTTGAGCTGCCATGCTGAAGTGAAGGCCCTTCAAGACCAGCTTGGCATATTGTACAAGGATGCCAGTCATCATCTGTACATGGACAAGGCAGAGAAGCTCAAACAACAAGATATAACATTGAAAACATATGCCATTTTGAAGGAAAGGGTTGAAAATAAGTTGAAATCATTCAAAAGGAGGTTCTCAGAAATTACGCTGTCATCCCACTCAGATGCCCCCTCCCGATGTGGAAGGATAATTAATACCTTACTCATTATATATATGTCTATGTAGCTTTTGTCTGTATTCTGTTCTTATTGTAGTAATATCATTGTTTTTGTGGTCCTGTCAAGCCCCGATGTCAGTGCTGCTTCCCCATTCCCATCCCTGTCCCCATCCCCATCCCTGCTCCCATCTCTGTCCCTGTCCACATCCCAGTCCACGTCCCCTTCCCTGCAATTGCATTTCAAACATTACTAATGTCTGTACTATCTTCTTAATGGACATCTGTCTGTATGGTACAGCAAGTAAAGTAGTAATGTAGTCATTTATTAATTAATAGAGTATGTACAAATATATAGTGAGTTCGACGGCATCCATTGAAACAGATAATACAATGTGTACAGTCAATAGTCCCCATCCCTGCTCCTGTCCTGCTCCCATCCCCGCTCCTGTCCCCATTCCTGTCCCCATCCCCGTCCCTGTCCCCTTCCCTGCAATTTCATTTCAAACATTACTAATGTCTGTACTATGTTCTTAATGCATGTCTATCTGTACGGTACAGCAAGTAAAGTAGTAATGTAGTCATTGGTTAATTAATAGAGTATGTACAAATATATAGTGAGTTCGACGGCATCCATCGAAAGTCAATAGTATTCATAGGTTAATATTGTGTCCATGCCCGATGGCGATGCCATGGCTGTCCCTGTGTCTGTGGCTGCATCTGTGCCCATTGCATTTCAAACGTTACTAATGTCTGTATTACATTCCTAATGCATGTCTATTGTAAGGTATAATAATCAGTGTACAATGTAGTCGTTGGTTAATATAGTATAGTGACTTTATATAGTGAGTTCGACAGCATCCATCAAACCTGTATCATTTGATACAATGTATGTGTTTGATAGGTCATATCATTTGATACAATGTAGCTTAACTATGTGAGGAGGCAATCCTTAAAAGTAACAAGGAAAAAAAATAGGAGAGGTTGGGCGGAGATGAGTAGGTGGTGATCACATTTCAGACTGAGAAGGGAAAAAAGGAGGCCTGGGCAACATAGCGGGCTCTGCTGCACCAGCGTGCTACATATGTAATTCAATACTAAGATGGAACTGCCTGGTTGTGAGGATCATGTGCATTACATGTCCATCCATTTGTGTGCATACTTGCACCATATTGTCAACAAATTGGCTCTCATGAACATACTTTTGGAAGTTCCCCTGAGTTCCTGGGGAACTCTGGAAACTTGGGGAACTGGGGGAACTCAGGGAACTCCTCCCAATTTAACTGAGCATCCTCACCAAACAAGGTCAAGCAACCCACCATAGTGTGCGCCCAGTTGTGGCATGTGCCATCACGCTGCCATAGTCAGTAGCACTAGTAGTATCACATTGCATGTAGGATAGTACACTCCTTATATACTTGCTAACTCCAGTGGCATTGCAACAGCTCAGCACTGCTTCTTTCAAAGAAGCCATTTCAATGCTGCACTGGCACCATTGACAACTCTATCATCACGATCAATATTTGAGGAGTAGTACACAGCCACCCCTCAGCACACTGGCAACATGACGACAATGAATCAAGTACATGAGCTACTCAACATGGTTCCAGGCCTTGGAGATAGCATCACAATGGGAAAAGCTAAGGAGTTCATATGGCTTGGGCCCTCACTTAAGGATGTTATCATTACAGCACAGCCTGCAATGCACCATGAGCATGACATTCCAAATGTGCTTCTGCCTCATGTCCAGTCTTTCCTTGGATTGCAACAAGGTCTTTACACTTCCCCACCTTTCCTGGTGGACTCTGACTGGACTCTGACTGGACTCCAACTGGAGTCCACTGCGACTGGTCACCAGCCAACTGCCTGCAAAGTTGCCAGTCCAGTCCCAGTCCAGTCCAACCAGACATATATGTAAGCTACAGTGTATCGAATGATACAGGTTTGGTGGATGCTGTCGAACACTCTATATGTATACTTATATATACATACTGTAGTATCAAATAAATTCACTATTACAATCCTTGCTGTCTTATACACTACATATGTGTTATGAATGTAATATATAGCTCAGTGACCTATGCATTTGACATAAGCAGCACTGGCAATGGCAATGGCAATGGCAACAGCATGGGGCATTAAGATTGGGCATCACCCTTGGGAATCAGGATGGGGAGTCAGCATCAGGGATCAGGATGGGGGGTCAGCATTCATTTGTTAGACCTATGTAGTATGCAGACCGACAAAATAAAATTAGTGCCAAGTGCTGCTTGGCAGCCTGGTGGCTGTGGTGGATGCGGATGCCACCTAAAAAAAACCTGATGCCAAAGGTTGTCCTCTTTAAGTGATAATTAATGTGTTTTACTATGCAGACCTACAAAATGAGGTTGGTGCCAAGTGCCGCTCAGCAACCCCATGGCAGTGGCCAATGCCAATGCCAATGCTGAGGCCACCTAAAAAAATATTCCCCATGCCATACAGTGACATGTATGATAAACTCAGTAAATGCCCTGTTTATGTGATAATTGATTTGTAGTAGTATGAAGACTTACAAAACGAGGTTGGTGCCGAGTGCTGCTCAGCAACCCAGTGGCTGTGCTGATGCTGATGCTGATGCCACCTAAACAAAATTCATGATGCCAATGCCTTGTTTATGCAATAATTAATTTGTTCAATGTAGTATGCAGACGTACAAAATGAGGTTGGTGCCAAGTGGTGCTCAGCCCCTCAGTGGCTGTGGCCGATGCTGATGCCACCTAAAAAAATTCCTGATACTGATGCCTTGTTTATACAATAATTAATTTGTTCAATGTATTATGCAGACCTACAAAATGAGGTTGGTGCTGAGTGGTGCTCAGCACACCAGTGGCTGTGGCCAATGCTGATGCCTATGCCTATGCCACCTAAAAAAATTCCCAATACTGATGCCTTGGTTATGCAATAATTAATTTGTTCAATGTAGTATGCAGACCTACAAAATGAGCTTGGTGCCGAGTGGTGCTGTTACAATTTTTGTTATCGTAACCCAGGATGACCAGATGTATGCCAGCAAGGCCGGGTACTTTATTTTTCTCATTTGACTCGACTCACTTCTAATGGGAGATGCTCTGATGCATGATGACTCTATGCACCTGAACCCACTCCCACACATGCTGTGATACGACAGCCCCTTGACATGAGCTCCATGACGTCGGACTCTCACGATCGACATGCTGCACCGCAGCATGTCCTTGACATCGGATCCTTGACATTGGATCTGTGACATCGGACACCTCATGCAAGGCATGAGGCCTATTGTCTCTATTCTTACTTGATACACATCTACCTTTCCGATTGGATGATAGGTAGTCCTAGAACAGTATATAAGCTGTAGCTACACTCTGTTTATTCCTCAGCTTGACCTAATTCAATCAACGGTCTTAGACTCAACCAGAACACTCGACAGCTTAGGAAGCCCCTAGCTGTGATAACTCTAACTTGACAGTTGGAAACCTCCAACTGTGATACATGAACCAACGGTCTACTCAGAAAGCCTCTGAGTATGGATAGCTGTAACAACTTCAGGAAGTAGCCAAGTGAAGGCCAGAAGTCCGATACACTAGGAAAGCCTCCTAGTGCGATACTGATATAGTTGGAAAGCCTCCAACTGTGACATACAAAGCCAAGGCTGAGTTAAAGACCTATAGTCTTAACAAAAGGTCAAGCTGATCTACAAAGTCCACCTACCTAGGTGCAGACACAACCTCTTTCAGACAGAGCCCAGACAGACCTCCAACCGGAGCATCATCATCAGGAAGAACCCCGTGGTATAGATACCAGGGTCGACTAGTACAATACTCGGAACCAGCACAGAAGTGGTTCTCAAAGAGAACCAGTGACGAAGAACCCCAATACCTCAACGAAGAGGATTTTAGATCTTTCGATAAAGAAGAAACCCCAGAACGAGATCCATTCTCCCTATCCAATGACAACACCAACATGTTCACCAAACCCACCACATCGACGAAGGAGATTAGAATCCAAACCCCCTCTGACTTCACAGGGGACCGAATGAGAACTGCAAAGTTCTTACAAGAAGTGAAACTCTATCTGAGAGTAAACCATGGAATCTACAACACCGATGAAAAGAAGATCATCTTCATGTTGTCATTCATGAACAGAGGAACTGCCACACCCTGGGCACAGACATGGGCAGAAAAGGATAACCTAGGAACATGGTCAGCTTTTGAGACGATGCTCAAAGTAGTGTTCACACCGATCGACAAAGCTGGCAGAGCCAGAACCGAGATGAAGACATTGAAGCAGGGACAGGACCTGGAGGACTACATTGCACAGTTCTGAATCCTGCAAGAGAAGGTGGGAATCAACGATGACACCACCCTCATTGAACTCTTTATGGATGGGCTGAACCCCAAGCTCCTCAAAAGAGTATTCAATATAGAAACAATCCCCATGACATTGGAAGGGATGATCAACACTGCCTCCAAGTACAATGGACAGTGGAGGAGAGCAAAGGCCATAGCAGGGAGGCTGCAAGAGACTTTCACAAAGAAGCTCCCTGTCTCTAGGGCAAAGGAAACCCCACTCGAGATCAACCGCCTCTCCTATTAGGAGAGGATCGAACACATGAAGAATGGGTTGTGCTTTGTGTGCCACCAGCCTGGACACAGAGCGACTGAACACAAGAAAGGGGAAACAAGGACCGAGGACCAGCCTTTCCCAAAGAACAAAGGCAGAGAGGCCTACTCGAAGATCCGAGTGATCTTGAACAAACTCGATGGAGAAGAGAAGGTGACAGCTGTTGCCGCCATTGGAGATGAGGGTTTTTAAAGGGGTGGCCTGCCTCGATGCCAGGTACCACCAAACTCTCTGTCTGCTCTGTACTACTAGCCACTTTGAAGAATCAATCTATGCATTTAGATATCAAAGTGCTAGGAGCAGGCAGAGGGAAAGCCATCGAAACCGAAGCCCTACTTGACTCTGGAGCAGGAGGGATATTCATGAGTCATGAATTTGCAGAGAGCAGCGGATTTGAGTTGCACCCCCTGGAAAAGGTGATCAAGGTCAAGAACATGGACAGAACCCCAAACAAGAAGGGGGAGATTTCCCACTATGCCAGGGGACTCTTGACGATCAATGGAAGAACCTTCCTGATGACCTTCCTCATTGCAGGACTGGGAAAGGAATCAGTCATCTTGGGCTTGCTGTGGCTCAGAAGAATCAATCCAATAATTGACTGGAGAATCGGAACCTTCCAATTCAGGACGAATGACAAGACCCATCCTGAATTCTCATACGGAAAAGGAAGAACCCTTATTGGTAGGGTACTAACCAAGAAAACTGATGATGAACACCTGTCATGGTGCCAGAGGGGAACTGAAAAGAAGAACCCCCTTGACATGACAAAAGAAGAATGACAGGCATGGTGCCGAGGCATCATTGCTAGAGACCAAGAGAAGCTCGCCCTCAAGAAGAAAGCTGCTGAGGAAGAACGGGCACAATGGAAAAAGGTAGCCACCAGAGAGCTGGAGAAACTGGCTGCCAGGAAAGAGGAAGGATGACTGGCAGTGGCCTGAATAGTTGCAAAGGCAAGGGAAAAGGTAGCCCTGAAAACCAAGAAAGAAGAACTGGCAAAAGAAGAACACCGAGAACTATGCCGAAGAGTTGTCGCCAAAGCAAAACTGATGGGAGGAGTCCTCCACACCGAACCAAGAGAAAACAAAGTGCCCACCGAAACCAGAACGGCAATGATAGAAGAAGTACACAATGAAGAGATTGCGGTCATGACTCTTCAAGATGTGGAGCCCATTGGGCCACAAGATGAACAAGATATTCAGAAGGAAAACCCAGCACAGGCAAACCACAAACAGGCAACAGAACAGGCAACAGAACAACCGAGGAAGACACCTGAACCAAGGATCAAAGATGACGAGCTACTGGTCGCCTACATCCAAGGAGAACCCGTCATTGGAATATTCGAACCAGCTAGGACACTGCTGACAGAGGAGTATGACGAGCCAAGATATGGATATTCTCTGACGATGAAGACAATCTCTCAGATCATAAAGGCAAAAGGATCACTGTGATATGCTTATGGACAAAATATCTGGATCAGGGCAAAAACATTGGTCTCACAACACCTGACACACAAGAAGGAAGGAGACCCCGAACAAAAAACCCTCGACCAACTACTCCCCAAACAGTACAGGAGTACCGATGGATATTCAAAAAGGAAGCATCGGGGAGATTCCCAGAATCAAGACCCTGGGATCATGTGATCGAACTGAAAATGGACTTTATGGCAAAGGATTGCAGGGTTTACCCATTGTCACCGGCAGAACAAAGGAAACTTGATGAGTTTCTTGACAAGAGCCTGCAGAAAGGATACATTTGACCATCGAAATCGCCCATGGCATTGCCATTCTTCTTCATTGCGAAGGACTCGGATGCGCTACAGCCCTGCCAAGATTACAGGTACTTGAATAATGGAACGATCAAGAACACCTACCCGCTGCCGCTGGTAGGAGACCTGTTGGACAAACTAAGAGGGGCGAAATGGTTTACAAAATTGGACATCTGATGGGGATATCACAACGTCAGAATCAAGGACGGAGATGAATGGAAAGCAGCCTTCAAGACGAATAGGGGGCTGTTTGAACCAACGGTGATGTTCTTCGGATTATGCAACTCACCAGTGACATTCCAGGCGATGATGAATGAGATATTCCGTGACATGATCAGAGAAGGATAGCTCGTGATTTATATGGACGACATCCTGATATTCTCCAAGGATCAGAATGAACACCAGGAAAGGACAAAGAGAGTACTGCAAAGGCTGGCAGAAAACAACTTATACCTGAAACCAGAGAAATGCAAGTTTGACATCCACGAAGTGGAATTCTTGGGTCTGATCATCCGACCCAATGAAATTGCCATGGACAACACGAAACTAGCAGGTATACAGGATTGGCCAACCCCAACAAATGTAAAGGCAGTCAGATCCTTCCTGGGATTTGGGAATTTCTACAGGAAATTCATTGGACATTTTGCCGAGACAAGCAGACCGCTTAATGAACTGACAAAGAAGGACAAAATGTTCAACTGGACAACTGAATGTGAACAGGCCTTTCAGATGCTGAAAAGGAAATTCACAGAAGCACCGGTACTGCTGATGCCAGACCCGACAAAGCCATTCACGATTGAATCAGATGCCTCAAAACACATGACAGGAGGAGTGCTGAGACAAAGGGACACGAATGGAGACTGGCATCCGTGTGGATACATATCGCATGTGCTGACACCAACAGAACGGAACTACAAGATATACAACAGGGAACTTCTGGCGATAGTACAATCGCTAGAAACTTGGAGACACTACTTGCTGGGTTCAGAGCACCCGGTAGTAATCCTCTCGGATCACAAGAACCTAACGTACTTCTGGATGGCACAGAAATTGAACAGACGACAGGCAAGATGGAGCCTATTCCTGTCGGAATTTGAACTACAACTCATCCATGTGCCTGGATCACAGATGGTACAGAGTGATGCATTATCATGGAGAGCAGACCATATACTGGAAGAAGACAACAATAATGAAGACGTCACAATGCTGCCAGAAACAGTATTTGTGAAATTCATTGATACCGAAATGCATGACTTACTCGCAGGGAGTATCATGAAAGACGACCTGGTGAAGAGTGCAATCGAGGTGCTAAAGACCAAGGGAATGCCACCGATAAAATCGGCATTGGAAGACTGGAAGATAGAAGATGGCCTTCTATTCTTCTGAGACAGGTGCTACATCCTGGACAACGGAGATCTACGGATGAAGCTGGTGCAAAGGTACCATGAAGGAGTAACCAGCAGACACCTGGGACAATGGCAGACAACCGAGATGATCAGGAGGGACTACTGGTGGCCAGGAATGATGACATACATCAAGAACTATGTCACTGGATGTGCTACATGCCAGCAAATGAAGGTCAACACCCACCTGACGACACCCCCACTGCAACCGATCAAATCTGAAGCAACGAGACCATTCACGATGGTAACAACCGATTTCATAACTGACCTACCAGAGTCTGATGGTTATGATGCACTCATGGTTGTGGTAGACCATGGGCTTATGAAGGGGGTAATTTTTATCCCTTGCAGGAAAACTGTGGATGCATTGGGAGCAGCCACCCTCTACCTAGACAATGTCTACAAACGATTTGGCCTCCCGGACAAGATCATCTCTGAGAGAGACTCACAATTTGCCTCGCAGCTGTTCCAGGAGCTAGGAAGATTGCTCAGAATCAAGCTAGCAATGAGTACAGCATACCACCCCCAGACTGATGGAGAGACAGAACGGGTGAATCAAGAAGTAGAAGTGTACCTGCAGATCTTCTGCTTGAACAAGCAGGAGAATTGGAAACACCTCCTCCCGACTGTGGAATTCACGCACAACCAGAGGACACACTCAGTACAGAGGAACTCCCCGTTCTACCTCATGATGGGCTATGAGCCCAAGGCAATCCCCCTCCCCTACCTGAAGACAAACATACTGGCCATAGAAAAGCGACTTGTTGCACTGCAACGGGCCCGAGACAAAGCAAAGGCAACTCATGAGTTACCCAGACAAATGATGGCGGAAAGAACAACAAGGCAGTTCACCCTGTTCAAAGAAGGAGACAGAGTGTGGCTAGAAGCAAAGAGCCTCAGAACGACTCATGCAACAAAGAAGCTCGCACCAAAAAGAGAAGAACTGTTCTCTATCAAAAAGGTCCTGAGTCCACTCTCCTACCGACTGAAGTTGCCAGAACAGTGGAAAATACACCCGGTGTTCCATGTGGTGCTCCTCTCCCCATATAAAGAAACCGAGACACATGGACCGAACTTCCCAGAACCACTGCCCAATCTGATAGAAGGCAAATCAGAGTATGAAGTGGAAGTGATCATCAGACACAAGAAGAAAGGAAAGACCATGCACTTCTTAGTGAAGTGGGTCGGATGCCCGACCTCGGAGAACTCATGGGAACCCGAGGGAAACCTGAAACATGCCAAGACAATCCTTGGGGCATATAAACAGCGACGACAGCTGTAGAACCCCCCAGACTGAAAACACCCCCCAAACCAAGTATGAAACAAACCACAGAATGCTCCCCATCCCATTGACACTACACAGACCCCGACCTGCCCCACCTCCTGAGTGGAGAAAAGAAGATGGTGATCGAAGTCAGTGACTTCGAAGATAGAGAGAGGGTGATGTTACAATTTTTGTTATTGTAACCCAGGACGACCAGATGTACGCCGGCAAGGCCGGGTACTTTATTTTTCTCATTTGACTCGACTCACTTCTAATGGGAGATGCTCTGATGCATGATGACTCTATGCACCTGAACCCACTCCTACACATGCTGTGATACGACAGCCCCTTGACATGAGGTCCATGACGTCGGACTCTCATGATCGACATGCTGCACCGCAGCACGTCCTTGACATCAGATCCTTGACATCGGATCTGTGACATCAGACACCTCATGCTAGGCATGAGGTTTATCTCTTATTGTTCCCTGACATGCTGTGCTGCAGCACTCCATGACATCGGACGCCTCATGCAAGGCATGAGGCCTATTGTCTCTATCCTTACTTGATACACATCTACCTTTCCAATTGGATGATAGGTAGTCCTAGAACAGTATATAAGCTGCCGCCAGAGGGTGAAAAAAAAATATGACCTACATGTAAATGATGCAGAATGACTTCGTTTGGCCACGAAACACTTAAAATAATTACTCAAGTAATATAAATGGAGACTGATGATGTCAGGAGGCATCATTTAGATATGAATTGACTACTTCAGGAGCCATAACTCCCTCATAAACCTATTTGAACATTAATTAGATTATATTCAACTGCTATATACTATGCAACATGAATAACAGTGAGCAGTTTGTGGGTCCCATGCCTGTGCAACACAAGTGCTACCTCAACTGAGCTTACTTCAATGCTGTCACAGTGCTGTGGTCATAAGCAGTCTGTATGTGCCATGCGAGCTATCGCTCCGAGTCACAGCAGTGCGAAGGGGACCTGGGTAGGCTGGGTTACAGAAGTCATTTCATCGATGGTGGTTGTCTGTAGCAGTGGAGGTGGAGATCATGTGTTGGGGTTGTTAACTATAAACTTGTATTTGTGGTAGTTGCATAGCCAGCTCTGTATAAGGTGGTGTAGTGATGAGTGCTCAACATTCAACATTCAGTGTGAATTGGCAGGGGAATGTTGTCGGTACTTACCTTGGGTGTATTGTGCTCCATCATTGTTTCTACACTCATAACAGCACCATGCCCATCGCCGAGACAGTTTTACAGGTGATGTGGCATGCTGCCACATGTTTTACTTTCCCAGACCTAGAACAGATAGTGATGTCTTTAGGACATATGCAAGAGCAGCAGGTGAAGAGAAGAGATAACTTGAAGGCATCTAAAGACATACGAAGCACATTTTGAGCTTGAATTTGAAAAGAGTTGTCGGGCACAAACTTTTTTTGATTACTAATTCTCAGAAAAACATAAACACGTGATAAAAACTTACCATATATAGGAGGGGGGAGGGGGGGTCTAATGGACTGCCAAAAAAAAATATGAGTGGATGTCTGATTTTCCCATTCCACCAGCGCCTTGGTGCCAAGTGCTGCTTGGCAACACAGTGGCTGTGCCAATGCCGATGCTGATGCCACCTAAACAAAATTCCTGATGCCAATGCCTTGTTTACAATAATTAATTTGTAGTATGCAGACCTACAAAATGAGGTTGGTGCCGAGTGGTGCTCAGCACCTCAGTGGCTCTGGCCAATGTCAATGCCACCTAAAAAAAATACCTGATACCGATGCTTTGTTTATGCAATAATTAATTTGTTCAATGTAGTATGCAGACCTACAAAATGAGGTTGGTGCTGTGTGGTGCTCAGCATCCCAGTAGCTGTGGCCGATGCTGATGCCGATGCCACCGAAAAAGAAATCCTGATTCCATTAGCTGTCATGTAACCTTCCATCAGCACTTGGAGGTATGTGAAGCACACTCTGGCTCGACTCAAAGCATCCCACACCACTCCCACTACCTGATGTTCTTCTGTTGTCTTGGTCTGCCTCTTGTCTGTTGTTGTCTGCTTATCTGAGCCTCAACCTCTATCCATCCACCTGCACTTGTGACTCTGCTTCTATCCAAATCTGTGCATCTTGGACACACTCTCCCTTTTCAGCTGCACTTCTGTGCACAGTTCCCTTCCATGATGCTGCCTGCTCTCTACTTCATAGTTGCCTCTGTGTCATCTATGATAGCCATGCCTTTCCTGTTATTGCAACAATTGGAATATTTGTTGGCCACAGCCATCATGGTGCTGAGCACCACTCAGCACCAACCTCATTTTGTAGGTCTGCATACTACATTGAACAAATTAATTAATTATTGCATAAACAAGGCATCAGCATCAGGAAATTTTTTAGGTGGCATTGGCATTGGCCACAGCCACTGGGCTGCTGAGCATCACTCAGCACCAACCTGATTTTGTAGGTGCATAACATTGAACAAATTAATTATTGCATAAACAAGGCATCAGCATCGGGAATTTTTTTTAGGTGGCATCGGCATCGGCATTCTTCATACTAAAACAAATTAATTATCACATAAACAGGGGATTTACTGAGTTTATCATACATGTCACTGCATGGCATCAGGATTTTTTTTTCAGTGGCATCGGCATCGGCATCAGCCACAGCCACTGGGGTGCTGAGCACTACTCGGCAGCAACCTCATTTCATAGGTCTGCATAACATTGAACAAATTAATTATTGCATAAACAAGGCATCAGCATTGGCATCAGCATGGCCACCAGGTTGCTGAGCAGCACTCAGCACCAATTTTATTTTGTAGGTCTGCATACTACATAGGTCTAACAAATGAATGCTGACTCCCCATCCTGATTCCCACTGGTGATGCCCAATGGTAATGCCGCATGCCATTGCCATTGCCATGATTGTGTCCAATGCATAGGTCACTGAGCTATACATTCATAACACATATGTAGTGTATAAGACAGCAAGGATTGTAATAGTGAATTTATTTGATACTACAGTATGTATATATATACATATAGTGTTCAACAGCATCCATCGAACCCATATCATTCAATACATTGTATGTGTTTGATAGACCATATCATTTGATACACTGTAGCTTACCTATGTGGACCGGACTCTGAGTGGAATCCACTCAAACACTGGATTCCACTTGGACTGGAGTGAGTCCACTGGGAGTCCAGTTGGATTCCATTGAAAAAGTGTGTAAGAAAAGGAATTGAACCCAGAGCTGTGGGGGCTTATGTAATTATAATACACAATATAACCCTTCCACAACAGTACCTTGTGTGAGGCATCATCTACTTGCTTTAGGTACTGTGGTGGAGCTGTGTATAACAAAGCATATAGCTGCATCATCAAATGTGCCAGCTCATCACTCACCACCACCACTGTCAACACTGCCTCCCTCCCTCCTCTCTGTTCTACCACCACTACCACTGCATGGACAACCACTGCCACTGCTCCCATGCCCAATCCACTATCACCACCACCTGCAAACCAGCCGACTGGATGCAGATCACATTGTTTGGGCCCTACGTAAGTTTTTTTTTTTTTCATTTGCTTTTTGTTTTTATAAACTAACTAACCTGTTTCTTTAGTTTTCTAGGTTTTAGTCTACTGGTAAAGATGACACCACCCACAAACGAGCCGACTGGATGGGCCCTACATAAATTGTTTTTCATTTGCTGTTTGTTTTTATAAACTGGGACTGCAATTGCACCTCTTTTCATTTGTGCATGGAAATCATCTTGAGCATCAAGGCATTTGTACTGAATGTTCATGTATTTCATGACTTCAAGCTGTCTTGGAGAAAACAGGTAGACTGTGAAAGTGTCATTCCATGACTCATTCCTTCCTTTCAAGTCCAAACCAGACCTCCAATGCTTGAAAAATGTTAACATTGTGCAACAGTAGAACTCATGGTCACCTTGATCAAAGCACAGTAACATAGCCCCTACAAAGTTGGGAACCCAAGCTTTTAATGGTTAATGACAATGGGTGCCATGGGAATTGGCAAGTGGGTGCCTGCCCTGAGAAGAAAATAAGGTATGTTTTGGAGTTTGAGTATCTGCATAATGATCTGTGACATCACCATTGTCAAATATTGTGCTGTCATCTGGGTTGGATGAACATTGTTTGGCTCGCCTTTTGTGTTTACTGGTGGGCTTCTTCTCATGCTCACACCTTTGAATCCAGTTGTATAGACACATGTTGTCAATTTCATCAGGACAAAATACATAGTCATGAACAGGTGAGAGGCCAATAATCTGACCATTGTGCTTACAAAGAGCAACTTTAACAGCCATATCATTGTCCTTAGGTGCGCTGCTTACTCCCATGGTTTCCATGCAAACTGTGTGGTCAGCATGTACCCAAGGTTTTCAGCTTTCTTGAACAAATGATTGCCAGTAAAATGGGCGAAATTTGTGGCTCTTATAGTGGTCAGGATTCCCAAGTAATTACATGCTTATCATTGGAGATCTCATCTCCATATTAGCACTGAGTGAATTGATGATTTTAGTTATTAGTTTGCAGGCCTTTTCTTTCCTTGAGTCCAACCCAGCAAGCATCTCAGAATTCTTCTGGAATATGGAATGAATGGTATTGAAGATTACATGTGTTTTTGAATGGTATCGTGTTTATGGTATCGAAGATTACATGTGTTTTCAAGGCAGCTTCGTGACATAGTTTGAAATGTACAGCAGCACTCCTTTGATTGCTGTGCCAGACTGTAAACTTGTGACATCAGTGTTGCATCAGACGAGGTAAGTTACAGCATAGGTGAAAGTGTTGAGCCATGGTTCCTGCTTCTTCATATTAATTCCACCAGCCTCTTCATTGATTCCAGAATTATCAAATGTTGGGTGAGGGAATCTGGCTTTACACCTATGCCACACATTATCAAGACAACCCCTGAATGTATGTGCCTTGTTCTGTGAGCCATCTTTGTTTATGTTGGAAGAGCATTTATGAACATTTGACTTTCAAAGCAAGTCATTGACAGTTGTCTTAAAACACTCCCACCATGATGCCAGTGTATCACAAGACCAACAACAATTGCAATTGGTGTCCTGACAAGAGGGAGGTGGGCTCTCTGGCATAGTTTCTGTTGGGTTGTGATAATTGGCGCAATGTTCAGTGGCCGCAACATTTTCTTCTACCTCTTCCTTGCTCCCAGTCATGAATTCCCCTGCATGAATGCTCTCTAGGTACTCTATCAGGCTTTTACAGAAAGGCGAGTCAGTATCTCATAGCCTGCAGTGAATTTCATCTGGTGATAGTCCACCCTGGATCCAAATCAACATGTGTAGATGTAATGTCAGCTGACCCTGTTGTTTAATGGTACCATAATATGCAGAAGTGTTACCATACAGACCCTGATTTTTCACTGTCAACTCCTAGTATGTGTTTGATAAACATTCAAACCATAAAATCAAAAAAATGTGCCCCTGCAACTGGGTTGCTGGCAATGAGTTGATAGTGTTCATCTTCGGTCTGTGAAAGGTTGATGTCAAACTGCTCCTTACTGTATGCAAAGTACAGACACAGTGGATGTCTGTTGTCAGCAGGAGACACGGTTATGTACCATAGAGGAGCACCCATGTAAGCAATGAGAGACCAAATTTCACTCCACATAAATTTTTTACTTGTGGTAGACCCATACACTTTGCCATTCACATGGTCAAGGTCACTGATCAATTGGAAGCATGCTGCCTTGTCCTCTGATGTAGGTTTTACCATCTTGCCACAGGCCATTCACTCCAAGACGTTTGACAATACTTCTTGATTAATGGTAAGCAACCTATTCACTATATCATTAAATTTTGATGTCTCAGCAAGCAGGAAACCTGCTGATGTGGACAACTTGACTTGTTGATGACTGAAAGCAACAAATGGAAAAACTGGATTGGGTTGGAAATGCTTATTGTGATACATCAATAACAAATGTTTATGTAGCTTGTCAGATAGATGTGTCAATCTGATTCCTCTGAGGCCGTACAGGAACAACCAGGGGAACATTTGAGGATATAAGTTGGGATTATTATAGATTGATTGTGTATTTTCAGCATGCGATACTGCCAGGGCAGTACCCTTATTATTCCAATGACTCAGGGCAATAGCCTTGAGTGCTTCAACAGACTTCATAGCCAATTGGTCACCTGTTAGCCCATGGATGATAAGTGGACAATGTCCATTGGAGACGCCACTGTCTATTGCATTGTCGAACACACTGGTACCTTCCTCCACTGAATGCTGATACTCAATTTAAACCAGAGGAGAGTCCTCTGAATATCTATTCAACTCCTCATAAGAGATCTCTAAGTCGACATCATCAGAATGATTTAGCTTCAACCACTCCAGCACTCATGCCACATTGTTCCATCAAACCAGCAAAGGGGTGCATTGGAATTCTTTCTCAGTTGGCTTACAAGGACCAGTGAATAGCATGGCCAGAACTTTATCAAGGTCTTCTACAGGAGGAGGGAGGCAATGATACACCTTGGGCACTGGTGACTCAAACACAATGACATGGGAAGCCATTTTCTTCAAACCCAATGAGGCCACATGAACAAAACAATTGTTCACTCTCATGCGTGCTATCAGCATCATTTCCACAAATCTTAGGAATGCCAATTCTTTTGGGACATTGCCAATCCATGAGCCATGAGCCAGAGCATGCAGTGGTATCTGACTTTTTCTAATGCATTTATGGCAACTGTTGCATATCTGATTGCACTTGTAATCCAGTACCAGGCCTCAAAACTCACAGATATTATTGGTGGATGTGTGTTGCTCCACCCTGGTAACACCCGATATGTGCAGCATGTGGAGCTGGTTTTTTACTGCCCTCAATCTGGTAAGGAGGGGAACTGGAGTTAACTGGCCGCAAACAACGCAGCCAGCTTCTTCAAAATTTTCTGGGGCAAATTCCTCGCAAGCACTTTCTATGATGTCATATTGGAGCCGTGCAGTCTCTAGCAGAACACACAGGGTCTGACTGACAACCATGTTCTACTACTAGAACGTGGGTGGACTTGCTCAGACACAGATGGCTAATGCAAAGATCCCATCCCCTGCTACTGTATCTACCACAAATGGATGTCAACATGGTCACCTGACTACTATGGTGGTGTGACTACTGCAGTGGCATGCCACACGGTTACATGTGCCCCCCTTCCAAGTAGCACCCTCATTGCGATCTCAACTCAGAGAAGGAAGAGGAAATTATGTATGTACAAGGCACCAATGCACCTTGGCCCATGTACCTCAGGAGGCATGTCCATGACAATCGCTCCCCCTAAGGCCTGACACAGAAACATCATTTAGGGTCACCGGTATTGTTCTAAAACCTTGTTTGGTGTGGTGGTTCAATTTCGAGTGGTGGTGGTGGAGAGTTGTTGAGGTCGGGAAATGTAACACTTGGTCTCAAATAGGCATCAGGCAGTACTGGATGGTTGGTGTTGGAGATGCTCAGCAATGGCTCTGACCAGCTCCGGGTCAATGAGGCTAGGTAGTCCATCATATTCGGTGTCATGAAAGGCTGTCGATGATAATTGATGGGCCTGTAAAGTCCATGTGGTTACAGTGCTGATGGCCACTATAACCCACAGAAAAAGGAAGAGTGCAAACCCTCCCCAGAACCATCTTCAAGAAGAGGTGTTTGTGTCAGGTATGTCAGTGATCATGGGAGTGTGGGATGATTGATGTGGAAATAATATAAAATCAGGACTCAGCTCTGGTATATATACATGAGTCGGGGCCTGAATATAGCCGATGTCAGTCAACAGCCAGGGTTGATTGTGGTCTCAACTCAGGGGTCTGATGCCACTACAGGGTATGCTGGACTGTGCTACGGGTACTGCCACCATGGCTACATGTGCCCCTCTCCACAATGGCAATGCCCTCGTTGCCTCTAAACTCTAAACAAAAGGAAACAAAGAAAATGATGTAATGATATATGCAGTAGAATAAAATGAAATGAAAAAGGCTCATCATGGTGGGGTCCATCCTAAAGCATGGAGGGCCTGACTCAAGTCAACGAGATGGGGGTCTTGATCCCAGTCAAGGTTCAGTACAGGAGCTGGTGCTGGGGTAGTTCTGAGAGGAACAGTGATGATGGGTTTTCCCAGGCCAATACCAGATGGGTGACAATGGGTGATGAAGGCTTGAGGCTGGACAAAAGATGAAAGAGCTGGTGGAAAAAATATTTGAGATGCTGAAAAAATATTTGGCAGGGTTAGTTGTCAAACAGTGTCACATCATCAAACATGCCTGCATAAGGATCAAAATGGGCCTGGGAGGTTTGAATGAAGACCAGAAAGATCTCATGGGGATGTGGGTGCAGCAGGTGGGGAAATAGGGAGGGATTCGGCATCCTCTGCCCAGTCAAAATGCACAGTAAACAGCGAAACGGCTTGTCTAGGGATAGATGGCATTGTTGTTAATGCAGGTGGGGTGTACCATGCAGATTCTGGTGAAATGATTTGTTTTGGGGGGTTCTGGGGTGGGGCAGGGGTGTAGGATGCAGGTTTTGGCAAAATGGCCCATTTCTGGGGGACCTGGGGTGAGCTGTGTTGTTGGAGCATGTCTCAGGGATGTTCTGCAGGGTCTAGCAGTGTGCATTGTCATTCTAGAGCTGCGGGTGCTGGTCCTAAGTCAGAGTGAGCAGGGGTTTTGAGAGACATCATCAATGACGTGGCAGTGGGACGGGGTGGTGTGGGACAGCTCCTGGATCATCATTGGGGGTCCTGGGGTTGGAAGAGCTGTTTTGTCGAGTAAACGAGGCATTTTGGTGAGTACAGCTGCTTGTCATCGCATAACTCTGGCTGCTGGGCTGTAGATGGGCTCTGTGTGTCATTTGGGGCTGAGGTGGTAGCCGTCATCTGGGTGCTAGGTGCTGCCCAATTCGTCATTTTGGCGTTGGCTGCATCAGTAGTTGCCATCGACATTGTCAGTGACGTGGCAGTGGAATGGAGGGGCTCTGGGTTCAAGACAAGGGGCTGGGGATCGAGCTGGGGTGAGCTGGGGGCTGTAGACGGCTTCCTGGACCTTCATTTGGGGTTCAGGGGGAACAGGGTCGTTCCATTGAATAAATGACATGTTTTGATGAGCACGTTTGCTCGTCCTCACATAACATCGTTTGTTGGGCTATAGACCATTTATGTACATTGAGCCATTGCCCAGGTTGTTGTTGTGGGGGTGGTTGCAGCCAAATTTGTTGCCATTGTTGAAAATGATGTGGTGGTGGCAATGGGCAGTTCTGGACGCGAGATGAGGGGTTGTAGAGGCTGCAGTAGGGCTGTATATCGACTAGGCAGGGTGTGGCATCGTTTCCAAAGTCTTTGGGGCTGGTTTGAAGTGGGGGAAGCAGTAGTGGTAGCCGTTGTCAACGATGACATGGTGGTGGTAACAGGTGGCTCAGGGTGCAGAATGAGGGGCTGAGGGACCATTTGGGGCTCGTCATTGGCCTGTACAGCCATGTCGCAGGTGCCAGGTGGTTTAGTAGATGTCCCCGCATTGTTCAGTAGATGCAGCTGCTCATCATTGGGTGCCATCTGCATAACAGCATTGATAGTGCTGGTGAGGGTGGTCTGTGTGCTGCAGTCTGTTGTTTCACGAGTTGTGGGCTCCGTTTATATATCCTCGTCGATCTGGATCCAGGTCTGCGGCTTGATGCACCTCCCTTGGCCATGTTTCACCTCCCATACCTCTCGTTCAGCTGTTCTCCCTTTTTCTTCTCCCTCTTTCAGTCCCCTCTCATAGCCTTCCTTATCCCCTAGTGACCTCCCTACCTCGAGCTGTGTCTCTTGCATCTCTTCTAGCATTGGCCCATAAAAGTCCTGGGCTTGTCCAAACCCTTCCTCATGGCCACGTCGCATGATCTCTTCATAGATCTCACTCTCGGACTGTTGCATGCCCCAAATTCGCATTGCTGGTGATAGTTTCATTAGTGTACGCTCACTGTTGAGCATGGTAGTGAATTTCGGGTCGAACTTGATGGGCTGTGGTGCTGGTGCTGATGGCGGTGCCATTTTTGCAGCCTGTGTTTTCTTTGCCATAGTTGTAGGGTCCAGATAGAATAGCCACTGGCTGTAAACAGTAGCCGGTAGATAGTAGCCAAGGTAGAGACCAGAAGCAGAGAGTAGCAGAGTGAAAACAGAGACCCCAAGAAAACAGTGAGCAAGTGAGAAAAATGGCCCAACTGAGTGTGCAGAGTCGAATCTGCCTGTTGTCACCAAATGGAGCCGTGCAGTCTCTAGCAGAACACACAGGGTCTGACCGATGACCGCATTCTACTACTAGAATGTGGGCAGACTCGCTCGGACACAGATGGCTAATGCAAAGATCCCATCCCCTGCTACTGTATCTACCACAAATGGATGTCAACATGGTCACCTGACTACTATGGTGGTGCGACTACTGCAGTGGCATGCCACACAGTTACAATGTGTCAGATGTAGGTTAGTGGGACTTGGGGGGAACTCAAAGGAATCATACATTACATTGTGGGAGCCTTGACCATCCACAGTTTTCCCATCTTGGTTAGAACCAGGAGTTTGATCACACAAACCGGAATTGTTGCGAGAAGATCACCTCGAGTGTAATGCACTTGCTGCCTTGAAAGCCATCCCTCTCGAGTCAATGCACTGGGGAGATCTCAGTTTTTGTGTCAGACATTTATCATCAAATAATGATGTTTAAATTTAGCTTTGCAAATTGCTCCTGCTAATTTATTGACACATACACTGGGTGCAAGGCACAATACTGCTGGAGAAGTACTGTGGAAGTACCCTGACGGTATTCCTAATATTGTCAACAGACTTTTCCAGAAGTATTTTGACAGTACTGAAGGTATTCAGGTAGTATCTTAGATTGGTATGAATACTGGCAAAAAATCTCTTGGTGAGTATGATGACAGTATTAAGAATACTTCTACAATACTGACATGATACCTCCCCAGTATAAGGGCATCCTCAGCCTCTAGCAAAGGGAAATCTGAAGTTAAAATTATACTACATAGTACAGGGATTAGAGGCACACCTAGCAAAGGGAAATCCAAAGAGAAAACTCTAAAGACCCTTTTGCCAGTGCCCAGTATATGTGAAGACTGCCAAAATCAAATAGTAATCTAAAAATAGAAAAGGCGGAGATAGGCTGATCAAGGCCATCACATGACATCATACCAAGGGGTAGATGTCGGAAGGGTACTCCATCTCTAAATATAAAACTGTCAACATGCACAAATGTGATTGAAAGGGAAATTAGTAATAAAATAAGAAACAAATCATAGAAAATGAAGAATAGAAGGAAACGAGGTGAGGAAAAATATAGGATGAATGTAAAAAATAGGAGAAACACGTGGGGCACCCTCTAGTCCCCTTACATCACCCCCCCTCTAAGATGCATCGCCCTGATGCATTCAAAATCGCATAGAACCAAAGTCACTGACTTGAATGCGACATGGTGCAGCAGTGTGCTGTTGGTGGAATTCCTTGACTAACTGAGGGGCATTCACATCGGACTCCTTGACCCATGAGTTCTCCTCATACCCATAACCCTTCCAGTGTACCAAATATTGGGGCTTCCCCCGACGCAACTGGCTGTCCAAGATTGACTCCACTTTGTACTGGGGTTCTCCCTCAATTACTGTAGGTAGTGGTGGTGGATGTGAATGGCGTCCTGGGAAAGGATCTGGGGGAGCTGGATGGAGTTTTATGACATGGAAGACTGGGTGAAGTCTGGACATGGAGGCTGGGAGGCGCAAACGATAGGCATGCATTCCAACACTCTTGACAATGGGAAAGGGTCCTAGGAAGTGATGGGTGAGTTTCTTGGATGGATGTGTGGTGGAGATGTCACTGGAGTCAAGATAAACTCAATCACCAACCTTGTACTGTGGCATTGGAGAATGGCATTGATTGTAAAAGTGTGCCATGTTGTCCTTTGCCTTTGCCAAGGCTCCCTTTGCCTCCTCCAAACTGTCCCTCATGCGCTCCGTGAACTCATTCACTGGCTCAATGTGCGAGGGGGCTTGGTGATGTTCGAATCTCATATGTGGATGCTGTCCAGTGTCTAAGAAGAAAGGGGTTTGTTGAGTGGAAGTGTGGATGTGGTTGTTGTATCCAAACTCGGCCAAGGGGAGGAGATCATCGCAGTTGTCCTGGCGCTCATTGACAAAGACATGGATGTACTGCTCCAGTTCCTGGTTAACTCGCTTGGTCTAGCCAACAGTTTGCGGGTGATAAGTGGTTGAAACAAGGAGTTTGATCCCCAGAATTCGGTACAACTCACAGGTGAACTCTGGCACAAACTGAGGGCCATGGTCAGAAAGGAAAGCACCAGGAAGTCCATGTAATTTCCACACATGGTGGAGATAGAGGCGGGCAGCACCCAGGGCACTGACAGTGGTGTGAGTGGGAATGAAGAATGTGTTTTCGAGCAGAATCAACTGTTCACATCACTGCATCAAACCCATTCAACTCTGGCAACTCCACCACAAAGTTGACACTGATAACATCCCAACGAGACTCTGGAATAGGGAGGGTGTAGCTCACCAATGTGTTTGCGATGAGGAATCTTGGTGTGTAAGCAAAGGTCACAAGTACAGCAATACTGACCAATGAGCCATGACATCTGTGGCCACCAATAATTCTGTGAGGTGAGCTCCAAGGTCTTCCAGTGTCCAGGATGACCAGCAATCCATGAGTCATGGTGTTGGGATATAATGTGTCGATGAAGACCTGGGTTGTTGGGGATGTAGATGCGATCTCTGAAACACAACAAGTCCTCCTTTTCTGCCCACTCTGCTGCACACAAGGAGAGGGTGGATCCCTTCCTCAACTCTTTAACAGCTTGGGCCATGACATGTATGATGCCTTCCAATGCCCAGATAGTAAACAGGTTTGGCTGCAACAACACAATGTCTTGATTGTCATTGCTGCCATCCCCATGGTCCACGCATCGGGAGAGGGCATTGGTCTTCCCCATGCTGCGACCCAGACGGTGGTGCAAGGAGAAGTCAAACCTGGATAGATACAGGGACCAACAAGCTTGAGGACATTTCAACTTCTTGGCCATCATAAAGTACTCGAGGTTCTTGTGATTCATCCAAATTTCCACCCTTGAGGAAGTGTCGCCACTCCTTGAGTGCACACATAATTGCCAACATCTCCTTGTCATGGATCTCGTAGTTTTGCTCCACAGCACTAAGGCTTTTGGAATAGAATGCAACAGGATGCCACTTCTGGTCCTCTGGAGACTGCTGAGACAACATGGCGCCCATTGCAAAGTCAGAACTGTCGGCCTCTACATGAAAAGGGCACGAGTCGTCAGCAAAGGTAAGAATGGGAGCAGAAGTGACTATCTCCTTAAGCCTTTTGAATGCCTCCTGTTGTGCATTGTCCCCACCTCCATGCCTCCTTCTCTGTCAAGTCAAACAGTGGTCGTGCATGATGTGAGAAATCCTTGATAAAACACCAATAGAAATTGATGAAGCCCAGGAAAGACTGCACCTCTTTCTTGTTTGTGGGCATTGGCCAAGCCATGACCCCACACTACTGGGGCTGACCTGTGTTTCCCACAGAAACACAGCCTTAGAAACTTGTTTTAAGACTTCTGATGTGTATATCCTTTGGATATTCTTAATATGTATGTAAAAGAAATGTCAGGGAAATATCTTACATGTATCCAAGCTGTATCTGCAAGGAACATAAAAGGTGTATTCTACAATGTTTCTTTCAGATCCCTTCTGGAAACATTTTTCATGTTCCCTTTGTGTAAGTTAAAGAAACACTTTTTATGTAATTCTGCCTGTATCTGCCAAAAACATTTGACATGTAATTTTATTATATGTTTCCTATGGATACATGCAAAGAACAAAGGGGTTACCATGGTTACACATGTATCCCTAGGAAACACATAATAAAATTACATGTTAAATGTTTTCTGCAGATACAGGCATAATTACATTGAAAGTGTTTCTTAAACTTACACAAAGGGAACATGAAAAATGTTTCCAGAAGGGATCTGAAAGAAACATTGTAGAATACACCTTTTATGTTCCTTGCAGATACAGCTTGGATACATGTAAAATATTTCCCTGACATTTCTTTTACATACATATCAAGAATATCCAAAGGATATACACATCAGAAGTCTTAAAACAAGTTTCTAAGGCTGTGTTTCTGTGGGAAACACAGGTCAGCCCCAGTAGTGCATCCAGTGTGCGGAATCTGTTGGGTCATTAAGACCAGGCTCAAACCAACTGAGAGCTGATCCTTTAAGATAAGAAAGGATAAATATGATCTTTTTCTCATCAGAGGAAAATACATGTGGGCAGTCATGGAAATGAAGATTACATGAGACTAGAAAGTCTCTACGTTTCTTTGGGTTGGAGCTATCGAAAGTGTCAGGGTCACGAACTTTGATTTTCTCAGTCTTGGGTGCGTTGTTTTGTCGGAGGGTGCAGATACTCTCCGACAGGTTGTAAAGAACATCTATGAACCTATCCCCTGGATCAGGGCTTCCCCCTGCAGGAGGTTGATTGTCAGGATCATTGGGATCGGGGTCACTCCCAGGGCCGTCTGGACCACTAGGGTCGTCGGGTCTGCCGGGAGGTCCGTCCTCTAGACCACGATCTTCCAACCCGTAGGGTTCAGGCTGGTTGATGCCCCCTATGTGTTACGATTTGTTATCTGGACCCGCAAGACCAGGCACTTCATTTTTCTGTTCGACTCGACTCACTTCCGATGGGAGACACCTTGATGCATGGTGACTCCATGCACCCGAATCCACTCCCACACACACCGTGGTACGACAACCCCTTTACATGAGGTCCATGACATTGGACCCTCACAATCAACATGCTGCACTGCAGCATGTCCTTGACATTGGATCCTTGACATTGGATCCGTGACATCAGATGCCTCATGCTAGGCATGAGGCTTATCTCTTATTGTTCTCTGATATGCTGCGCCACAGCACTCCTTGACATCGGATGCCTCATGCAAGGCATGAGGCCTATTGTTTCTATTGCTCTTGTCTATATTTACCTGATAAGCATCTCACCTTCCGATTGGACAATAGATAGTCCTGGAACAGTATATAAGCTGCAGCTACACTCTGTGTATTCTCCAGCTTGACCTAATTCAAATAATGGTCTTAGACTCAACCAGAACACTCGACAGCTTAGGAAGCCCCTAGCTGTGATAACTCGAACTTGACAGTTGGAAAGCCTCCAACTGTGATACATGAACCGACGGTCTACTCAGAAAGCCTCTGAGTATGGATAGCTGTATCGACTTAGGAAGCACCAAGTCCTGAACAGAACCCGATACAGTAAGAAAGCCTCTTACTGCAAGAACTGATACAGTTGGAAAGCCTCCAACTGCAACATACAAAGACTAGGCTGAGTTGAGACCTATAGTCTTAACACTATGTACTCAAGGGGAGTTCTTGATCAAAAATCTTCTGGGTTATCAGAAGAGTGCGGGGCATGGGTAGACATGAGGTTGGCACTGATAGAAGGGGCTCCTGAGCTGATTTGTCAGAATATGTTTGAGGGTCTGGAAGACACTCCAAAAGTAGTGGCGGGATGAGGGTTGGAAAGGGTGGATCGCTGGATCGCAGAGATCCCTGGGATAGTGCCGGTGTGTTGGGAATTCCTGGTTGTGTGCTGGTGAGTTTTGGTTGGGGTCATAGGAGGAGAAGAGATGAGTGAAGTGTGAGTTTGTATATACTGTTAAGAACTGATCCTAAAAGGCCACTTTGGAATCCGACTGGACACTGCGGGTGATGATAGTGGGAGTTTGTCAGGTCGATGCGGATTCTGCGGGAGGGGAAATGGAAAGGACTTGGCTTCAGCTTGTAAGAAGCTGCGCCCTTCACCTCGTCTGGTGTCCTAATTTCAAGTCGAGGGTTTAGAGGTAGGAGTGGGAAAGTGCAGTAAACATGGGGAGGAGTATGGAGGGACTTAGGTTTAAGTTCAGGTGAGGTTAGAACTTCAGAGGGAGACTAGAGGTTGAGTTGAATGGAGTTCAGACTCTTAGAGGACAGAGGTAGGAGTAGAATGAGATTTGGATTGACAAGTTAAAGTCGAGTCTATGTCGATATATGAACTCAGGAGTACAAGGCAAAACTAACTAAGCTTAAATACTGTAGTCTGGAATAATGCGGAACAGGAATGAAGACTGTGGCAGTGTCTCGACTGCTTAGATAAATTATCTAGCGGGAGCCACACAGGAATCCGTAGTCGAATTTGCAATAGAGATGGCAGCCTTGGGAAGGCAGCCATGGATGCTGTACAAGGTGGCCTGGTGGACAGCCATGTGGGCAGTGCAAGGCAGCCAGAAATGAAATTGGGAGGAGTAGACAAATGTCGGGTCAGATGTGTGGGAAAGAGCCGGATGGAATGCAGGTTCTGATCAGGCAAGGAACGGTTCTTGACAGAACTACATCGTTTTGCCACATCGACTCTCGAAACTCTCATCACATTGCCTATCTGTTGTGTCATCATCTCTTACCTCGCTTTCAACTATTGTCACCATCTCCTGAACTTGTGAAACCATTTCAGAGATTCTTGAACTTCTCCACATCACTGCTAAACTCTCTTGTATTGTTTCGGAATGCTTTGTAGTGTTTCACGTTACTTCGGATGGCTTCGCAGAACTTCACACAGTCTAATACGGCTTCGCAATGTCATACAGTACATTTACCAGCCTTTGGATAACACAGTGATATTCAGTACCACCTCACAACCTTTCTCTGACTCGTGTTATATCTCCTAAGACCTGTTTAGTTGGTTTTGGTTGAGTTTCCAGGTTGAGCATTATCAGCATCAGTGTGACATGGCATGAGTACAGAGGTTGGTGGGTGCTTACTAGGCAGGTACCCCCCTTCTGGGGTCTCCTGGCATCCCTCTGCACCCTCCTAGCCCATGTTGACAGCCTCACATCCCATTTGAATGGGGAGGAGGGGATCAGGTGGGCATGGGTGTGGGTTGCACATTTTTCATCCTGGCAGGTTGTCCTCAGTAGTATACAACCTAAAAAGCAATAAATTACAATTAGTTGGTTAATAAAAAGAAAAAGAAAAAAGAAAAAAACTTATCTATGGCCAAAATGATGTTGCCATCATTTGGGCCCACATTCTGTCCAGTCGGCTTGCGTTTTTCATCGTGGCAGGTCATCCCCAGTAGTCTACCACCTAAAAAACAATAAATTACAATTAGTTGATTGATAAAAAGAAAAAGAAAAAAGAAAAAAACTTATCTATGGCCCAAACGACAGCAACATTGTTTGGGCCTGCATTCCATCCAGTCAGCTCGTGTTTTTCATTGTGGCAGGTCATCCCCAGTAGTATACAACCTAAAAAGCAATAGATTACAATTAGTTGATTGATAAAAAGAAAAAAAAAAAAAAAAAGATCTGCACGCATGATGGGGGGATTGATGGTTTTGATGTGAGGGGTTATTTATAGATGAGTTTGTTGAGATAGGCCGTTCACACCACAAGCATAGGTGGAATACCTAAGAGAACACAACTGCAGTCCCCTAGGTGTATATCTAGGGTTTATATACTATGTTACATATATTGTACATTGTTGTTACCAATGCATGCATACATCTTGATGTGTGTGAAATAAAATTCTCATGCTATCAGAGTGTAGTGTACTTTGGCATTATTTGGCGTCATTGGGGTGTAATTCGACATAGTAAGATAAAAATGAAATTTTATTAGGTAATGGGGCAGTTTCCTAACATTACCCCCCTTTTCTGCCTCGACTTCCAGGCAAGAAAATATTGCATCTGTCCCCTCCATAAAAATTTGGTAAGGCCAGAATTTCATCCCCTCATACACCATTCTTGCAATGCAACATGAAGCATTTGGATTATGTTTAAAGAATTGGGCAATTGTGTAATGTGCTCGCTTACAATTCTCTTCGGGCTCCCACAAATTATTTTTGTTGGTATAGTTTTTCCAGTTTATTAAGAACTCCAATTTGTTCCATCAAAGATGTGAGTCTAGAATTTCTTCAACTATGTATTCTGGAGCACCTTCTACTATTATTGGAGGTTGTGGGGTGGTTTGTTGGCCAGGAATAGTGGGTGGGTGTAGGCAGGATATGTTAATCTCAGGATCAATCTTGAATGATTGGGGTAATTTTAGCACTACTGCATTAGGCAAGATCACTTTAGAGATCACATACAGGCCAACTTGTTTCTCTGTAAGTTTCCTTGAAGGTCATGGAATATTTAGGGCCTTGGTACTTAGCCATACCAAGTCACCAACTTTGTACTCTGGAGCATGTGCTCGAGTGTGATCTGTGTGTCACATCCTGTCATCATGTGCTTTCTTCAATGCCACCTCTGCTTCTTCTTGTACCTTTTACATCTTAGATACAAAATCTTCTACCCGCTGTACTTTGACTTCCCTTCTGGGTTCCACTCCCATGCGAGGATGATACCCATAATGGTGACATACGCATAGCCAAATGGAATTTATTATTGTGTGAAAATTTGGCAATTGCCAGCCATTCAGTCCAGTTGGTCTGGCAGTAGTTGACAAACATAGGTAGGTACTGCTCCAACTCCTGATTCATTCTCTCTGTCTGCCCATCAGTCTGTGGGTGATATGCCATAGATAATTTGGTTTGAATTCCTAATATGTTATTTGGTTCTTGCATAAATGCAGAAGCAAATTGTGGTCCACAATTGGAGATAACAGTATCAGGTAATCCATGTAACTGCCATACCTGATTTAGATAGAGGCATGCCAAGCCCAATGATGAGGTTTCTGTAGTAGTAGGAATAATATGGACCTCCTTTGTGAAGCGGTCACATACTATGAATATTGCATCATACCCTTGAGCCTTGGGTAGTCCAGTGATAAAATCCACAGATATATCTCGCCACGGTGCTTTAGGTATAGGGTTTGGCATTAACTTTCCTGCAGGTTTCTCTGGAAATTTCTTCCCCCTCATGCACATATCACATCCATCCACATACCCCAACACATATTTAGAAATTCTGGGCCACCAATAGTTTCTCATCACTAATTCCAATGTCTTCCATCTTCCTGGGTGTCCAGCCATCGGTGTATTATGATGTAACCAGATGATTGGACAATCTCCCTTTACAAATCCTGATCCTTCAGCACATACCCCTTTCCTCAGAATAACACCAACCCTTGCTCCTCAACCCATTCATCTCCTCTAATATTACCCTTCTTCTCTTCCTTCATAGCTTTCACAGCTTCCACTACCTCATCATCCATATCTGAACATTGTCTAATTTTAGACAACATTTCTGCTTCTGAGCCATCTATTAATAGATGCCCTTGACACATAGTGCAAATGTGAAAATATTTGGGTTTGAGTAAGGTAACATTCTTATTGTCCTCCTCCACCCCCCCTTTTGTGATCAATATGTCTGGATAATGCATCTGCTTTCCTCATTAAGCTTCCCACTTTGTGGACTAAGTGAAAATGGAAACATGATAGGAATAGCACCCAACGCCCTTGCTGGTGATTAAGCTTTTTAGCTGACATGAAGTATTGCAGATTTTGATGATCCATCAAGATCTCAATCTGATGTGTACATCCCTCTAAGTAATGCCTCCATGCCTCCAACACTCGTATTATTCCCAGCATCTCTTTGTCATGCACATTATAATTCCTTTCCACATCATTGCACAATGATGCCATTTGTCATCTTCGCACAGCACTGATAATACTGCTCCAGTAGCAAAGTTGGATGCATCTGATTCCACTTGTAAAGAGCGGGTGAAATCTACTGGGGCTAATATTGGTCCCTCCACAAACTTCTTCTTCAACTCCTAAAACACTGTCTGCTGCTGCTCTCCCCACCTCCACACTACTCCCTTTCATGCAAGGTTATGTAAGGGTGCAGCAATTTTGGAAAAATTATGCACAAAGTGACGATAATAGTTTGTGAGTCCCAAGAAAGCTTGAACCTCTTTGATGGGGGTAGGCACAGGCCAATCTGTGATCACCTGTACCTTGATCAAATCCATTTTGATCCTGTCAGGGCTGATCAATAATCCTAGGAACACGATCTCGCTTGCCCCCAACACACACTTCTCTGGTTTCAAAAATGGATCATTCTCTGCCAACCTCCGCAACACCTCCTGCACTATCGCCTCATGATTTTCTTCATCCTCCATAAATATCAGAATGTCGTCAATAAATATTATTACCATGCCCTTGTCAATTACATCATTGAAAATGTGGTACATCATATTGTGGAAAGTTGGGGACTATTGGTCATCCCGAAAAACATGACAAGCAGCTCAAAGGATCCTTGGGGCATGGCAAATGCAGCCTTCCACTCATCTCCTTTCTTTATTCATACATTATTGTATCCCCATCATAAATCCAATTTTGTAAAGACTTTGGCTTTTCCCACCTTGTCAATGATTTCAGAAATCAAAGGCAGGGGGTACATGTTCTTCACTGTCCACTCTCAAATACCTGTAATCTGTACATATCCTCTTTTTCCTATCTTTCTTTGGCATGAAGAATACTGGTGATGTCTGTGGTGATTTTGAAGGTCATATGTATCCCTTGTGCAATTGCTCATTTAGGAATGCATCAACTTCTTCTTGTTCCATCAGAGATAATGAATATACATTCGACTTCTTTGGCACAAACCCTGGCTTCATCTTGATCACATGATCCCATGGCTTCCACACTGGCATTCACTCAGACTCCTTCTGAAAGACTGACGGATATTCATGATATGCTTTTGGTACACACTCCTCCACTGGCTTCTCCTTATCCACAATATTCTTGTCCCATGACTGTCCTCCACAAATTGCTCTAAAGGTTTGCTGATGCTCTTCCTTTTCGATCATGATTGGAACTTCCCCATTTGGCATTTCCTCATCCTCCACTTCCTCTATCATAACAGAATACTTCCTCAGACATTCTTCCTCTCTCTTTTTCCTTTTCTCCTTCTTCATCTTCCTCCCATACACATTACATTCCTTAGCACAACGAGTCATTTGTACTTTCCCGGTTTTCTAATCAATTCCGGGATTATGCTTCCATAACCATGGACATCCTATTATTAGATTGGTTTTCCCAAGATCACACACTTCGAATATGGCTCGCTCTTGATGCTCCTGATACTTTAGTACCATAGTCACCTCCTCCTTGATAGTTCCTCCATGATTGACTGTTCCATCAATATTTCACACCATTATAGGTTGCACCAGCTTGTGTGTGCTAATACTGTTTCCAGTAATTAAGGACTGATTAATAAATAATCCTGTAGCACCACTATCAAGCAATCACTTCCACATCAATTGCTGCATGTGTGTCCACTGTGTTCAATCCCATAGTCAATGTTCTATTTGCACAGAGCAAATAAAGAATTTAGGGGTTTTCAGAAATGGTGCATGACAATTTTCTGTGTCATGTGATTGACAATTGTTGTACTCCTCATCAATTAATACATTGTAACGATTCTGGGTCACCAATGGGGAAACCTTCACTGGGGCTCTTCCACAAAATTCTTCTGCCTGCCTTCCTCCAGCTTTACTTCCTCGATTGTAGCTTCCCTAATCTTTCTTTTCTGCCTACAATTCCTAGCAATGTGTCCTGACTGCCCACAGTTAAAACATTTAAGTGGGGCTTGTCTCCCCGCTTGATCAACCTCCATTGCATCTGCTGGTTATAAGGGCAACCTCAGCCTCTAGCAAAGGGAAATCTGAAGAGAAAACTCTAAAGACCCCTTTGCCAGTGCCCAGTATATGTGAAGACTGCCAAAATCAAATAGTGATCTAAAAATAGAAAGGCAGAGATAGGCTGATCAAGGCCACCACATGGCATCATACCAAGGGGTAGATGTCAGAAGGGTACTCCGTCTCTAAATATAAAACTGTCAACATGCACAAATGTGATTGAAAGGGAAATTAGTAATAAAATAAGAAACAAATCATAGAAAATGAAGAATAGAAGGAAACAAGGTGAGGAAAAATATAGGACAAACATAAAAAATAGGAGAAACATGTGGGGCACCCTCTAGTCCCCTTACACTGTTGCTGCTGACTCTGCAACTATAGGTGTCACTGCCATGGCCAGTGGCTGTGCCCTCGGAGTTTGCACCTGAGGCGCCTTTCCTTTCCTCCTGATGGCTTTCCAAATTTGCTACTTCCATACATCAACTTTGATTCTGCCTGTTCCTGCTGATATTGCCAATCAAGGAACATCACCCAATTATACCACTTGTCCAACTTCTCCGGCATGGAAGGTAGTTGGTAGATAGACTTGAATAAAGAGGGATTTAATCCTGCTTTCAAAAACTCTACCAATGCAGCTTCTCCCATATCTGTTTGCAAAGCTTCTGCTTTGAACTGCAAAATAAATTCATCTGCTGTTAGGGAACCTTGGCACATGGCTTTAATTTGGCATTGGCTGTTGCCTTTGGATTAGGGTCCCCAAACTGTGCCTCCAATCTCTCCAAAAATTCCTTGAAGGTTGCAAATGGTTTCTTTCCCATGGCAATTTGATTAATAGCCTTGTTTCTCCATAACTGTGCTTTCCCCCCCTGAATGCATGAGAGAGCAAACATAATCCTAGACTCAGCTGTATGAAACTCAGGCTTCCTCCCATGGATGTACAATACTATAGAGCTGATAAAAGATTTTGTGTTCTCCATGGTACCATCAAAGATTTGCGGGGATGCATACTTAGGTAAGTGCACTTTCCATTTCCAGATCTCTCCACTATCTCATCCTCCTGCAACATCCACTCCACCATCTCCTCCATCTCATCATCTCTATCTCCTGTCATCTCTGGCTGTACTTCTGCTGGTCTGGGCTGTGATGCTGCCAACACTGACACTAATTGTGACATTTGCACTGTAAGCACGTCAATTTTCATGCCTAGCACTGGTGTGGGAACAGGATTAGGACTGGGATTAGAAGTTGAGGGTTCAGACATAATTGTTAGATCTGTGATGAATCACTTCTTTGACTTGTTCTTCAAAATTTCTCCAAGCATCAACAGGTCACGTGATGTTTGTCAATTGTTTGTCAATTGCTTGTTTGTTTGTTGGGCGCCTAATTTGGCACTCAGATCAATACCCCTTCCAACAGTGCCTGATCTCAGAGATAATACTGAATTTGGCCTGTACCTAAAAATAGTTGTCCAAATAGAGTAATGCAAATCGTAACTAAACCAGATCCAATTGGTTGTCTGGTTGCAGCTGTCCTAATGGCGAGTGCTGCCTCTCAATCACTGGCGGTTGCAATGTAAGGTGAGGCCTGGCATTGGCTTACAAAAGAAAAAGTAGATTACATATGTACAAGTACTTCTGGCTCGTGCTGAAAGGATGAGTAATTGGATGTGGCATGGTGAAACAATGACGTATGTGCAAGTAAGAGAAGGTGCACTGATATGGGAAGTTGTGTTCTTCTGTTAGGGTGACACCCACTATCACAATGGGCAAGTTCTGAGACAGTTGAGTTTCAACTGCCCTTGAGGCAGTTGACTTGCAGTTGACTCATAGTTGACTCACAGTTGACTCATGGTTGACTACCTTATTACATAATCCTACCAAATTGAGCACTTGGATTGATGCTTCCTTTTACAAACAAATATCTGTTTAAATCAATAGGTTCATGATAGTGACTATGGTGACAGGCATCAGACTCTTACATGGGATGGTTAGAGGATGTACATCAGTTACAATAGCAACCAATTTTGATGTTTCTATTAAAATGGTCCAAAACAGCTGTCATTCTTTCCCCCTCTTTTCAAGGCCTTTACACTGCCCCATATGTTCCACATGGATCTGTGCAGAATTGCGCAGACTCCATGCAGATTTGCAATTCATACAATAAACAATTTTAGCTGTGCAACAGGGTGTGACAGTCCACATGGATCTGTGCAGACTAACATGGAATCCATGTATTTTACTCAGATTCCATGGATTTTGTCCATCCACATTGATGATACTCAACCCAGGAAAACCACCAAAACAGCCGATGAGGCAATCAATGATATTTGCAACAAGTCAGAGGAAGGGCGTAAATCATTCCGAATGTTTGTAGTCAAACTGATAGGAAGATAACTAGTGGGTACTAGTCACGAAGGTAGTGCTATAGGGGATGAAGGTATTTGATGAGGTCCAATGGGGTATCGATCAACATTGAGGATGATCGATGAGATCGACAGTGAATGATGTTGATTGTCAATGGTCGATGTGTGAATTCTGGGGACCTTTCGATAGGTCGATAGTATATGAAGGCTATAGCCAATGGCCACAGAGTGTTGAACTGGTTACTAGTGCTAGCAACAAGAGGATCGAAGGAGGATCGAGGACGACAATGGTCACGGAGGTTTCTTGTTGATCAAGAAAACTCATAGAAGTTTAGATTGTTTGAGAGGATAGATCTGATTCTTAGAACTTCATATGAGATGATAGGTGAAGATGATTTTCTTTTTTTTTTCCAAGTAGATACTACAGAGTTTTATATGTTTTAAAGAAACTTCCTACAATGGAATGAGAAACATGGGTAGAACATGAGGCAAAAGATATGAGTTAAGGCACAAGGCCAAAAAGGAGACTGGAATCCAAATAAGAAACATATATATCATATGATGAAAGAGTAGTAAAGGGTATAGAACTAAAAAGGGACTGTCCTTTGTGTATAAACCATGCTAAGTCTCACAATAATTTGTCCAGTGGGTTCTGTGCACGATAGGGAGTTGGAACGAGGCTGACCTATTATCAGCAGGCTAGAGCATGAGTTGGAATACTTCCTGGCGCATGGTATTCCACCATATAGATAACAAATGTGGTACCCAATGTCGCTCGTAGTCTCTCAATATCGATCGATGATGCTCGATGATGTTTGATTGCAGTCGTGGCTGTTCGATGTTTGATTGGGGATGTTCAACAGTTGTTTAGAGGGATCTTAGGGGCTTTCGACGTAGTCCTAAGGTTGTGCAATGTGGTTCCTCGGTATGATCAATGTAGCTGGTGATGTTTCGATGCAGTCAATATGATATTGCGATTGATAGACTTGGTCGGAAGTGGTCGTGCTGCTTCTGGGACATTGTGGGAGTTAGCCAATGTGATTAGAATGTAGTCGGAATGGTGTATCAGCCTTTGAGCCAAGGAGACAACCTATCAATGTCCATGATCAACCAGGTCAGATGAGCAAGGACAGTCTGCATGCATCCGAACAGACCATTTGAGCTTAGCAAAATAATGTCACCAATGGTATTTGAGCCCATAGCCTCATGACTAAGTAAGAGAGTACAGACACACATTACTGCTACACTATGCAGCCATTATTGTTTGTGGCCATTGATGCAACTACATACCACTGTTTGGCTTTGTATGACAAAGCACACAGCCGCATCATCAATGTTGCCAGCTCATCACTCACCACCACCATCAATGCCACCACCACCACTACCACTGTTCCCATGCCCACTCCCACCATCACCACCACCTTCAAACGACAGCAACTGTTGTTTGGGCCATAGATAAGTTGTTTTTTCTTTTTTCTTTTTGTTTTTATCAATGAACTAATTGTATTTTATTGCTTTTTAGGCTGTATACTACTGGGGATGACCTGCCACGATGAAAAACATGCAACCCACGCCCATGCCCACCCAATGCCCCTCCTCCCTGTTCAAACGGGATGTGAGGCTGTCGCCATGGGCTAGGAGGGTGCCGAGGGATGCCATGAGACCCCAGAAGGGGGATACCTGCCTAGTAAGCACCCACCAACCCCTGTACACGCACCACATCGCACTGATGTGCCCAAACCCCTCCCCCCCCCCCAAAAAAAAAAAAAAAGACAGAAATCTAAATGGGGGATGACAGCGACAAACAACAACAAGCCACCCACCCCCAGCCTCATGAGCAACTGCTCATGGAGTGGAACGTGGGTGGAACAATGATGAGGAAGGGGGGTGCGTAAACCCCCACAAAACAGATGAAAATGAACACCAGGGCCCCACCATGACCACCCACGGTGATGGACAACATACCACCCACCCCCAGCCCCACGAGCAACTGCTTGGGGGGTGGATCACAGGTGGAACGACCACGACAACACCCAGAAGGAGGAGACAATGCTGCCATGACAACCGCCCACCCCCAGCCTTGCAAGCACCTGCTCGTGGAGTGGATAAGGGTGGAACAGCGAGGATGATGGGGGGACAATGATTGGGGGACAATGAACAGGAGATGCCACCCAGGACCAACCCCCATGACACTGACAAAACCGATGCCAACTACAGAATGACACACCACCCACCTCCAGCCTCGCAAGCAACTGCTCGTGAGATGGATGGTGGGTGGAATGATGACAAGGGGGATGGGCAATGAGAGGAAAGGGAGACGAGGGGGGAGGGGGGAGGGAGATGAGGAGGGAGATGACAACAACACCTGGACTCCCCCTCACACCTTGGGCGAGGGAGGGTGTCTTTCATTGTATTGTATCCCTCACATCTAATGTGAGGGATGTAGGTAATAAATTTTATTTGATCTTAATTGTGTAATTTTCGAGTGAGTGTAAATACTTAAGTTTGAGTTTGAGTGTCATGAATAGACTTTATATACATAACAAACCCACCCATATGCCATCAACCCATGCCTCAATTCTTCATTTGGGTCACCACAGGGTCGGAGTCCATGCGGACTTATGTGGACTCCGCATGGACTGGGGCGGAGTCCATGCTGAAGGGGGTACAATTTTTCATTTTGGTCACCAGATGGTCAGACTCTGCATGGAGTCTGCACAGTCTGCATGGATCCACGCAGAACATATGGGGCAGTGTAAATTACTGCTCTTTTCCTTTGCTGAGGCTTCACCAAGTTCACCATGCCTCCAGTCATATGTAACTGCACAATTTGTAGCACAAAAACCATCTTCATCAATGGTGTTGAATGGCCAGGACAGTATGTTGATGGTTCTACCCATTTGAAGCATGAGAAACAGGATACATGGCCTGTTTCACAACTGGCAAAGGGGAAGCAGCAATCATCATCCCCAAGCCCATCACTAAAACATTCTAGAGCTTCTAATTCTCCCACAGGTAAGTGCTACATTGTTATTGTTAGATCAAGACTAATAGTAATTATGCAGATATCAACTTTTCTACAGTACTTATCACAAAGACAATCTGCCTCCTTGTCATCTGGCTCCACAGTAGAGCTGGTGTGAGTCGTTCTATCACCAACAAAATTCTACAAGGACTTCAACTTATTATTTCTGTGACTTTCTCTATTGTTGAGGTTGCTCTTTCATCATCTGGACTCAATGTCAAACATCAAACATCTTCATGATGTCCATACAGCATATCAGCTTCACTGCTCAGAGCCAGAAATCATTCAGACAGCATGCTGCCCCAAGTGCTTTTCCCTCTTTTCTCATCCTATTCCTTGGCAATGTCAGTGGAAGGCATCCCCAAGATCACAATCCTGTAACACAAAACTTTGGACAACTCAGAATACTCCAAATGGGCCTAAATGGGTCCCATGTTGTCTATACACTACACAATCCTTTGATTCTTGGCTTCAGTTCTTTTTATCTTCCAAGGTCATTGAAGACAGCCTTCATGAGGCTTTCAACCACCACAGAAACCATATACCAGCTGCCTTTGGTGCCACTATGAATGATATCCAGGATAGTCCTGCTTGGGATGACTTGCAGGGTTTTCTACAATCTCCTTATCATCTAATATTTGGAATCTATATTGATTGGTTGAATCCTTATACCAATAAGATTGCTGGTAAGTTATTAACAAATTCTGCATAGACTATGACACTTCTTATCTTATATATAGGCAAAAAAGTGTCTTGTGGAGCAATCCTGCTTTATTTCTTGAACTTTCCTTTTCATCTTCGGTATTGATTTGAGAATACATTTATGTTGGTCTCACACCTCCTCCCCATCTTCCTGACCCCACAACCATCTCTCATCTTCTTGAACCTGTTATTAAATCTGTTGCCAAGTATGGTGCTGCACCAGGCCAAAATTTGCCAACATCTAGACATCCTGATGGCATCTCTGTGAAAGCAAAAATTGCACCTGTGATTGCTGATCTTGAGGGAAGTTGGAAGGCTACTGGCTTTTTGGGACATGGTGCTACAATGTTCTGTTCTTTCTGCCTCTGCACCAGTGATCAGCTAGAGGATCTCAATATTCAATCTTGGGAACTCTGTAATGGTGCACAGGTGCCGCATGCGAGCACAGGCAGAGGCATGGTTGCATCAGACAACCAAAGCTGGTTGAAATGCTCTGCAAAAGACAACTGGTGTGGGATGGACTCCACTGCATAATCTTCCATATTGGGATCCAGTCAAACATGTTGTACTAGGTTTTATGTATAACTGGCTTGAGGGTGTTTTGAAGCATCATCTTCATGCACTCTGGGGAATTGGACAGGATGAGGATGAAAGCCAAAAAGTTAAAGCAGTGGAAAAGGATGAGCAGTGGAGTGAGGCAGATGTATCAGGTTCTGCTGAAGAATTGGATGACCTTTTTCAAGAAGCAGCTAAACATAATCTTGAGGCTGCAATGGCAATGCACCATACACCACCACCTATGTCTCCCTCACCATCTTCTTCTGAATTATCAGACTCATCCTCATCATCAACACCTACAGCCACACAGAGCCACACAAATCCCTATGCATATGGCTTCAATTATGATGATGATGATGATAACTATATTCCTGTTGACCCTTTGCCTTTTAGCTTCACAGAAACTGAGCTACAAGCAATAAGAAATTGCATTCATGATATCACTCTTCCAACATGGATACAAAGACCACCAACCAATCTTGGTGAACTAAGCCATGGCAAGCTCAAAGCCCAGAAATATCACACCCTCTTCACATGTATCTTTCCCCTCATTATTCCTGAATTCTGGTACATGACTACTGCCACAAATTTCCACCACCAGCACTTCTACTGCTTCTATCACATTGCAGCAACAAATATTGTAGCTACATATCAAACCTCCAATGCTGATGCTGATGCCTATACTCAGCATTATATTCAATATTGAACTGCTATTCAACAACTTTTTCCACATCATCCATCCAAGCCAAACCATCATTATGCAATGCATAATGGTGCTCTTCTCAAATATTGGGTCCTTTGGCTTCTTTTAGTGAGTTTCCAGGTGAACAAATGAATGGAAAGTTGCAAAAAATGAACACCAATTATCATCTCTGTATGTGTTTCAATTATTTTGCTCAAAAATTGATAGCTAATACCAAGATCAGGGGATTTAGATCTTACAATGCTTCATCAGATGAGTTGTCAAGCATGTGTAGATGCTTTACTGTACAGTGAAGATCATTTAAAAGGATTATGTGATATTCTTGAGCCAGGAGACATGGCCATGGATGACCATACAGTACCTCTCCAGCCTACAGAAGTGGCAGATATTCTAGCAAAGGCACCTTGCCTTCTTGAAGTAGATTATAACAATCTGCTTAATTATCTTCACCAGACAGGAAGACCATACCAAGCTTACTCTGATCTTCCCCATCTGCCAAATGCCATTATTCTCCCTCCACAAGCCCAGCATCTTTTGCAGGTGCACTGTGATGAGTGCACATTCAGTTGTGAAAGGTCACATAAAGGAAATAGTGCTATAAAGTTCTACAATCCATTGACACAGGCTCATGATACAGGATTCATTCAAAACATTTGGAGACTTCCACTGGAGGGAATAATGCACACCTTTATAAGAGTCTGCTTACATCAATCACTATCTACACAAGAGGAGAGGCAGGCACCATTCATACACCACCCTGGATTTATGGTACAAATTGTTGATGCACTCCCCTCTAACAACCTTAGTATTATTGAGCCTGTCCATATTATCACTCATGTCACAACTGTCCAGCAGCCAGCAGGCACTTATGGTATTGGCAGGAAGGTCCTGGTTGTATGTTGGGCTCCCAACAGAGGGTGCTGATAATTGTGCATCCCTTGCAATGATGTAGATAGCTGTTACAACCACAATTATGCCTTCATTCTATGCTTCATTTTCCTGTTCTGACTTCTTTCCAACTTGAAATCTTGTTCTGCTTCTACTTCCTTATTCTGTTCTGCACTATCTTTAGCATACTACCTATGTTCTATTTCTGCATATTTAAGTCTATAGTATTGTTTGTAATACCTTAGTCTGATAATTGCACTCAATTGACACCAACTTGCAACTCGTAATCCATGCATTAGTTCTTAGCTTGCTCATCTTGTGCACAACACCCCTTGAAGTTATGGACACACATAAGCACAGGGAGGCAAAGCTCACTGAAGCCAAGTCCATTCCACCCTTGTATGTTGCCATGTGGCTCACTCACTCTGTGCACATATTGCACTCTACTCATGCAGTTGTCTTTTGTCAGGTCATAGATTTTCCCTATATCTGCCTTACTAAGGCATGACACAGGTATGGGTAAACCCATGATAATATGGTTATGGGTATGCACGGTTATGGGTATGGGTTGGAAGTTGCCGTACCTGGGCAATACTGTACCAATTTCCATGGTGTTACAGGTATGATGTGGGTATCTTTCGTTCTTGTTTTTTTCTAACTAACTAATGTTTTTATTTGACTTTTAGGTTCTAATGGTGCTATAACCGGCCCAAACAATGTCTATCATCATTTGGGCCCTAGGTATTTTTTTCTATCTTTCATTCTTGTTTTTTCCTAACTAACTAATGTTTTTATTCAACTTTTAGGTTCTAATGGTGCTATAAGAACGAGACGACACTGTTGACAGCACTGCCCCACCACTGTTGTGAGCCTCTGCTCGCAAGGTGGATAACAGGGATGGGAGCAGCAATGAACAAGAAATGACACACCCCACCCCCAGCCTCATGAGCAACCGCTTGTGGGGTGGATCACAGGTGGGACGATGCAGTGGACCCGAGAACCACCACCACAACAGCACCCCCAACTGCTGCCACAAGCAACTGCTCGTGGGGTGGAAATGGGGAGCAATGAGTTTTGTTCGTGGCAACCATGGCCACCACCCCCCCCTCTCGCTGCAAACAGCTGCAAACACGAGTGGGGGGGGGGATTCTTGTTCAATATATTAGTTTAATCTAGTGTAATTATACTATTAAAATACATATTCATGTCAAAACCCACAAATAACGATGGACAACCCACCAAAACCCACGGTAATACCATACCCTTAACCATAGGGGTATGGTGTTGATGGATACGGGTGCGGGTACCACAAAATATACCCAGGGGTTACCCATGTCATGCCCTATGCCTTATCCTACATCCATATCTCTCACATGTCTCAGATTGCAACAGTTGTCTTTCATCAGATCATAGATTTTCCCCATGTCCATTTTGCCTACATTTGTCTCTCATGGGTCTCATATTGTAACAATAGCTTTGGATAAATAGAAAAGATGGGATTAACTTGAAATACATTACATGACTTGGCAAGCATGAATATGAAGAGGTAAGTAAATCAATTACCACCATTAACCAGAATATATATTAAACAACACCCATATCTCATTCATCACCTGACCCCTCATCTCCTGACCCCTCACCTGATACATCTGCCTCATCTTCATCATCCTCATCATCCTGCTGCTCAAGTCATTCCAATTTGTCTGGCATAGGTAGCTTGTATTCTGCCTGCACTTCATCACCATATTTGGCCATAAACTCCTTCTCTGGCATTCTTCCATTTCTCACCTGGCACAGAGCTCTGCAGGTGGCAGAGCAACATAAGCACCATTCTTGACATATTGGGCAGGCTCATGTATAGAAAGATTGTTCCAATAGATAGGATCAAACCAATCAGTTGGGACTTTCTTTGGGAGAGCAGTGAGCTCAGATAACTTTGGCATGGGGTCTTCACGGCGTTGCTCCAGTCTACAGATAAATAGGATCAGTCAAATGTAAAAAGAAAAACCAAGATTGGCCAACTTAAGGTGTCTTCTTTTGCTTCTATTCATCTGCTTGCACTCTTGATCAGCCATTCTAAAGAATGCAGTGACTTTCATTGAACATCCCTGCTTCTCCTTGATGTGGTGCACCACATCAACTGACTCAGCATTCCCTTTGGCCAACTCATCATCTGAATGGGCCTCATTCTCTCTAGCCAAGGCCACAATGTGTTTATTGAAAACATGCACCCTGAACACATCCATCCTGCCATCAGCAAGCTATCAAGGTTTATTAGTAAATACAATCTGCAAATGGCATATACAGAATTCCAGGAATTACATACCACACTACATTGTTTCCATACTCTGGTCATCTGCTTTGCTTTTGCAATACTTCCTGGATTCTTTGCCTCCAACTTGACAATACCATGCATATACGAGAAAATGAAGCTTCGACTCCTTTTCTCATGTGCCAATCACTAGGCTTCTTGGGCTTCTTGGGTTGCTTTGCAAAGGCCTTGTGGGCTTTCTTTGCTTGCAAAGCTCTTGAACCGGGGTTCATGTTGCTCAGAGAATGCTTGCGCTTGTCAAGTCCAGCCTGAGATGGGCCAGCCTCCCCTGAACTAGAACTTGCAGGAGGAGCTATTGGAATGTCAGAGTCAATTGAAGATGATGGAAGAAATAGTCCAGGTATCCAGTCAAGCCAGAAGATGAGTATGCACAAACACATTGAGAACAAAGGAACTCAATTGCAGCAAGCACAATCATGTGACATGTGGGAACATGCTGAACTTGAAGGTACTCAACACCCAGCATCTTGTAAGTTGCTTCACTCTTATTCCCCAAAGCCCCACTATGACATGCAGCACCCACCCCCAGCCCTGCTAGGAGAGGAAGACAGGAAGGCAGAACAAGGGGAATGAGTGCACAGCAGAGGGCCAAATGACATGTCATCATTTGGGCTCTAGTTTGTTATCTCTCTTCTCTTCCTTGTTTTATATACTAATGAAGTTTATCTTTCTTTAGGATATAAACTACATGCCACCACCTTCACCCCCTAACAACACCACCTCACCCCCTAACAACACCCACCACCATGAGCCACTGCTCGTGGGATGGATTGTGTAAATGATGGCAACAATGATGATGAGCAACAACAGCACCTAAGGCATGACATGGGTACAGGTAAACCCATGATAATATGGTCATGGGTATGCATGGTTACAGGTATGGGTTGGAAGTTGCCGTACCCAGGCAATACTGTACCTGTTTCCATGGTGTTACGGGTATGATGCAGGTATCTTTCATTCTTGTTGTTTCCTAACTAATGAATGTTTTTATTTGACTTTTAGGTTCTAATGGTGCTATAACCGGCCCAAATGATGTCTATCATCATTTGGGCCCTAGGTATTTTTTTCTATCTTTTGTTCTTGTTTTTATTTGACTTTTAGGTTCTAATGGTGCTATAACCGGCCCAAATGATGTCTATCGTCATTTGGGCCCTAGGTATTTTTTTCTATCTTTTGTTCTTGTTTTTATTTGACTTTTAGGTTCTAATGGTGCTATAACAATGAGACGACACCATCAACAGCACTTCCCCACCACCATTGCAAGCCTCTGCTTGCAAGGTGGATAACAGGGATGGGAGCAGCGATGAACAAGAAACAACATACCCTGCCCCCAGCCTCATGAGCAACTGCTCGTGGGGTGGATCACAGGTGGGACAATGATAACAAGCAGCAGCGGACCCGGGGACCACCACCACAACAGCACCCCCAACCACTGCCTTGAGCAACTGCTCGTGGGGTGGAAATGGGGTGCAATGAGTTTCATTCTGGGTGACTACAGCCACCACACCCCCCCCCCCCCCCTCTTGCTGCAAATGGCTGCAAATGCGAGTGGGGGGGTTTCTTGTTTGATACCAAGCTCAACGTCCATTGGGGCTACAATAATGTGAGGATAAAGGAGGGAGATGAGTGGAAGGCAGCCTTTCATACCAACCATGGTCTTTTTGAACTGCTCATCATGTTCTTTGGCCTTACTAATAGTCCTGCCACCTTCCAGACCATGATGAACAACATCTTCCATGACCTCATCCTCGAGGGCATCGTTTGTATCTACCTCGATGACATCCTCATCTTCACTCACATGGTTGAAGAGCATTGTCGCATTACGCACCTCATCCTGGAATGACTTTGACAGTACAAACTCTACCTGCATCAGGACAAGTGCAAGTTTGAGAAGACCAAGATCGAGTACCTCAGCCTGATTATCTTGGAGGGTCAGGTGGAGATGGATCCTGTCAAGGTGAATGGGGTCACAGCTTGGCCAATGCCCATGAACAAGAAGGAGGTGCAGTCTTTCCTGGGCTTCATCAATTTCTATTGGTGTTTCATCAAGGATTTCTCACATCATGCATGACCACTGTTTGACTTGATGGGGAAGGAGGCATGGAGGTGGGACAATGCACAACAGGAGGCATTTGAAAAGCTTAAGGAGATGGTCACTTCCACTCCCATTCTTACCTTTGCTGATGACTCACACCCCTTTTGTGTAGAGGCTGACAGTTCTGACTTTGCGACGTCCACCATGTTGTCTCAGCAGTCTCTAGAGGACCAGAAGTGGCATCCTGTTGCATTCTATTCCAAAAGCCTTAGTGCTGTGGAGCAAAACTACGAGATCCATGACAAGGAGATGTTGGCGATAATGCATGCACTTGAGGAATGGCGACACTTCCTCGAGGGTGCCCAACACAAGGTGGAAATTTGGACGGATCACAAGAACCTCGAGTACTTTATGATGGCCAAGAAATTGAACCGTTGTCAAGCTCATTGGTCCCTGTATCTATCCAGGTTTGACTTCTCCTTGCACCACCGTCCGGGTCACAGCATGGGGAAGACCGATGCCCTCTCCCGATGTGCAGACCATGGGGATGGCAGCAATGACAATCAAGACATTGTGTTGTTGCAGCCAAACCTGTTTACTATCTGGGCATTGGAAGGTATTGTACCCCAGGGCAAGGAGTGGGACATCCTATGTGACATTTGTTGTGTGAACCATATCAGTTTACATGAAAATGTCATGGACTGAGCTGTTAAAGAACTGAGGAAGGGATCCACCCTTTCCTTGCATGCAGCAGAGTGGGCTGAAAAGGAGGACTTGTTGTATTTCAGAGATCACATCTATGTCCCCAATGACCCAGACCTTTGTCAATGCATTATTTCCCAACACCATGACTCACGGATTGCTGGTCATCCTGGATGCTGGAAAACCTTGGAACTCACCTCATGGAATTATTGGTGGCCACAAATGTCAGGGGCTCATTGGTCAGTATTGCCATACTTGTGACCTTTGCTTACACACCAAGATTCCTCATCACAAACCGATTGGTGAGCTACACCCTCTCCCTGTCCCAGAGAGTTGTGGGATGTTGTTAGTGTCAATGTTGTGGTGGAGTTGCCAGAGTCGAATGGGTTTGATGCGGTGATGTGCACAGTTGATTCCACAGGAAAATGTGCTCACTTCATTGCAACTCACACCACTGTCAGTGCCCTGGGTGCTGCCTGACTCTATCTCCACCATGTGTGGAAATTACATGGACTTCCTGGTGCTTTCCTTTCTGACCATGGCCCTCAGTTTGTGGCAGAGTTCACCTGTGAGCTGTACCAACTTCTGGGGATCAAACTCCTCACTTCGACTGCTTATCACCCACAAACTGATGGCCAGACTGAGCGAGTCAACCAGGAACTGGAGCAGTACATCTGCGTCTTTGTCAATGAGCGCGAGGACTATTGTGATGATCTCCTCCCCTTGGCTGAGTTTGGATACAACAACCACATCCACTCTTTGACTCAACAAACTCCTTTCTTCTTAGACACTGGACGGCATCCACATATGGGATTCAAACCTCACCAAGCTCCCTTGCACATTGAGACAGTGAACGAGTTCACAGAGCGCATGAGGGACAGTTTAGAGGAGGCAAAGGCAAAGGACAACATGGCACACTTTTACAATCAATGCCATTCTCCAATGCCACAGTACAAGGTTGGTGATTGAGTTTATCTTGACTCCAGTGACATCTCCACCACACGTCCATCCAAGAAACTCACCCATCACTTCCTGGGACCCTTTCCCATTGTCAAGTGTGTTGGAATGCATGCCTATCGTTTGTGCCTCCCAGCCTCCATGTCCAGACTTCACCCAGTCTTCCATGTTGTAAAACTCCTTCCAACTCCCCCAGATCCTTTCCCAGGACGCCGTTCACATCCACCACCACCACCTACAGTAATTGAGGGAGAACCCCAGTACAAAGTGGAGTCAATCTTGGACAGCCGGTTGCATCGAGGGAAGCTCTAATATTTGGTACACTGGAAGGGTTATGGGTATGAGGAGAACTCATGGGTTGAGGAGTCCGATGTGAATGCCCCTCAGTTAGTCAAGGAATTCCACCAACAGCACACTGCTGCACCGTGTCGCATTCAAGTCAGTGACTTTGGTTCTATGCGATTTTGAATGCATCAGGGCGATGCATCTTAGAGGGGGGGTGATGTAAGGGGACTAGAGGGTGCCCCATGTGTTTCTTCTATTTTTACATTCATCCTATATTTTTCCTCACCTCGTTTCCTTCTATTCTTCATTTTCCATGATTTGTTTCTTATTTTATTACTAATTTCCCTTTCAATCACATTTGTGCATGTTGACAGTTTCATATTTAGAGACAGAGTACCCTTCCAACATCTACCCCTTGGTATGATGTCATGTGGCAGCCTTGATCAGCCTATCTCCGCCTTTTCTATTTTTAGATTACTATTTGATTTTGGCAGTCTTCACATATACTGGGCACTGGCAAAGGGGTCTTTAGAGTTTTCTCTTTGGATTTCCCTTTGCTAGGTGCACCTCTCATCCCTGTACTATGTAGTATAATTTTAACTTTGGATTTCCCTTTGCTAGAGGCTGAGGTTGCCCTTATAGCCACTCATTCAGATGGCATGTCCTATCTTACCACCATTCCAGGAGAAATCCCAGTGAGCTTCCATTTTTTTGTGGCTGGCAAATGCCTGACTTTAGAAAGAATACCTGCACAGCAATTCATGTACCTTAAACAAGCCATCAGTATAACAGGACTGGGAATGCCCACCTTTGCCAATGCACTGGATGTGGCATGAGAAATCTGTGGACATTTTGACCAACAGTTCATGGAGGGTATATTGGAGACATGGTCATGCTCTGGCAACTCTGAAGCAGTACTTTACACTCCCCCCCCCCCCCCAGTCCGAGCAGACTCTGCTTGGACACACTCGGACACTCAGACTCTGCTCAGACTCTGCTCGGACACTTGGACAACATCAATTGTGCATTTATTTACACCTTTTAAAGTACTGTCCAAGTAAAGTCCAAGTTCCAGTCTTAGAGAAAGTCTTATAAGTCTCACAAAATGATGTGTGCACAGCAGGAATTGAACCAACAGCCTTCTGGACTAGCAATCACATGACAACAAAACATGCACACTCTACCACTTAAGCCAAGTAGTCATTTAAAGTTACATACATTATATCTATTTATTACTGAAATCTAATTTGTTATATATCATGAATAGATTATTAAATTGACCCCCTCGCATCTGTGTGAGGGGTAATTAATATGGGTAGTAATATGTATAATACTAAGCCCTCCCCTTGCAAGCTCGAGGGGAAGGGGCCATAACTATCAATTATAAGAATAAATTAAAAACACCCACCATGAGCAGTTGCTCATGGTGGCATTTGTCTCTCCCTGGGTCATCCCCTGGCCGTCTCGCTCTCCTGTCCCCATTCTTCTCCCCCCCAAACCACCCCACAAGCAGATGCTCGTAGGCATGGGGTGGGTGTCATCGTGGGTGTCCCCACTCTTGTCATTGTCTCCCTTCCCTCTTGTCTCCCTTCCCTCTCGTCTCCTTCCCCATTGTCTCTTCCCCCTCACCTTCCACCCTGTGAGCAGGGGCTCGCAGCAGCAGTGGGGATGGTGTCATCATCGTCATCATCATCGCCAGTAGTAGTTTGTACCTATAAAAAGTTAGTTAGGATCAAAAAATGAAATGAGAAAAGAAAATAAAAACTTACCTAGGACCCTAATTGTCATTGTTCCACCCATCGTCCACCCTACAAGCAGTGGCTTGTAGGGCTGGAGTGGGTGCTGTTGTTGTTCCCTGCTATCATTGTCATTCCACCCACCATCCACCCCACGAGCAGTTGCTTGTGAGGCTGGAGGTGGGTGGTGTGTCCTGCGTGGTGGGCATGAGTAGCTGTTCTTGTCGTTTCGAAGTTGCACCCATTCCCACCCCACGAGCAGCTGCTCATAGCAGTGGTTCTGAGTGCTTGTCATCATCATCATCAGCAGTACTAGATAATACCTAAAAAAGTTCATTAGTAACAAAAACAAGAAAAGAAAACTTACCAACAGCCCAAGAGACATTGTTTGACGTCTCTTGGGCCTTTTCTTTGTTTGCTTTGCCTTCCTTTCATGGTTTCCCGCTTGTACCCTCATCATTCCATCTTTCAGTCCCAGTCATCTCCAGTCACCTTGTTGTGTTGTCATTCCATTTGGCCAAGTTGGCATCACCGTTGTCTTGCCGTTTTGCAGTTGTACCTGTTCCCACCCTGCAAGCAGTTGCTTGTGGTGGTGGTTCTGGGTCCTAGGGTGGTGGCTCTGTCAGCCATTGTCGTCATGTTGAGGCTGTGGCATTGTTATAACATAGATAGAACCTATCATTAAGGAAATTTCAGCTAGTTAAACAAAACAACAAAAATCATGTAAAAAAACACTTACAAGTGAGCCCAAACGACAATGCCATCGTTTGGGCTTGTTCCCATTGTTGGTTATCAAGGTAGGAGGTAAGGAGGAGGTGGCGCCGTTGCCAGCGTTGTTGATTATGTGGCTGTGTTGATTTGTCATCACAGCCGGGGCAGTACATAGAGAGATATAACTACTTACCTGTAATGATGCTTTAGTCTAACTGCTATATTGCTGACTTAATTGTACTTTATCATATGACTATGAGGGTTCAATTCCTGCAGTAGCCACAGATTTTTCAGTCAATTATATAAGCAACTCGGACAGTCCTAGGACTGTACAAGTGCTGGTCCACTTGGACTCCGCTCGGATGCTCAGACAGTCCTAGGACAGTCCGAGGACTCAGCTCAGACTCAGCTCGGACTAGACATTTAGTTTGGAAGGACTTTCAGCCAAAGAAGTCTGAGCAAAGTCCAAGCAAAGTCCTTGGACAGTCCTAGGACTGTCTGAGTGTCCAAGCAGAGTCCACTCGGATTGGGGGGGGGAGTGTAAAGACCTCCTCTGCAGGTCCATGGATTGATGTATCCAATCACTACCTAACACCTATAAGAGATGCACAGGATGTAGAGAAGTCCCTTTCGATAAGGGCATCGACCCACACAGCATCTTACAAGACATGGCTAGAGGAGATGGATTGTGTTTGTACATTCACACTGAAGACAACTGAGTGCACTACTTTACAACCTGAAGAGATCTAATTGGAAACAAGAAATGAGTGCATCATCTTATTCAAACAAACAAAAACTTACATCAGACTGGCAGCGTTCAGGTTCAATGCCTGCAAGCTGCAAATGTTTGGCATCAGTGACATTGTGCAACTCCAACTCTCCTTTGTGACTGTACCTGTGAAAGGAGGACACAAAAGGATGTTATTGGTGCTGCAATCAATAGCACTATTGAAGTGGGGCTCTAGCATGGTTCATACACAATTGGAATATTGAAATAGCTGAAGGACTCTTTCTTGCATAGATCATAGATGAAAGAAAAGCTGATGTCAAGCAACACAACATCAATTCAAATATCAATGAAGGTGCCTCCAAAAACTCAAAGACTAAAACAAAGGATTGGGTATGGTCAGTTGGATGAGTATATCAGCAGGGAGAGAGCGGAGAAGTGCGATAAGATGGTTGTCAACACTCAAGGGGCAAGTCCACATCATTCCATAGAATTAAAATACAAGAAGTGGTATACAATGTGTTTTCAATTATATAAGCAACCCAGGGATAGCTTCAGTCATAAATTCAAGACAAGGTTAGGGTTAACCATGGCCAAATTGGACACAGCCACACTTGCTACAGTGCTGGCCAAGGAGAATTATCCTTCTATCCACCCAATTTTGGCATAGCATTGCAGAGATGCAAAAGAGATGTACTTACCAACTGTACTATTTTTTGATATGTTAAACTGTACCTATGTCACAATACTTACATTAAACATAGTTTGTTTGAACTTTGACAAGGCACCAAGCTGAGTTTGGGGACAAAAGTTGAGTGCTGGGTGATTTTTCAGGTGTTTGATATGCATTTTGTGAAATGCTTCTGTTCAAGTCCATCATTTTATACAGACTATGAATGCAGATAATGTATGCTTTGATGATGGGTCAAGGACAACTAGTGCTTGAAGGTCCAGTCATGCAGACCAGAAAATAACCAAGACTGAACCGAGCTGTAACTGATGTAGGCAGACCTGCAGTCATGGTCCTTGTGGTTACAGCACTGGTTTGGTCTGCGGTTCACTAATCTCAAGATGAACCGCAAAACTGTTTGAGACCAGTTAGAACCAGTCTCAAACCAAACCCTTAGTCCTAAGTGTATGTATTATAAATATATCTATTGAACTACTTATGTACATAAAAAGTGGGGCACACCCAAAGGAAAGCATGGAAATGTGAGCCATTTAAATATCATGGACTATTTGTATGTATTTGCATGGTCACACACTTTCATTTACACATTTTTGATGTGTCTACACTTTTCATTTATATGTTTACACTTATTTGTATGGCATTACCACAACCTGCAACATGAGTCGTGTCTCTCCCACCACCACCAACCATTTGGGCCCAGGTAAATTTACTATCTTTTCTTACTTAACATTTCTAACTAACTTTTTTATTTGTTTTTAGGTTCTATACTTGTAACAATGACACAACCATCTCCCACAGCTGCAGGCCCCTGCTCACAGGGTGGCTGATGGAACCACAATGCCCAGAGACAACAACAACAAGCTCCCACCTCCAGCTTCGTGAGCCACTGCTCATGGGGTGGAGTGTGGGTGCTAGAATATTGGACAACAGCTTGATGACAGGTGGGGACAACAGACAATGGCCAGGGATGATGAACAAAGGGCAGGGATAATGAACAACAGGCAGGGATGACAAATGACAGGCAGGGACACCAAACAATGGCCAGGGATGACCAACAACAGACAGGGACTACCAATGATGGGTAGGGATGACCAATGATGGGCAGGGACAATGTTTGATGGGTAGGAATGATGAAAGGACAATGACAACAGGGATGGGGACAATGATAACAGGGATGGGGACAATGACAACAGGGATGGGGACAACAACAATGATGGCAGGAAAGGTGGCGACAACAGCACCAATAATTAGCCCCACAAGCCTCGCTTGTGGGGTAGTATTTTAGTATATTATTTTTTGGTATATATATTAGTTACATAAAATAGTTAGTATACAGTCATAGGATCAGTCAGAACTGGTTGAGAACTGCAGACGGACTGCTCAGAACCAGTTCTGAGTGGTTTGGTCTGCAGTTATGTAGAATTTTGAATAGTATAGGACTGGTTCAGTCCTCGGTCCTCACCCACAAGGGTGAAAAACTGGGACTGCACCAAACTTTCAAGTAGTGTTTAAAGGTCCAGTCCAGTCTGGTTTTTGACTTCCAAATGGGGCAACTGGCAACCACAACCGGTCTCGGACTGACCCATATATTGGAGAACCACAACTGGACCCTTTAGGACCAGTCCTAATCGGTCCATGGACTGAAAAAAGACTGGTTTGGACCAGTCTTTTGTCATAAAATTTATCGTGCCAAATAACCCATATGTATCTCAACGAATATGACCATTACCTTATATATATTATATTCATGGATAAAGATTGTAATTCTCCATAGACCGATCCAACATTTAAGCAATTCTGTCAAGATTTGACTGAGATATGGCCAAAATTGAAAGGACATGCATTCAAGTTGTGGTTTGTAGTTTGTAATTTGTAGTTTGTAGTTGCACTCATTTGGGCTGTTGTATGAATAAAATCCCATGGTATAGATAATTAGATGTGTTGTTGTTACTTTTATGATGTCATATAGCTGTACAAAAAAATTATAGCTCAGGTAATAAGCAATGCAATCAAAGTTGTTCTGATACAACAAAATACTTGTACAAAAATGTTTTTGGTCATATCTCAACCAATTCTTGACCGTTTTTGATGATCCAGGGAACGAAAATAAAGTAAATATGTGTGGGAGTAAGGTCCAACATACGTTGGGACGAAAGACTGGTCACAACCAGTTTTAACCGGTTTTTCATCGGTCCTACTATATTTTTCAAAATGAAAGACCAGCAACTGGACTGAAAAAGACCAGTCCATAAATAGACCACTGGTCCAGTCCTAATCAGTCCAGTTCAGTTCAATTTCGGTCATTTTTTCGGTCCTACAGACTGGACCTTTAAACACTACTTTCAAGCACTAAGGACAACAAGTGTCGTATCATATGGGTTTTAGGCTAAAAAGGTTCAGGCTAGATAAGGTCTTAAAATATCTGATATGTGGTCTGACAATGCTATGTAAAGGACAATAGGGTAGCCAAATTTTACAAGTGCAGTCAGAATTGAGTGTTTCCAAATTAAGGCATTGTTAGAACAGATAGTACATGTATGTATAATTTAGTGATCTGAAAAGTCAAGTGGGACAGATCAGCACAAGCAGCAAAAATACTGATGAAAACCCACCTGTGGTCCCAGCATTTCTAAAACATGGTATCCATGACAGATTATGCCATCAACAGCAGAAAGGCCTACCTGATCATCTTCAACTCATGGCTCCAATCATGACTCAGATCTGAGTCATTGTCTAAGTGACATAATTTGGTATGATGGCTTCACCCATATCTGGTGAGGGCGTAATTTGAAGATCATTGATGGTGAATGGACATCACTATGGTTAAAGGGACCTGTGAAGCAAAAACTCCCTCATCCTCAGTGTTGCCATGGTTATTCTGGTTGTCTGTCCAATAAACACATCATTGCCTCCTTCATGCATCCCCTTGAGCGCCCGCAACTGTATGGTATTTAATTAAACAATTGTCTGTGTAGATACCCTACTATTTCAATCCAGTTAACAAACAAGTTTAATTATTGTATTCTAGTCAGTAGAGATAATAACTGTGAAGTTTGAATAATAGCGCAAATTGAGACAGATAGCTTTCAAGATGGGAGGTGAGCATTAAGGGGATGCAACAACATCACATCCCAGAAGAAAATGAATGCCTTGTTGTGGATGAGGGGCTTCCTGTTGATAAAGTTACAGTGCTAGTGAAGATCTGGAGACAGCAGCCTCAAAGTGGCAAGGCCTAACTGCATCATGCCCTAGAAGAAAAAGTGAATGCCTCATTGTGTTGACAAGGGCTTTTCAGATGAAAAAGATCCAGCACCAGTGGAGATCCCAAGATGGCAGCCTCAAAGCTGCAGGGGCTTATGCATTTTTCAGGAGAAATGACTTGCTGCCAAGGGCAAGCATTAGAGGGAGGGATGCAATGCCCTGAAAGAAAATGAATGTCTTGTTGTGGACAAAGGGTTTCCCATTGATAAGGTTATAGTGCTAGGGAGGATCCGGAGATGGCAGCCTCAAAGTTGCGAGGGCTTATACAATGTGCAGGAGAAATGACTCATCACCAAGGGCAAGTGTTAGGGGGATGCAACTACATCATGCCCACAGAAGAAAATGAAGGCCTCATTGTGGATGAGGGGTTTCCCATCAATGATGAGGTTCTAGTACCAGTGAAGATCCTGAGACTGCAGCCTTGAAGTTGCAAGGGCTTACATGTGTTGCAGGAGAAATGACTCATCGCCAAGGGCAAGTGTTAGGGGGATGCAACTACATCACACCCTGAAAGGATGAATGCCTCGTTGTGGTGATGAGGGCTTGTGTCGACAATGATTTGGTGTAGGAAGTGATCACCATGATGGTGGGGGTAGGAAAAAGGTAATCTGAGTCTGATCTATTGAGAGAAGACAAAGTGGTGGCCAATAACCACATTATGGAAAATACTTGTAATGTAAAAATAAATAAAAATTACCTGCAATATAGTCAAGGTAGTGACCAATATCCACATTGCAGATGGAACACAGTCAAGGTGGTGGCCAATATCCATGTTATGGAAGAATCTTGTAATGTAAAAATGGAAGTTGACCAACTCACCTGTTTCCCTCTTCATGATGAAACAAGCAGTGGACATTGAGGTGGTTACTGGAGGTGGCCTCTGATTGGCACCGGCACTGGAAGTCTAGAGCTATGATATGTGGGCTTGTTGGCTTGCTCTAGGGTTGCCAAAGTTCAGTTCAGGCCAGTTCTTGGCACTTTTTGCTGAACTGTGAACTGAACTTTCACCCATTTTCCAGAACAGAACTGAGAACAGAACAGAACTGGTTCTTGGTTCGAACTGGTGAACTGAGATAATAATAGAAACAAAAAATGTGCTATGTACCCATTTTACACCAGTATTCAAATACATATATTAAAAACCTCCCTCATGCCAGGGGAAAAGGGGCAGCAATATTAGTTAAGATCAAAAAGAACAAAAAAGTCCCCTCACCCATGCAATATGCAGGGGAGGGAGGCCAATAATATTAATTAAAAACAAAAAGGAAAAGGAAAAGGAAAAGGAAAGAAAAAACCCTCCCCATGCAAAATGTGGGGGAGGGAGGGACATGGCCCTGCTGTCCCCTGGCCTTGTCCCTGTCATCCTCGTCATTGTTATTGTGCTTGGCATCTGTCTGGGGGCCATTGTCAGCATTGTCATCATGGTCATCTTGTTCTCATCCCCCTTGCTGTCTCCTGCTGTTGCCATCCCTGATGCCCTGGTCATCCTGTAGTGTGGCCTGGTGTTTGTCCAGTACTTTACAGTCCCCCCCACCTGTCCTAGTGGACTCTGACCGGAGTGACTGGAGTCCAACTGGAGTCTGAGTTGAGTCCGAGTGGAATACATTTCAACCAAATGATAAGTCAATTAGATACTGAGCTCAAAGAACTATGGACTTGGTGAATTTCATAAAGTACCCACAAAATAGATTTGCATAGTACAGGAATTGAACTCAAGACCTCACAATAAGGAATCACATGACAAACCAAACAAGTGTGCTCAACCACTTGAGCCACAGGAGAGTTATTGGGGATCAATATAAGGTTTATTTATGACTCAACTTTTCATATTCTTTGAGGAAGCATTTTTAAAACAATTAAGGTCAAAATTTTTTAATTAACCACATCCCTCGTGTAGGACATGAGGGAGTGGGTATAATATAATAATAAACAAAAAAAAACCCTCTCGCATCTTGCGAGAGGGGGGATTACTACTATCTACATAAAAAACTAAACCCCTCATGAGGGGGGGATTCATAAGTACTACAATATATATATGCCCCTCGCATTCAGTGCAAGGGGGGGGGGGGGGGGGGGGAGATAAATTATAAATAATAAAAACCCCCTCCCACACAAATGCGAGGTTGGGGGGGTTGGGGTGGGTGTCACCACCCACCCCCTCCTTGCACGTGTCCATCACTGTAGCAAGCTGCACCTGTCATCCACCCTACAAGCAGTTGTTGGGTCCCGATTTCTAAATCTACCCGCGTCACCTCAGTTGCGAATGTCGAGAGCTGGTCCACCATTGAGTTGACGGTGCCTGCGAGTATCCACATACCGATAAGTATCCCCCTCTCGTAAGAAACTAGATATTTACCTTTGAGTGTGGATATTTCGCCCTCGACCTAAATCCCCACCTTCTGCGTTAGGCCACTCCAAGCAACGGCAGTCGTGGCGACAGCGACAGAGCGGAATGACGAACACATACGGTTCACCTATCCAGTCATGATAATCAGACTCAAACGCTCGGAAGAAAAGGGGCAATCGACTTACGTTCCAGACGAGTTCGAATAGAACACCCTTGGCATCTGGTACACGAACTTGTCTTCCCAGCTTTCCTTGACCTCCGACTTCCAACGTGATCGGCGCCACCTCAGCCGCTAGCGGGTGCCCTACAATGCCGTCAGTCCGTTCGCGTTTACACATGAACAAAGAGTGAACTTAGCGTACTGCCATTCCGTTGACAGCAATTCTTCAAGCTCAATATCTCGCCACGAGCGCCGACTTCAATTTGTTAACCCAGATCACCGAGCGCGACGGTTTTAGTAACCTTGGCGATAGAACGGACCTACAAGTTATTACCGTCCGGACCACGAGGCGTTTAACGAGAGATAATAATTTCTAGGGGAGGAGACACATCGCTTTTGAAGTTTTGAAGCCAGTGTTAGGTGGGCGTTCGTCATGGGCGATGTGTGACGTGGCAATCGGGTCAACCTGCATTGAGTTGTAGAGACCGTGTTGAATGAAAATTTTCTTCCGGATGTGTAGAATGACGGTCTGTAGTGCCGTACCGTGGATCAGAACCGGAATCAGGAGGGAAAACGGATGGCAACTCACCGTTGTTGGAGAGAGTGCCGTTTCGGGCGTTTTCACCCCCCTGAGCACCTGGAATAGTGACGTTCGACAAAAGAGCATTGCAGACGGCTCCTACACATGTCGTAGGGCTCTTTTGAAGATGTTCCGAGCCTGCCATCGACAGGCGTTCGTCGAGGGAGAGGGGTGACAGGTCTGTGCCGGCTCGTGAACATCGGGTTGTGGAGGTGGTGGCAAGTGAGAAATACTGTCGGAATTTGTAGAATAACGGCCTAGGGTGCCGTTCTGTAGATAAGAAATGAAATCAGAAGAAAGAACGCACCGTTCTTGAGCAGGGTGCCGTCTCGGGTGTTTTCGGGTCCCCGAGCAATGGGAACAGCGGCTCCCGATGCAAAACGACGAGGGGCGTGGTTGGTAAGACCTAGGGAGTAACTTTTGAGCATAACATCATTAGTAGCTCGCGAGCGTTCGAGTGTCGAACGGGTAGACGTACCTTGGACGACATCCGTGCTGGGGTCCCAAAACCTCCCTTTCCCGGCCCCATCCACCCCTGGATCTTCATCCCTGCCTCTAGCCAACTCCCAATCAACTCTCCAGTCGATTCTGACGGGTTGAAGCTCAGCACTAATATGCAGAGAGCAGGGATGCTCAGGCCAACTCAGGCTGAGGCTCGACTCGGCGTGCGGTGAGTCACGTGCATGTTGAGGGATGGACCTGGAGACGGAAGAGGCGAGCGTACGGCAGGTAGAGCGTAGAATCTGGGGGTGAATGAAGAACTTAGGGTTATTAGAGGATGCTAGGGCCGCACTGGGGTCGGCAGGGACGACCATCTCATAGATCATTCGACCTTCGACGCGACAGTACTCGCAGATGCAAATGAAAGAATACATTGCATATGGAGCGTATACATATAGCGGTTGCGCGATTCCCCAAACAACATCATGACTAATCACTATCATTGATCCACCACTTCGGTTCGTCTGCACCCAAAATCTTCTTCAAATGGTCCACCTGCGCCTGACTCGGTCGCTTGTGAAATGAACTGCCGAGGCTGGAGCAGACTGCGACGATGGGAGGCCCAGCTTCCGGCAAGGGGCCGATTCGTCGGTTTCCTTGGGGAGCAGGGGGGATGGGTGTATTCTCAGGCAGAACTGTTTTCAGCCTGAGTTGATTGATCCCTGTCTGTCTCTGTAGAATATTGAGCGCGTAGTGTAAATTCAGTATGCGGGACTCCGTGACACGGATGTCATAGGTGGCTCTGTGTGTCATCGCGTAATCAATGAGCCAGTCCTCGGTTGTTCTGAAACCGTAGAACATGATTCGACCCCTAGTCGCGCAGTTTGGAATAGCGAGCTCCATAGGTGAAGCAGGTCTCGCAGCGATCTAGTCAAACGAAGTTAGTGCCAGCGGAATGGAGAACAGGAAAATCCCCCTGACGTTGAGTTTTCTGAAAGATTTGGTGAGTGAGACAGACATGTTGGGCAAATTGACAAGTATGGAAAGATCGCAAGTGAGAGAATATAAATGAAAAGGATGCGGAAAGCGTTATATAACCCAATGTTCCCACGATCATGATAAGTGACCTTCAAGTCCTTGCTCACTTTATTCCTATGGCTCAACTATTTACGTTCCAATCGAAGTCGCCATACCAGTGGAACCTCCACCTTTCTATTCTTAATGCAGATGACGATACCAGGGAAGCGCCTTGGTACGCTGCTTGGGATCTTGTGTTGCGAGATCAAATCTTCGCGAACTTTTGTCAGCCACCCTATTTCACGGTCACGTATCCACAATTTCCAGTATCTAGACATATCGACACCTATCATCTTGCAGACGATATCATTGACGATGAGGGAGGCAGTGATGATGATGAAGATGACGGCGGGGGAAGTTGCCGGATGACCCTCTCTCCTTTCCAACATTCTCAGACAACACCACCCAATCGAAACCGCCTCTTACGACCTGGCGCACCGAGCCCGGAGGCGTCCAGACGTCCTTCTACCCAACTATTGGACACTCCCCCAGCGCCATGGGCTAATAACCCTTCCCCACCTGGGAAGAAATCTACTCGGATTCCTGACTTCGCGCAGCTCTTGTATGAGGTTAGGATGAATTCGGACGGTACTGTCCCACGTCCGATTGAATATCGAATACTCAGTCTGTCGCTGATTGTCGAAGTCAAGAAATGCACCAACCGTCCCACGGCGGTTAGCTTTACGGATATATTGCCCCAGACAGATCAGCAGGCTCGTCGTGTATTCATAACCTTCCCCAGCATGCGAAAGCTTGGTGTCATCATCGCTATTGGGGCATATTGGACATACTTCGAATATGACCGGGACGATGTTAGGCCATCGCCCTCGAGATCTGAACAAAAAGATACTACTTTTATGGAAGACCCATCTCCACCATCATCTCCTGCACAGGTTTTGACATCTCTCCATGGAGTGTTTGGGCCTGATGGATTTGCGCGTCTTGAATCGCGCCAATCAGATGAAGGGTTGCAACTGATAAGCAGGCGGGTGAAGAACCTGTCTGGCATTGGAAGGGAAGGGTGATCTTAGGTCACGTACTCCTGAACCAAGTGTGCCATCTCTTTGTCTTAGGGCATTCGGTGTAGAGTATGGCACAAATAGTGTGTAAAATTTCGAAATCATGCAGGTTGCAAATTGTGAGATGCAGGTTCAAATAGGCAGTAAAAGCAACATACGACGTAGCTACATATATGATACTCCTTAGATACAACACCAGTGTTGAGGCTGGAAAAGAATCTGCAAAGTCCTAAGTGAGTCGAGAGCAGTAAATAATGACAGACACTTTGATAAAAATAAAAAAAAAGAAAAGGGTGACGAAAATAAGTACCACTATCATTGGGTAGGTGTTTGAACAAATTTTGAAAATGTGTTTCGGAAATGTGGATTCTTATGGCTACTGGTCTTCGGCTTTCTCGACAGTATATATATTCTTCATACCTAGACTTTCATGTAATAAGGGCATGAGTATAGCCCACTGTGTGATTGGCAGCGTGATGCCGCTTTGAGGGTATGCCAAAAAGTAGGCTTTTGAACAGTTTCAGTCACATCAGCACGGTTCCTGACATGCCAAATTCAACCTCAGCACTGTACATATGTTGTTCGAATGCATAGGCATTTCAATCTCTGCTTTGAGAGATTGTCACATTTAATGCATGGTCGCCACAAATGCTTTGTCTTGTATGCTATAGTGGTTGTCTGTACCTCTAAATTGCCTGGATGCTTCTAATATGGGTAGACTTCATTTGTATCAATTTTTTTTAGAAATTGCAATTCATAAAACCGTCCAGACACTTTTTTTTCAAATCAATGCAAATCTGGATGTTCAAAACTGAAATTCCTGAACAATGCGGCTCTCCTCTGCAAAATAAAATTTATATATTGTTTAATAACTATAATGACTGCTCATCCCAAGAATACTGAGGTCTAAAGCGGACAGGAAGAGGTAGAAATATCCACTGTTCAAACACCTACACATGTTCAAACCCAGCACCAGGGATAGTACTGTAGGTTATGGTCATTCCTTGATCTTGTACCGCCACCAGCCTGAAAACTCTCATGGTCAATGACCGCAGGAGATGAAGGGGAGGGATGACCAAGAACATAGTATAGTGTAGAACCACTGCACCATAACATACCATACTATGATGCAACCATCTCCCACCTCCCAGCCCCAAACTAGACAAAAAAGCACTGCAGCAGCAGCCAGCAAAACAGAAAAAGACCTGAAAGAACCTGAAGGTATGAACACTGACATGCGAACAAAGGAACAAGCACTCGCATTCCTGCATGCTAGAGACTACCTAATACCAGGCAAGCCAGTTGACTTCCCAACACTCTCAAACATACTGTTTCAGTTCAGTTATGCAGCCACAAAAATGCCGAAACCACTAACTGATGGTATATGGGCAATACCCTTCTTGATTGCAGATGCAATGGTGCAACACATAGCAGAGGAGGTAACAACAGCAGTCAAACACACATTTACAGGAACAACTGGAAAACTTCAACATGAATGTGGAAACCATGAGGGACACAGTAGAACATGTAACAGGAGCAGCAAAAGAGATAACCAACAATATGAATGAATTCAAGGACAAATTCCAAGAAACATTTGAAAAACTGGTACAAGCCTCACAAGATCTAGCAGAAAGAACCCAAGAAGCCACAGCACAAGACCACACCACACAAGAAACACACCCAGCTACATATGCTGCAATCACCCAACAACACATACCCATGGCACACCTAACCATAATCACAAGAGGAGAAACAGATGACAAGCAGATTCTGATTCAAAAGGACATGAATGCTAACAACAACACTCTAGAAAACCTAACAGAGAAAGACCTGGTAGCAAAAGTGAACACGGCCCTAGATCTAATGGGAATGGAGGCAGTGGACTGGCCCAAAGATACAAGATTTGTTGGTGCAAAGAACCTACAACACAGAAACATACTATACCAAGTAGACTTGGCAGAAGCAACAAAATGGCTACATCAACCAGAGGTAAAGAAAGCTTTCATAGAATGCTATGGAGGTACATCAAAGATCCAAAACAAACTGTACTACATGGTAGTGGAATTCATCCTGACTACCTTCGATGTGGGGACTAGCTACCCACACCTACGAGTGGAACAAGACAATGCACTGGCAACAGACACCATGGCATACTCGAAGTACATCAAACCGCAACACCTCCAGGCAAGCAAACAAAAGGTAGCACATATTATAATTGGGTTCAATGCTTGAAAAATGGCAAACCAGGCCATTGAACATGGGTTATTCATTGAGGAAAAACAGGTAACAGTACACAAACTACTATCCAAACCAAAAAGATGCCTGAAATGCCTGAAATTCAGGCACTACGCAGCAGACTGCAAAGTGGAGACAGACATATGTGCATGGTGCAGTGGTAAGCATAGAACCACACAGTGCAGAGCTATGAATGCAGAGGAGATCCAATGCGCAAACTGCACAGACAACAAAAAAGGCCACAGGGCAGCAGACAGAAACTGCCCAACATATCTCAAAGAAAAAGGTAAGCTCCACAAGTGCATCCCAGAGAATAAATACAGGTTCTTCCCCACCAATGAACCTCACACATGGCAACTCCTAAACCAATCACAAGGCCACACAAATGACCAGGAACTTGCATGGCAGCAAGGAGCAGACTGGGCAACAACAGCTAGGAATGCATGAGTAGATGAGGAATTCACAAACAATACGATGCAGAGGTAGACAACCCACAGCAAATGAGCAAAATCAAGACAGGGAGCACTATGAACAATACCAAAACAAGGTATGGCACAAAGTGCAAACACAAACAAGAGACAATAGATGGCCAACAAGCATCCATAGACAACTACTTTGGAACTGCAAGAACACAGGATAAAACATATGACTACAACCAACCACAGGCACAGTACAACATGCGGTGGAGTGACCAGGACCCAAACAATTGGGATAGAGGGCCAGTCCCACAAAGAGGTAATTCTCCTGACCTCAAATATGTCTAACCACCACACAGGAAACAGACAACACACAATACACATCCATCAACAAAACACAAACAAAACACTGATAAGCCAACTTGACCTACTCCAAAGCTTGAGAAAAAATGACTATGAAATCTGCCTAATTCAAGAGCCATACATTGACTTGAGAGGTAAAACCACAACTGGATCACCATATACCCAAATATGCACCAACAATACCCAGATAATACAAGATCGGTAATACTCATCAATGCTAACTCATGGAAACAAATCAACCTGGAACACCCAGACATTACCACAATAGAACTGCAGGGACAATATGGGATGTCATGAATTGTGAACATATACAACAATTGTGACAACAATAGCTCGCTAACACACCTATCCACATACATGTGAGATTGTGAACACCAACAATACACACTCGGCCCTCTGAACACAATGTGGATGGGGGACTTCAACCGCCACCACCCAATATGGGATGAAGCCCAAAATGTGCACCTCTTCACACAAGAAAAACTCAACCTTGCGCAGCTGCTACTGAACATGCTGGGTCGACACAAAGTGAAAATATCATTACCAGCATTCATACTGACTCTCAAATTGCACAGCACAGGCAACTACACTTGAGTCGACAATGTATTCTGTATGGAAGGCATATTGAGCGACATCATAAAGTGCAACACAACAGATGAAACATGCCCACCCAAAATGGACCACTTCCCAATCATTACAGAAATCGATATACAGGCAGAAAAAACACAATGGGAACCAAGATGCAATTTCAGACATGCCAGCTGGCCAGAACTAATAAAAACCCTGAAAGGAAATCTAGCTAACATCCCTGCATCCACAGAAATCTAGTTGATCGAAGAATTTGACAGCAAACTCAAGACCCTCAATGACACAATAAAAAACATGATTGAAAAGAGTGTCAAACACACAAAACCCAGCCCTTATGCCAAAAGATGGTGGACCACAGAACTTATGGAAGCCAGGAAAAAGATGCAACAACTAGGAGCAGCCTCAAAATACCACCGACTCAACAAACAACACCCAATACATGAAGAGTACCACCGACAGCAAAACCAATATTCAGAGATGATATGGAAAGCAAAAGTGGAACACTGGGCAGAATGGCTTGAATATATAGATGAGTCAAGTATATGGGATGTAAGCAAATTACTAATGTCACCAGCAACAGATGCAGCAAAATCCAGAATCCCAATGCTGCAGGTAAAAGACCCACAAACAAAAAAGGTAATCTGAGAGGCCAATGACAATATGAGCAAAGGAAAACTACTCTATGACACTTTCTTCCCCCCCACCAAACCCAACACAAACTCCAATACCAGAGAACCCCACATACCCACTGCCAAGATGGATGTTCACTAACATCACGGATGAACAAATACACTGAGCGATCAAGAAAATGAAACCATACAAGGCATCAAAAAAAGACATGGTACCAAACTTGGTACTCATACATGCAAGAGAAGACCTAGTACCACACCTAGGGCCACTTTTCAGAGCCATGAACACACTGGAATACTACCCACAAGAATGGGCATGCACAGAAACACTTTTCATGAAAAAGCCCAGCAAACCAGATTACACATCACCATCAGCATGGCACCCCATCATGCTTTCAGATGGAATGGTCCATCTACTCAATAGCTGCCAAATGGAGGAAATTGTCATGAGATGTGAGATTCACAATATCCTACCAGAAAACCACTTTGGGGCAAGACCAGGATGCACAACCACGGACTCAATACACATGCTAACAAAGACTGTGAAGGATGCATGGCAAAAAGGGCAAGTCGCCTCTGCTTTATTCCTGGATGTTAAAGGTGCCTTTTTTAGCATAGACATTGACAGGCTAATCCACAATATGAGAAAGAGAGGCATCCCAAAAGAATACACAGAATGGATGAGACGACACCTAAAAAACTGAAGTACATCAATCTTTTTCAACGACTACCACATGGAATCCTTCACAGTACTCAACGGCCTAGATCAAGGGGATCCATTCTCGGGAATATGCTACCTGCCATACAATGCAGGCCTATTGAAAATATCCACCATCAGAGATGGTGAATGTGTCCTCCTCTATGTTGATGATGTGCTAATAATCATAATAGGGAAAAACTTCCAAGAAACACATGACAAGATCTGAAACATCATGAACCAAACAGGATGAATTCTCGAATGGGCCACAAAAAAAATTGCAAATTTGGCATCAACAAATTCCAGCTACTCTACATTGTAAGAAAAATGGTACCACATACCCTCAACCCCAAGAAGAGGATCCCACTACCATGAAGAGCATTGATGCTCGGCAACCACTGCATCCCATCAACAGACACAGCAAAATTCCTAGGAGTCATAGTTGACAACAAACTAAACTGGAAAGTGCAGGGGGCAGCAGCCCTTGCAAAGGGACAAAGTTGGATCATACAGTTCAGCAGGATAACACAAGCATCATGCACCACAGCAAGATATGTCCATAAACTGTACCTATCTATCACTGTACCATGGATGCTATAGGCAGCAGACATATTCCTCACACTGCAAAAAAAGGCAGGCAAAAAAGCAGGTGACAATAAACCCAAACAAGCGATAGTGAACAAGCTAGCATCCATACAATGACAGGCTGCAGTCATGATCACAGGTGCAATGTATGGCAGGGCTACTACCCTTCCACATTCTGGTCGACAAACACCAGCACATGCAGTGCTATGACTAGCAACCCTCCCAAAAAGTCACCCACTACATAAACCAGTCGAAAACATGGGGAATCAATTAGTCAAGCAACACCCTACACTGCTACATGACCTCATACACTCATTCAGCATCCAACCACAAAAAATCAAAACAATCCAGGCAGTAAGACAGGATACAAAATGGAAACCCAACATCAAAGTATACATAGCTGAAAACAAGGAAAATGCAATCAGGGAAGTACAGCTACATGCCTTGGATGTGAAAGTATTCATGGATGGATTGGGTATGGAGGGAAATATAGGCACAGCTGCTGTGCTATACCAACAAGGAAGCCTGAAGACCCAACTACAGCACAAAGTGGGATTGCAAAAACAACACATGGTGTATGGAGGCAAGGGAATAGCAACAGTGCTAGGAGCAAAGCTGATAACCAAGAAATGGGGAATATGGTTGGCCACATTATGCATTGACAGTCAAGCAGCAATAAAAGCTACACAACTGACAAAACCAAACCCATGGCACTACATCTTTGACATGCTACACCAAAGCCTAGAAGGAGTGAGGAAAGAACACCCAGGAATAAAGATCATAATCAGATGGACGCCAGGACACAAAGGGATAGAAGGGAATGAGAAGGTGGACGAAGAAGCAAAGAAGTCAATAACAGAAGGAAGTAGTGACCAAAGTGATCTACCAAAAGCACTCAAGAAGATGCTCCCACACAGCAAAGCAGCAATAAAATGGGCATACCATGAGAAGCTCAAGATATGCACCCAAAAGATATGGGAAGCATCTCCATGCTACTCACTACTAAAGCAGACAGATCCCATGGTGGTATTGGACAAATGCCTCAAACTTATTACAGACCTGCCAAGAAAACATGCTAGCATCCTAACACAGCTGAGAATGGGACATGCACCACAAGCTAAGCACCTAAATTGCATTGGGAAAATCAGCTCACCAACATGCCCTGCATGCCAACAGAATGACAAAACAGTTGAACACCTACTTCTACACTGCACAGCACACCAGCCCGCCAGACAAGCACTCTGTAACAGCATAGGAGGAGCGGCAATCGACCTCAAAAAACTGTTCACAACACAGAAGATGCTACAAGCACTCTTTCACTTCATAGCAGCTACCAACTGCTTTCATGACACCTTTGGTGACATACTGACACTGCCTGAAAGAGAGCTGAGGGAAAAGGAACACAGATGAAGAGGGGATGATGAAGATACCTTGTACACAGTTGAAGAACCACTTATTACTGCACCAACTGGTGCTACAATGGGTACTCACTGCAGATGGGAAGAACACAACAACAGGAGAGAGACACAAGAGGATTACACTAGTACACACTTATTATCTCTGACATATAGTATGCCACAATGGAGAATAAATGGGAAAAAAAAAACTGTAGGTTATGAGACAGTTGCCCTTGCTAACCCTAGTGTGACACTAGCCTCCTCATAGCACTGGCTCAAACAATAGGACCTTGGAACAGCACTTGATAGCATTGAGATCAAGTGAAGAATGGTAAGAAATGATAAGGAATTCACCAAGATTAAATACCCCCCTCCAGGACTCTGGACCTCATATATCTAGAACATGACCATGTAACCCTCTCATCTCTTCAGGCACTTGGAACAGCACTAGATAGTATGGCAATCAAGAGTGATCTGCTGGTCTCCAGTCAGTGGTTAGTTTGAAATGGTCAGCCATCACCAGACATATACATAAAAATTGAACTAAAATGCAAATTGCACTGTGCCTGACACATGACCATGGGAATAGCCTAATTTAGTTAGTGAGATTATTTAATCAGGTCCCATGAAGTTCCTGCCCACCATCAAACCTTTGTGCTTGCTGTTCCCGACGATGTGCTTGCTATTTCCCTCATTCCCCAACATTTCCCTTCACTTTTTCCTTCAATTATTCATTTTTTCAATTATTCATTTATATTGTACATACATTATTGCTATAATATAATATTTCCTTATTGAGCCATTTTCGACCAACTACAGTGTGATGTCCTTCAACAATTGAATGAGCCTCTCGGCTTAGCTCACTCCCCCATGTTGTGGGGATACCATACTTGGTGATGTGTGCAGCTTGGCTCAAAGCCATAAGCCAGCTGAGGCCAAGCCCTAAAAAGCCAAGCCTGTGTGGGCTGTAGTAACAGCTTCACAGGGCCCACAGCTCAGGCTTTGAGTCAAGAAAGCCAGATTGGTAAGCTACAATGTACCAAATAATACAGTCTATTGAACACATACAGTGTACTGAATGATACTGGTTTGGTGGATGCCATCAAATGCTCTCATAGTATGTATAACATGTACTAGTATCAAATGAATACACTTTTACAATTCTTGCTTGTGATACACTATGAAGAATGTTAATATACAGATCGGAGATACTGTTGGACACGGTACTTGGCAGTGGCAATGGCATCAGCATAGATATATGGCATCAGCATCTGTCAAGAACTGTTTCCTCGCCGGATTGGAATCTGCATTCTGTCCGACTTTTTTCCACACATCTAACCCGACATTTGTCTACTCCTTCCAATTTTGTTCCTGGCCACCCTGCACTGCCCACACTGCTGTGCACCAGGCCGCCTTGTACAGCATCCATGGCCACCTTCCCAAGGCTGCCATCTTTATTGCAAATTCGACTACGGATTCCTGTGTGGCCTCCACTAGGTAATTTATCTATGCAGTCGAGACACTGCTGCAGTTCCCATTTCTGTCCCGCTTCTATTCCGGACTCTAGTATTTAAGTTTAGTTAGTTTCGCCTTGTACTCCTCAGTTCGTATATCGACATAGACTTGACTTTAACTTGTCAATCTAAATCTCCTTCTACTCCTACCTCTGTCCTCTAAGAGTCTGAACTCCATTCGACTCGACCTCTAGTCTCCCTCTGAAGTTCTAGTCCCATCTGAACTTAACCTAAGTCCCCCCGTACTCCTCCCCGCATTTACCTGGACTTTCCCACTCCTACCTCCAGACTTTCGACTTCAAATTAGGACACCAGATGAGGTGAAGGGTGCAGCTTCTTACAAGCTGAAGCCAAGTCCTTTCTGTTTCCCCTCCTGCAGAATCCGCATCGACCCAACAGTCCCCGCTATTATCACCCACAGCATCCAATCAGATTCTGACGAGCCCTCTAGGATCAGTTCTTAACAGCATCAGGCTAACAGTCTTCGTATAGATGTGCATAGGAAACTGTATGGCCTAGCTATAGGCAATGATACTGATTTTCTATGTAGTGCAGACCTACCAAACAGGATCAGCTTGCCAACCTGATTGGTGTTGGTCAATGCTGCTGATGCTGCCTAAGGAAATTTCCTGATGCTGAAGGTTATATAGTGACATGTATGATAAATGCCTCAATTAGCAATCATTCATTTGTTGTATGCAGACCTATGAAATGGGTTGGCACTGGCACTGGCAGAAATTAAAAATTTACCAACATTGGCAGCAGCAGATGCGTAATACAGACCTTCATGAAATCAGAGATCGGCATCAGAATTGAGCATGGCACTGGCACCAGGATTAGGGATCGGGCAGAAAACATTTGGTGTTCCAGAAGCACCAACAATTATTACTACATGTTCATATATAGAATATGTAAATGAAATAAATGAGCATCATCCATCATCTGTAGTGTCCATATCATCAGAGCCATGCAACCAAGTGTCATCAACATAATCAAAGTCTGCATGAGTATAGATGGGCAGCGTGATGCGAGAAGGAGTGGGGTGCTCTATCTGGGAGGTGCTGGGGGACTCATCACTAAAATTGTCAGAATCAGCACCGGCATCATTGGCATTGGCATTGGATTCACCCCGAGGTCCAGTAGAATCTGTCTCTGATGATGAGAGAAAAAAACATCTGCCGCATCAGACACAGTGGCAAAAGCTGATAGGGGATTTGAGGGTGGAGATGAAGAGGTAGAATCATCGAGGTAGAAGTCAGCAGCATCAATGCTGTTTGGGGAACCTGTAGGGGCAGATGATGAATCAGAACCATATGCCATGGCTGCCTGAAGGGTGGTATGCTGATCAGCATCATTTGCTACATCATCTTCACCTTGCCAAACCATGAGTGCCTCAGCATCAGCAGCGGCGGTGGGGACAGGATCGGTAGTGGGAATGGGGATGGAATCAGAATCGGAGTCGGCAGCAGAGAGATCAGCATTGGCACTGGGGACTGAAGCAACGGGAGTGGGGACAGGAACAATGGGAGCGGTCCCAGCATTGGACACATCGGATTCAGTGTCTGAAAAATATAGGGCAGGATCATGACCAGTAACCATGGGTGGTCGACTGTAGGCAGAGACAACTGTTGGGAGACTTGGTGCATCTGACCACTCCTTCTTTTGCTGCATGCCATCAGGTAGAGACCCTGCATACCCAGAATGCTGTGCCTTTCCCTTGCCCTTGGTTGCCTGATTGATTGCTAAAACCTCATTCTCTGCAATACCAATGCCCCAGGTCCACTTGTAGGAGGTTGGGTGAAGGGCCTTCAGGTGCTCAAGTTCAGCCTGTGCATGTGCAGATACCAGTTCCAATTGTCTTCTTACAGCCAACCGTCTCCCAGCATGTCCACAGTTGTTTTTTGATGCCGATGCCGCTGCCGATACTGCTGCTGGTACCGTTGTTAACTTACATGGTTCAGACTGAAGCTCCTTGAGCAGGGCTAGCTCATGAAGCTGTTGGAACCCTGCTGATTGCCTGACATTCGCATTCATCGCAGCCTCTGCTGATGATTTGCAGCCATCTATGAAGTCCTGCATCCTGCGTGCTTCATTGAACAAATCCCCAGTGAGAGCCTGCAGGTCGATGCAAGATCGGCAGTTGGCTCAGCCATTGGCAACATTGTCTGCTGGCTGGCTATCAGTGGGCAGTGAGCTGGTGATCACAGGGGCAGGGATATACTGCCAATAGCTATCGAGGCACTTATCCAGGGTGTCACTGGCAAAAATTTGCCCCAGTGCTGGTTCACTATTGTGGCTCCACCAATCACATACATATGAATCCACCAGATGGCTAGGACCATCACTGGCAACACCATCATCCAATGAGGCCAAGAGAGATGGATGGAATCCAAGGGGTAGGTGGTCCAAATTCACATCAGCGAGACTGTTGGCCAAGGACTGAAGAAGGATTGGCACATGCATCATAAGGCCAATGGAGGTGCCGATGCCGATCCAAGACATGACATACATCTGTCATACTTGTCAGTGATGTATACTTACTTCCTTTAGGAAAGATCTCAACATACAAGCTCAGCATAGAGAATTTTTTGCATCCAATGTTGTTTTACAAAGTTTGCCTGGTCTAACTCCAACAAAACTTGATGGAATTGTGACTCTGTGTACCAAATGAACCATTGTGTCCACATTTGGAGTTGCCCTTTTGGGCCCGATTGCAAAGAAAAAGGGTTGAAGATTGAGAGACTTTTGTTCAACATGGTTGTGGTTGGTGATGAAGATAATTGTGTTTACATCATGTTTACATAATACATGTGGCCCTTTTCAGTCACAGAGGGGAGATATAATCAGCATTTGTTGATCTAAATGCATTGTCAGCCCTCAATGCTAATTCATACCGTGAAGCATGCTGGCAATTAGCATAGGCTAGCAGACCAGGAAGGGTATTCTCGGACTGTGAGGCTGACTGCCACCATTGGCTGTGATAGATGAAATACTGCACAGTCCACTGCATTTCATATGTGACCAGTAGAAATTCCTCCCTCCATTGATTTCTCTGAGCCCATGAATGAAGCCAATGTACTCACCTGACTATGAAAATTGTTAGTACAATGAATACGGATGGCTACAAAATATATTTACATTCCCAGAATCGGCTGGCATCAGCAATGGCAATGGCAACAGCATCAGCATTGGCCATGCAGCATTTTGTAACTGTGTTAAGGTTACCATGTGAGATGTGAGAGCTTCTCTCTCCCATTCAACAGCTTGCATGTCAGAAATGTGAGGTGATTTACCAAGTTGATGGACTTTGTCTTGTAATTCAATCCTGGTGCTGATGCCAAAGTTAAGGCCGATCCCGTCCCCACTGCCGATCCTGTCCCCACTGCCTCTGCCATTTCTGATATGTGAGTGGCATACATATCCATTACCCTGATATCTGTGAGCCTCCGGAATTCTGCTGCATCCTCCCATTGTTTGATTGCCAGTTGGCTGAATGCTGCCATTAGTTCAACATGGTATTGGCCGAGTTGTGTAGAGTTCTCAAGGGCTTCCCAAGATTTTGAGCAGAGTGTGACTGTCATGCCAAGCATTTTCTTGTGATTTGAATCTGTAGCATGATCATCAAGCATTTCTGCCCAATGTGGCAAGGTCGCTGTTCTGACTGTTGGGGAAATGGAGTTCAGTGATGCCCACAGAGACTCAAGTATTTCTCCTGCTACAATGCCAGACCCTGGAATGAAAGATGGAGCATAGAAAAAAAAGCATTCATCCTTGTGGCCATGAACATGCAAAAGCCCAATGGCCTGGTCAGTGGTCAAGCTGGCTGGAAGATGGGCACCAATACATTCCCAAAGGTGGATAATATACTGGCAGACAATGTTGTAAATGAGCATGACTCCCTGTTGAGGGTCAACTCTGGTGGTCTTCAGCGCTTGAAGGAAAGCAAAGTCAACAATCTTTTGCTGTTCTCCATGAAACAGGTCTACCAATGCATTGGGCACATAAAATCCATGCCATGCACATGCAATGGCTGCTACTCCAGTCCTGTCACAAGCCTTCAATGCCAGAAAAGCATTCACAACAGCTAGGAATTTATTTTCACAAGGAGCCTTCTGGAAACCCAAATACAAATCAGACCAGCTTTGGGGGCAGCATTGGGAACGGCATTGGCCACCACCAAGGGAAGGTACCTACCATTAATTGTTCTATGGCAGCTTGGAGAAACAGCTCATATTCAGCCCAATTTGGGGCCATCCCACCTCTGTCCCATAGCCATATATCAGTATCAGAGTTTTTCTGCTGAACATGATCAGCTTTGAAATTGCCATCAGCCACAAATATGTGTTTAAAAATAAATCTGAAATCCATAGTGTATCATTTTAGATGCCGCTGCACCAAGGTATTTTGACACCCACCAGTTCGCATCATCCTTCCAATTTTCCAGTATATTAATGCCTACTTGAGGACAGGCTGGACAGAAATTGGCAAGTGATCCTGGTTCAGGATTCAAAGGATCTCTTTGACTGTGTCCATACCCTGCCCACTTCAATCTTTTCATCCAATGCCATAAGCAGGACATGCACCGAAGCTCATGGTTGAGATTGACCACTTTGGCAGGCCTCATTGGCAATGTTACATGCTGAATCAGCTGGTAAAACTGATAGGCCGATGCCTTTAATTCCAGATTACAGAGCCAAAAATGGTCTAGGACCTGCACGGTGAACAGAGTCCATATGTTGGTGAAGCTTGTGGGTAGTAAGTTACTGGTTACCAGGTCCAAGGGAATTCGGTGTTCCCCCTGACACTGGCAGGTAACCATCACTAAGTGATGTATTCCATTTGTATGGACCACACAAATATAACTGTTGTTCAAGGCATCAGCAGTTGGGACAGGATTGGCAGTGGGCATGGCATCAGCAGCTGGGATGGCATCAACAGTTTGATTAGGATTAGGCAAATATGGTTGAAACCCATGGAGGTCATCATTGGCATGCTCAACTTCAGATTCATCATTGCCATCAAAGAAGTCTTGGAAACTGTTCCCAACATCAATATTCCCCTTCCCTTGATGCCCTTTGGCATCAAGGTGATTGAAAAATGCTGAGTTGGCCCCAGTTTCATCTTTGGCCCAGTCATCGGCCTGAGATTCATTATATGTGTCCAAGGTTGAGTCAGGTGAAGAGGGCCAGTGCCACTGCCAGTGCCGGTGCCATTGCTGATTGTTTGCCTGAAAATTGACCAACTCTTGCTCTGCTTTATCCTTCATGTCTTCAAATGTCTCTAGATATTTCAATTGGATGTTCAGAGCATTGCAAATCAGCTTATCCATCTGGTGCTGGACTAAAATGTATGTGCCGGCCTCCCATAGCTCCGCCTGGCAGAAGTGCATGCCAGTCCAGCATTCAATGCAATGGAAGGTATTTTGCCTGTGGGTTACACACATGCATGTGTGGCAAAGCGTGCTTCCCAGTGAACAATCAATGCATTGCCAAATGGCCTGTTTATTGAATGGACAGTGGTTGCAAACTTGTTTGTCAACCAACCATGCCTGCCGAGTGAGGGATGCTTGCAGCAATTCATCTACTCATCCCCCGAACTCCAGTACATAGTCTCACTGTCTCTATTATTTGTATATGAGCCTCGCTCCGTAAGCAATCAGTGTCAGAAACTCACCATGCCGATGTGTGGCCAAGTCAGCTCAGCAGCCACCTGAGGTTCTTGCATGTCCCATTCTGGAGCAACATTGGGATTATCCTGTATAACAGAATTTAATTGACCCAGTTCTTCCACTGCAGTCAGGGGACCTTGATGCACTTTGTTTTTGGTCCATGTTTTGTGTTGACCTCAACTTCTACATGTGTAACAGTATTGACTGCATTGTCATTGTCCTCATGCAGGGGGGCACTCTTCTTTGATCTTCTCTTTTGCTTGTAAGTAACTCTTGTTAGGCTCATGATGATTTGGGGTGAGTCACAATGACACCCAATTATTGATGGGGGTATTGTACTATCAACCTCATGTGATCCTTGTGTGATCCTTGTGTGATCCTTGTGTCGATGATATGTTTTATGTCAATGACAAGAATGATTCTTTCCTTCACATCAGTCCCCCCCAATGCCACCTGAGCCATCAGAGAACCCGTGGTTGAGACAGTACTGGAAGGGAAGCAGATATACAGTTGAAGAGCAGAAGATTATTGAGCCTTATAAAGTTGCATTCCGATTGCAGGAATTGAAAGCTGGCTGATTGCAAATACTCAAGTGCAACATCCTCCCAGCAATATTCAACTACTGGGCATCAATTGACAGGGCCCCTATGGATGAGGAGGAGAGTTGCATTTGTGCCAAGGTAAACTCACAAGCATGTGAAGGTTGTATTATTGATCACATCACCAGGAACTAACAACCTGGCTTTCCAACCCCTGGCAAATGACCAAAGGCCTCTCATGGAAATCAAACCACTTCAAAGTAAAGCTGTCAGAAGTCATTTGGAGCTTGTACCGGGACCGAGTTTTCCAACAGATCGCAAACATGTTAGGTGTTGAGGACACCACCACAAGTACACCAGAATGGTTCCAAGCATGACTGCCAGCTATCAAGCATGTTTTTGACACCATGAATGCAGAGGAGAAAGCCATCCTTGAAGTCGAACAGGAGAAAATGATGCAGGAAGGATATCCCGAGCAGACAAAGCGAGTGTAAGTTGAAGCCAATGCCATTGCTGTTGCTGTTGCTGGACATAATGAACATTTCACAGGCTGGCAGACAAATACCTCCTTAAATGTGTGGTGGAGAATGCACGACAACAGTGGCTGGAAATGGGGGTGTTGTCTGTGATATTTACAGCCTATACTGCACCTAATGGTTTGATGATTGTTGATGTGTGAGTCCCCAAATCATTTACTGCGAATGCGATGCTGATGCTGATGCCGACTCCAGTCACAAAAATGTTGCCTCTCTGATAGCCACCCCTGCACGATCGTTTCTGGACACATATCATGATCAAGTAACTGAAGCAAAACTTTATGAGTTATATCAAGTTTTTATGCCCATCACACCTTGCTTCAAGGTCGGCAACGCAACATAATGCAACACTAACCCAATTAACAATGACTAACAATGGCTTCCTGATCCTTCCCACATCATGGAAACGATCACAATTCAAGAAAAAAGAGCTGGAAGAATGGTTTATGTTGTATGTTGGCCAGCATTACAGTATGTTGACCTCCTATTCCACAAACTGTTACTTATCTCCTGCAGAACTAGCAAACAATGGTCATAGTCGCCATATCCCATTCAAAGCAATCGCAGATCAGACATCATCATTTGTCAGTCCGGAATATCTCCCAGCTAGGTTCAAAATCAGAGACCCATGGAACATGCACAAGAGTGTTATAGAAGACTTCTTTGACCATGTTCTGCAGTGACAAATAGTGCAGGGCCCTGAAAGAGCATTCAGGTTCAAAGCGATCAAAGCCATGGATGGGATTGTGGCTCCTGCACACTATCCGAGTGATTTGAATAACCCTTCACCCTCCCGACACATTTCCAAATGCAGGGGCTGAAGAAATGATGATCCCGATCCTCATAGTGGCACCGAGCTGGGGGCCATTGCCAATGCCGAACCACCTTCTGCAACCTGCAGGGGCCAAAGAAATGACGATGCTGATGCTGATCCTCAACCCAGCACCAAATTGGAGGCCATTGCCGCTGCCGAACTGCCTGCAGCATCAAGAGGCAGAAAAGTTGTCAAAGGCAAACCCAAGCGCAAGGAAGCTCACCAAATATCAACAGCAGGACAGACCCCAAATTCTGATACAACTGAATCACAATATGTCCAAGTGGATCAAATGACAATGGACAGCCTCTGCATGGTTGGTGTTAGGAAACCACCCCATTACCTAATAAAAATTCATTTTTATTTTATTATGTCGAATTACCCTACATGACGCCAAATGACGCTACACTTTGATAGCATGAGAATTTTATTTTGCATGCATCAATATGTATGCGCATGTATGAACACATTGGTAACAACAATGTACAATATATGTAACATAGTATATAAACTTTAAATATACACATAGGGGACCCCAGTTGTGTTCTCTTAGGTATTCCACTTACATTTTTGGTGTGAAAGGCCTATCTCAACAAACTCACCTATTAATAACCCCTTGCATCAAAACCATCAATTCCCCCATCATGAGCGCGGATCCTGCCCCCTTCTTGTAGAGAGAACCCGCACAGTCTTAGCTAGCAGATAGTGGGTGTCGCCCTAACAGAAGAACACAACTTCCCATATCAGTGCACCTTCTCTTACTTGCCCATATGTCATTGTTTCACTGCACCACATCCGATTACTCATCCTTTCAGCACGAGCCAGAAGTACTTGTATATACATAATCTACCTTTTCTTTCATAAGCCGATGCCAGGCCTCGCCTTACATTGCAACCGCCAGTGATCGAGAGGCAGTACTCATCATTAGGACAGCTGCAACCAGACAACTGATTGGATCTGGTTTAGTTACAATTTACATCACTCTATTCGGACAACTATTTTAGTTACAAGCCGAATTCAGTGATATCTCCGAGATCAGGCACTGTTGGAAGGGTTATTGATCCGAAGTGTCAAATTAGGCGCCCGACGAACGATCAACAAATGATCACATGACCCGTAAACGTTTGGAGAGGTCTCGAAGAGAAAATTTTGAATTTGTCGAAGAAGTGATTCATCACAGATTCTACAATTATGTCTGAACCTTCAACTTCTAATCCCGGTCCTAATCCTGTTCCCACACCAGCACTGGAGGCAAAAATTGATGCACTTACAGTGCAAATGTCGCAGTTAGTGTCAGTATTGGCAGCATCACAGTCCAGACAAGTGGAAGTACAGCCAGAGATGACAGGAGAAAGAGATGATGAGATGGAGGAGATGGTGGAGTGAATGTCACAGGAGGATGAGATGGTGGAGAAATCTGGAAATGGAAAAGTGTGCTTACCTAAGTATGTGCCCCCGCAAATCTTTGACGGTACCATGGAGAATACAAAATCCTTCATCAGCTCTATAGTATTGTACATCCATGGGAGGAAGCCAGAGTTTCATACAGCTGAGTCTAGGATTATGTTTGCTCTCTCATACATTCAGGGGGGGAAAGCACAGTTCTGGAGAAACAATGCTATTAATCAAATTGCCACAGGAAATAAACCATTTGCAACCTTCAAGGAATTTCTGGAGAGATTGGAGGCACAGTTTGGAGATCCTAATCCAAAGGCGACAGCCAATGCTAAATTAAAGACCATGCACCAAGGTTCCCTAATGGTGGATGAATTTATTTTGCAGTTCAAAGCAGAAGCTTCACAAACTGACATGGGAGAAGCCGCGTTGGTAGAGTTTTTGAAAGCAGGATTAAATCCCTCTTTATTCAAGTCTATCTGCCGACTACCTTCTATGCCAGAGAAGTTGGATGAGTGGTATAATTGGGCAATGCACCTTGACCGGCAATATCGGCAGGAACAGGCAGAGTCAAAGTTGATGTATGGAAGTAGTAAATTTGGAAAGTCATCAGGAGGAAAGTCCGAAAAAAGAAAGGCGCCTCAGGTGCAAGCTCCAAGGCCACAGCCACCGGCCATGGCAGTGACACCTATAGTTACGGAGTCAGCAGCACCAGCAGAGGCAATGGAGGTTGATCAAGCAGGAAGACGAGCCCCACTTAACTGTTTTAACTGTGGGCAGTTAGGACACATTTCTAGGAATTGTAGGCAGAAAAGAAAGATTAGGGAAGCTACAATCAAGGAAGTGAAGCCGGAGGAAGGCAGGCAGAAGAATTTTGTGGAAGAGTCCCAGTGAAGGTTTCCCCATTGGTGACCCAGAATTGTTACAATGGATTAGTATCTGAGGAAATCCAGAGTAAATCAGAAAAGGAAATCAAGGAGGAGTACAACTGTTGTGAATCATGTGACAAAGAAAATTGTCACGCATCATTTCTGATAACCCCTAAATTCTTTATTTGCTCTGGACGAATAGAACCCGAAATCACCTTGACTGTGGGACTGAAGACAGTGGACACGCATGCAGTGATTGATGTGGAAGCATTGCTTGATAGTGGTGCTAGAGGATTATTTATTAATTGGTCCTTAATTACAAGAAATGGTATTAACACATGCAAGATAGCGCAACCTATAATGGTGTACAATATTGACAGAACAGTCAATCGTGGAGGAACTATCAAGGAGGAGGTGACTATGGTCCTAAAGTATCAGGAGCATCAGGAATGAGCCATATTTGAAGTGTGCGATCTTGGGAAAACCAATCTACTAATAGGGTGTCCATGGTTATGGAAGCATAATCCCGAAATTGATTGGAAAACTGGGAAAGTAAAAATGGCTTGTTGTCCTAAGGAATGTAATGTGTATGGGAGGAAGATGAAGAAGGAAAAAGGAAAAAGAAAGAGAAAGAATGTCTGAGGAAGTATTCTGTTACCATGGAGGAAGTGGAGGATAAGGAAATGCCAAATGGGGAAGTTCCGATCATGATCAAGAAAGAAGAGCAGAAGCAAACCTTTAGAGCAATTTGTGGAGGACAGTCATGGGACAAGAATATCGTAAAGGTGGAGATGCCAGTGGAGGAATGGGTGTGAAAAGTGTATCATGAATACCTGTCAGTGTTCCAGAAGAAGGAATCTCAGCGAATGCTGGTGCATAAGCCATGGGATCATGTGATCGGGCTGAAGCCAGGGTTTGTGCTGAGGAAGTCGAAGGTATATTTGGTATCTCCGATGGAACAAGAAGAAGTGGATGCGTTCCTGAAGGAGCAATTGTGCAAAGGATACATATGACCTTTGAAATCACTGCAGATGTCACCAATATTCTTTGTGCCAAAGAAAGACCAAAGGAAGAGGATGTGTACAGATTATAGGTATCTGAATGAGTGGACAGTGAAGAATGCATACCCCCTGCCATTGATCTCAGAAATAATTGACAAGGTGGGAAAAGCCAAGGTCTTTACAAAATTGGATTTACAATGGGGATACAACAATGTACAAATAAAGAAAGGAGATGAGTGGAAGGCTGCATTTGCCATGCGTCGAGGATCCTTCAAGCCACTTGTCATGTTTTTTGGGATGACTAATAGTCCACCAACCTTTCAAAATGTGATGAACGACATTTTCAAGGACGTAATAGACAAAGGTGTGGTAAAATTATTTATTGACGACATTCTGATATTCACGGAGGATGAAGAGAATCATGAGGTGATAGTGCAGGAGGTGTTATGGAGGTTGGCAGAGAATGATCTATTTTTGAAACCAGAGAAGTGTGTGTTTGGGGCAAGCAAGATTGAGTTCCTAGGATTATTGATCGGCCCTGACGGGATCAAAATGGATCCGATCAAGGTACAGGCGATCACAGATTGGCCTGCACCCACCCGTGTCAAGGAGGTTCAAGCCTTCTTGGGACTCGCAAATTATTATTGTCGCTTTATGCACAATTTTTCTAAAATTGCCACACCCTTACATAACTTTATGCAAAAGGGAGTAGTGTGGAGGTGGGGAGGGCAACAGCAGACAGTGTTTGAGGAGTTGAAGAGGAAGTTTGTGGAGCGACCAATATTAGCCCCAGTGGATTTCACATGCCCTTTGCGAGTGGAATCTGATGCGTCCAATTTTGCTACTGGAGCAGTATTATCAATGCTGTGTGAAGATGACAAATGGCATCCTTGTGCATATTTGTCCCGAGGATTGAATGATGTGGAGAGGAATTATAATGTGCATGACAAAGAGATGTTGGGAATAATACGAGCATTAGAGGTGTGGAGGCATTATTTGGAGGAATGGACACATCAGATTGAGATCTGGACAGATCATCAAAATCTCCAATACTTCATGTCTGCTAAAAAGCTTAATCGCAGGCAAGCGCATTGGGCACTATTCCTATCACATTTCAATTTTCACTTGGTCCACAAAGTGGGAAGCTTAATGAGGAAAGCAGATGCATTATCCAGACATATTGATCATAAAAGGGGGGTGGAGGAGGACAATAAGAATGTTACCTTGCTCAAACCCAAATACTTTTGCATTTGCGCTATGCATCAAGGGCATCTATTAATAGATAGCTCGGAAGTGGAAATGTTGTCTAAAATTAGACAATGTTTGGAAATGGGCAATGAAGTAGTGGAAGCTCTGAAAGCTCTGAAGGGAGAGAAGAAAGGTAATATTAAAGGAGATGAATGGGCTGAGGAACAAGGGTTGGTGTTGTTTCAAGGAAAAGTGTATGTACTGAAGGATCAGGATTTGCGAAGGGAGATCATCTGGTTACATCATAATACACCAACTGCCGGACACCCAGGAAGATGGAAGACATTGGAATTAGTGATGAGAAATTATTGGTGGCCCGGAATTATGAAGTATGTGTTGGGGTATGTGGATGGATGTGATACGTGCATGAGGGGGAAGAAATTTCCACAGAAACCTGCAGGAAAATTAATGCCGAAACCTATACCTAAAGCGCCATGGCAAGATATATCTGTGGATTTTATTACTGGATTACCTGAGGCTCAAGGGTACAATGCAATATTCGCAGTATGTGACCGCTTCACAAAGGAGGTCCATATTATTCCTACTACTACAGAAACCTCATCATTAGGCTTGGTGTGCCTCTATCTAAATCAGGTATGGTGGTTACATGGGTTACCCAATACCATTATCTCCGATCACGGACCACAATTTGCTTCCACATTTATGTGAGAACTGAACAACATATTGGGGATTCAAACTAAATTATCTGCGGCATATCACCCACAGACTGATGGGCAGACAGAGAGAATGAACCAGGAGTTGGAGCAGTACCTATGTATGTTTGTCAACTAACGACAAACAGACTGGCCCGAATGGCTGCCAATTGCCGAATTTTCCCACAATAATAAATTCCATTCAGCTACTCGTATGTCACCCTTTTTCGCAAATTATGGATATCATCCTCGCATGGGAGTAGAACCCAGAAGGGAAGTCAAAGTACAGTCGGTAGAAGACTGGGTATCTAAGATGCAAAAGGTACAAGAAGAAGCAGAGGCAGCATTGAAGAAAGCACGTGATGACATGATGTGACACATGGATCATACTGAAGCACGCACTCCAGAGTACAAAGTTGGTGACTTGGTGTGGCTAAGTACCAAGGACCTAAATATTCCACGACCTTCGAGGAAACTTACGGAGAAATGAGTTGGCCCATATGCAATCTCTAAAGTGATCTCACCTAATGCGGTACTGCTAAAATTACCCTGATCATTCAAGATTGATCCTGAGATTAACATATCCCACCTACGCCCTTACCGCCCACCCACTATTCCTGGCCAACAAACTACTCCGCAACCTCCGATAATAGTAGAAGGTGCTCCAGAATACATAGTTGAAGAAATTCTAGACTCATGTCTTCGACGGAACACATTGGAGTTCTTAATAAAGTGGAAAAACTATACCGACAAAAATAATTTGTGGGAACCCGAAGAGAATTGTAAGTGAGCACGTAATGCAATCGCCCAATTCTTTAAACGTAATCCAAATGCTCCGTGTTGCATTGCAAGAATGGTGTATGAGGGGATGAAATTCCGGCCTTACCAAAATTTCACAGAGGGGACAGATGTAATATTTTCTCGCCTGGAAGTTGAGGCATAAAAGGGGGGTAATGTTAGGAAACCACCCCATTACCTAATAAAATTTCATTTTTATTTTATTATGTTGAATTACGCTACATGACACCAAATGTCACTACACTTTGATAGCATGAGAATTTTATTTCGCACGCATCAATATGTACGTACATGTATGAATGCATCGGTAACAACAATGTACGATATATGTAACATAGTATATGAACCCTAAATATATGCCTAGGGGACCCCAGTTGTGTTCTCTTAGGTATTCCACCTATGTTTTCGGTGTGAAAGGCCTATCTCAACAAACTCACCTATTAATAACCCCTTGCATCAAAATCATCAATTCCCCCATCATGAGCGCGGATCCCACCCCCTTCTTGTAGAGAGAACCTGCACGGTCTTAGCTAGCAGATAGTGGGTGTCACCCTAACAGTTGGTGTGACTCAACCACAGCCAATTAATGGTCCTAGTGATGGTGAACCAGAATATCTCATTCCTCAACACATTTACATGAGATACATCAGCTGGAAACATTATTGTAAATGATCTTCCATGCCCAATTGATCCACTTCTGTTGGATATACCTCAAGAGAGCTCACAATGCCCTAAGCCTTGACCACTTTTAGGGGGAAATCGGACAGAGTGTCCTATTGCAAGGGCAAGGGCTTTAGCAGCAGTAGTGGGATCAGGAACAGCAACACCAATATCGGGAATGGCACCAGTAGGATCAGCAATGGCAACACCAATATTGGCAACAGCAACAGTACAATTGGCAACAGCAACACCAATATTGGCAACAGCACCAGTAGGATCAGCAATGGCAACAGTACAATTGGCAATGGCAGCACCAATATCAGCAACAGCAACTGTAAGATCAGCAACGACAACAGTACAATCGGCAATGGCAACATCGGCAATGGCAAAAGTATGATTGGCAATGGCAATATCAGGATCGGCAGCAAATCCATCCTCAGCATGAGCATGACCTATCCGAAGGACAGCTGATGACCTTGCACAGCAGGAATCCATTTCAACCCAGGCTGTTGGGAGGAGACAGAGAATTAAAAAAGTGAAGTTTGCCATGTAGATTTACAAATCAAACACTATGTAATTAAAAAAAGATAGTCCAACTTTTATGTACATGCCAAATCACATCTATTCTTTTCTGCCTCGCTTTGTCTCCCCTCTGTCCCCAGATTTTCCTGCTCTCTTCCTTGGGTTTGGCTGAGGGGTGGTACTTCTGGAACATAGTCCAGATGGACCAGGGGTCAGCCCATGTGGGGATCGGCACAGCTGTGCAGGGGGAGGGGATGGCTGGGGTGAGGTGATTACATCGACTGCCAATGCCAGTGGGTTAAGTGCTGATGCCAGGGTGGCAGGCTCGGGCTTGGTGAGCGACGTTGGGGGGAAGAGGAGAGGGAGTGGTGGGGCCATTGATGTTGTGGGCTGTACCATTTCTTGAGAATCCTGTGGTGTGGCAGGAATAATTTGGATGGGGGGGGCGCCAGCCAAGGATACTTCCCCTGCCACCTCTTCCAGCACAGCCAGTCCCTCCTCACCATGCTCAGGCTCAGTGTTATCCTCGACAAATCCCCCCTCCTCAACCAGTTCTGCCATCTGTTTGTCTTTGTCATCAGCAGCAGCAACAGGAGCAGGAGCAGGAGTTGGGGCAGGAGCAGGAGTGGCAGCAGGAGTGGGAGCAGGAGTGGGAGCAGGAGTGGGAGCAGGGGCAGGGGCAGGGGCAGGACCAGGACCAGGACCGGGAGCAGGAACAGGAGCAGGAGCGGGAGTGGCATCGCCTTCCTTGGCATCTGTCATTTCTTCCCAATCTCCTTCTGCCCTCCTGCTTGGAGTCCTCTTGAGGCAAACCACCTTCCCAGCCATGTAACCATTGTACAACTTAATGGGCTGTGCGCCAGCCTGCAACCCAAAGTATCCTTCAATGTCGTTCACCTTGTTTTGAAGCAAGTTGACCATCTCCCAGAGTTCTTGTACGTGGAGTTGGGACTCTAGGAATGACTCTTCATTCCACCGTGCATCCTTGTACATGTCTTCCTCCAGTTGGTTTAGATGTCCAGTGAAGGTGGCGTAGTCACTGGCAGAGGGGTAGGGAGTCAGGGCAGGGAGGGCAGTCAGCTCGGGCTTGGGATCAGCCATGTCAATATCCTCTTCCACAGCTATGAGTATATGTGTTAGTGGTTTTATGTGTCATGATATGGAAGAACTAACCTTTTGATTTATCTTTTTGGCTTGCAGTGAACCACCTAGATGATTCCTCTCCACTGTCTTCACTGGAAAATTGTGCCTTCTTTGCTTTTCTTCTTGCTGATCCTTTTGCTTTCTTGGTTCTCAGCACTAGATCCATGTCCTCTGGATCACACCAAACTTTCCCACAGAAGTAGCAGGCCATTTTCCCATTCACCTGCTCCCAACACTCATGCCTAAGCCTGACACATTGTGCACATGCATCATTTGCAAACTCCCTCGCTGGGGTGCTCCTTGTGCTGCCTTTGCTGCATTGTGCCGCTTCCACTCCATCCTGGGATTGGCACTGGCATCGCTCTCTGTCTCCTCATCAAATCCTCATCCAATCCCCTCTACTCTGCACCTCTCATGGCCTGGGTCTCACTGTGATTGCTGGCAGCATTGGTCACTGGGCTGGGGCTGGAAGTCTGGATCCTGATGCTTCTGGTTGGGCCTGCATCTTGGCCAGTGCTGGTGCTGCTTCTATCCTTGTTGGTGTTGGCATTGCTGCTGCCATTGCTGCTGCTGCTCCTTATGCCTTTGCTGCTGCCACTCCTCCTTTCTTTGCCACTGCCATCCCTGCTGTCTTGGCCACTGCTGTTCCTGCTTTCTTGGCTGGTGCTGTTCCCCTTCCCGCTGCAGTGGCTGTTCCAGTGGCCATTGCCATTCCACCTGCCGTAGTCTGGATCCTGATGCTTCTGGTTGGGCCCACATCTTAGCTGGTGCCGGTGCCACTTCTATCCTTCTTGGTGTTGGCATTGCTGCTGCCATTGCCACTGCCGCTTCTTGTGCCTTTGCCACTGCCACTCTTCCTGTCTTTGCCACTGCTGTCCTTGTCTTTGCCGCTGCCATCCCCACTGTCTTGGCTGGTGCCGGTGCCATTCCCGGTGCCATTCCCATTCCTGCTGCAGTGGCCATTCCACCTGCCCTTCCTGTTCCACCTGCCCTGCCACTGCCGTTGGTCCAGCCGATGTGGACACAGGACCTGTTATGCCCTTTTTCTTGTCAAAGGTCTTCATTGCCCTCAGTTGACCTTCAATAAACTTCTGGTCCCGTCCTGTCTGACTTTGACCATGCTACCACAAATCCCCACAAAAAGGCATTGGCCCAGAAGATGGCCTGCACATCCTCAGTGAGAACCTCTCTTTGCCAGGCAAATAACATTTTCTACAATTTGTAAGTGCATCATTGATCTGATAGCATGCCAATCTACTCACAAGGGCTGATTTTCTTTCCTTCATCATGGCCTTGATACTTTGGTCCCGAAGGCCATTGTGGATGGATTGCTCGATCTGGCTGATCTGGCTGAGCACTTGTTGGCGTGTAATGTTCATGATTGATGAGTCAGCTGTGGCAGTGGGGTCGATGTTGAGACACTGAAAATCAACAATCACGTGTTGTTGATCGATATACAATATATACAAACAAATAATGTCCTGATTAAATGGTATCACTTGTTATCATCTGTGTTATCTATACCATGAGCAATCAGCAAACTGACACTTATATTCCTGATGGATATGTTGTTATCTGAGGTGACAATGGGCAGCACTATCTAGTGCCCCATTTTATGTTTCCAGCTACCCACCAGGCAATGGAGGCCTATTGCAAGAAGGTTGAATTCAATGTACACATGGCACATGGGGGGGTAAGATTTCCTTCTTTTCAAAGTCTCGTTGCTGCCAGCCTAGCCATCTTGGCCTGATGCCATCCTTGGGCTGATGTTGTCCTGTTGGCCAATGCCATGTCTTGGCTGATGCCGTGTCTTGTTTGCCTTGTCTATCCTCTCACTGATGACTTTGCAGTGTGGAAACATGACTGATACACCATACTACTATGCATTGGCCTGCAACCAGCTAATGCTACCTGCTGATCCAGTAAGTGCCTTGTCCTCATTTGTATGACTGTTAGTTCATCCTGTTGCAGAAATTGACAGACAGGGAGCTGTTGAGCTGCCATGCCAAAGTGAAAGCCCTGCAAAACAACCTTGGCACCTCATACAAGGATGCAAATCATCGTCTCTACATGGCTGAGGTTGAGAAGCTGGAACAGCAAGATGTCACATTGAAGACATATGCAACCTTGAAGGAAAGGATGGAATATAATCTGAAATCATTCAAATGCAGGTTCTCAGACATTTGAATGAGATCATTGTCCCATGATGACAACATGGCCAATCCCACCAGTTCTCACAATTGGCTAGTACCGACATTGCTATTTTAGCTAGGATGAACACTGCTGTTTTGTTGATTTTGTTCATTCATACTCCCTGCACCCATTGTGCATCTGGTTTTCTAATACCCATTGCCAATGCTCTTGATATATAGATTTCCACCCCAAAGTGTCTGTCTGCTGCTGCCAATGTTGACGTCAATGTAGATTTCTGTGCTGACATGTCTGCTGATGCTGATGCCGATGGCTGTGACTATTTCATCAACAGTATTAGATTCTTACCACACATCTATGCCAATGCCATTGCTGATGCCGATGCCATTGCTGATGCTGATGCTGAATACCATGTCCAATGCTATCTCATAGGTCACCGATCTGTCTATTAACATTCTTCACAGTGTATCACAAGCAAGAATTGTAAAAGACCCATTTGGTAGGTCTGCACTACATAGAATGAATTATTGCATCATTGCCCATAGCTAGGCCATACAGTCTCCTATGCACATCTATACCAAGCATTGTAATTCACTATAGTACACGCAGCTAGGTCATACAGTTATGGTGAAGTGGTGCCTGATGCCAATGCCATTGCCGAGTACCATGTACACTATCTCTGATCTGTATATTATTAACATTCTTCATAGTGTATCACAAGCAAGAATTGTAAAAGTGTATTCATTTGATACTAGTGTAGGTCTGCACTACATAGAAAATCAGTATCATTGCCTATAGCTAGGCCATACAGTTTCCTATGCACATCTATACCAAGACTGTTAGCCTGATGCCAATGCCATATATCTATGCCGATGCCATTGCCATTGCCAAGTACCATGTCCAATGGTATCTCTGATCTGTATATTAACATTCTTCATAGTGTATCACAAGCAAGAATTGTAAAAGTGTATTCATTTGATACTAGTACATGTTATACATACTATGAGAGCGTTCAATGGCGTCCACCAAACCCATATCATTCGATACACTGTATGCATTCGATAGACCATATTATTTGGTACAGTGTAGCTTACCTTTGTGAGAAAGCTGTAAGCCATGGCATTAGCTGCAGCTTTTGGTAACGACATGTCAAACGTGAACTCCTTCTCAAAATGGATTTTACCAACGATTGTATTTACTCTTGTTTGTAAATACATGCTGATGACAAGCAATGGGTGATCAATGACATGGGTGCAGGATTGGGGCTAGGATGATCATTGGCACTTTGTGCTCAGGAGTTGATCTTGCAGTTGGTTAGTTGATAATCTCCTAGATTCATCTGTCACTGCTGATACTGCTAGGCAAATTTGTTGCAGGTGATTATTGTAGGTTTCATGATGATTTAGGATACAGACTTTTAGTTTATGTCAGTTTCCAGTAATTTACAGTGCCCCACATGTCCTAGCCGACTCTGCATGGACTGTGTGGAGTCTGAGTTAGTCTGCACACCCAGTGAAAATTAGATCTAAGTAGATCAAACCAAATTGAATAAAATAGTACCTTTCTATTTTCTTCAATCTAATTCTGTGGTATTTGCAAAATGACACACTTGTAAATATTTAATTCAATGACAATTCCCATGCCATTGAATCAGATCAAATAACATTGAGTCACATTGAATAACATCGAAGTAGGTATAAGACATAAATTTGATAGATCTATATTTAGGGTATCCTTCCAATGGGCAGGGTTCCAGCAAATTCAATTCAAGGAAATTATATTACACAGTATCTGGTTATTGTACACAAGTAATACTACTATGTAATTAGGGATGTACTAATGTTGACAGAGGAGGGCAGGCAGCATGATCTGGGTGTAGATTGCTGCAGTTGTCATTGCAGTCATGTTGCTCCACATAGTCATTGCTGGGCATTAATGTGTTATTGTCCATGCAGAGGGAGGGAGGGGGAGGGTGCTGTCACTGCCACCATTGCCTGTTGCTGGCTGACCTCATCACTGCTTTCTTCATTGGCCAGTATACACCAACCTTCTGCCCTACGAGCAGTTTCTCATAGTGGCCTGTGGCTCATAGTCCCTTGGTCTGATTCCAAACCTTTCAGCCAACACCCTGATTTGACAGGGAGGGGTGGCGTGGTCTTTGCTGTTGTTCCATCATGCTGGGCCATCCTTTTTGTAGGTGGTCATAGTGGTGCTGGTGAGTGCTGGTGAGTGCTGGGGTGCTTTCCGAGATGGTAGTTAGTGGCAGATGTAGGGGGAAGGTGGGCCTATGGATACCTGGTTGTCGATGGTGCTGCCCTATGGGTGATTTACCCCATCATTTGCTGCTGTCTCCCATTTGCCTTGTTCCTGTCAATCTGTCCAACAACTGCTTTCAAAGGCCTTATGGATGGTCTCTTGAGTCTCAAGGGAGGTGTGGGCAAGGAAAAACTGATACGGAAAAAAAGCCTCCCAACATATGTCAGTGGGGGAACATGGTGGGAAGAAAAGAACTTAGAAGAAAAAGTTCTGAGTTGGGCGACAAGGCAAACACACATGCACATGGTTTTTGCTGGGGCATGGCGTTGGATGGATGTGCATATATGTGGACATCAATGCAATGTGTGTGTAATGTGTGTGCATTTACAAAGCTTTGTAAGCAAGAGTTTGATGGAAAACTATTTTATTCTACTTTTGACACACTTGCTTTGATTTGCTTTGAACTACTTCAAATCAATTTGATTTAATTAGATCCAATTTTCACTGGGCTGCAGGGACTGTCTGGAGTCCGAGCTAGTCTGTATGCAGAATCTGGGTCAATTTGATATCTTATGAGTTCCAAGCTTTTCAGACTTTATGAAAGTCATGATGTGCCTACAAAATATAGGTGTGCAGAGCAAGGATTGAACCCAAGACCTTCAAGTCATCACACAACAAACCAAACACATGTGATCAACCAGTTGAGCCACAGGAGAATTACTTATTAGGAATACATAGTTTATTTATGACACTCAAACCCAAACTCAAGTATTTATCTCTCAAAAATTGAACAGATAAATTTTATTAACTGCATCCCTCGCATTGGATGCAAGGGAGTATACAATACAATCAAAGAAGTACAAAAAAAACTACTCATAACTACATTACAAACTATAGATTTAAAAAAAAAAACTCCCCCCAAAATGCAAGGGAGGGCTAAAAGAAAAAGAAAAAAAAACCCACCTCATGCAAAATGTGGGGGCTGCCATCCTGGTGCATGGGCATCAGTGCATTCTCTCCCTCTCGTCGCATTGCTGTTCCACCCACTATCCACCCCATGAGCAGTTGCTTGTGAGGCTGGGGGTGGGTGGCTTGTCATCATTTGTCCCCATCATCCCCTGTTTGGTTTTCTGTACTTTTTTTTTCTTTTTGGGGGGGGGGGGGGTTGGGTGGTCAGTGCGACATGGTGCAATTACGGAGGTTGGTGGGTGCTTACTAGGCAGGTATCCCCCTTCTGGGGTCTCCTGGCATCCCTCAGCACCCTCCTAGCGCATGTCAACAGCCTCACATCCTGTTTGAATGGGGAGGAGGGGATTGGGTTGGCATGGGTGTGGGCTGCACATTTTTTGTTGTGGCAGGTCATCCCCAGTAGCATTCTGTTAGGGCGACACCCACTATCTGCTAGCTAAGACCATGTGGGTTCTCTCTACAAGAAGGGGGTGGGATCCGCGCTCACGATGGGGGAATTGATGGTTTTGATGCGAGGGGTTATTAATAGGTGAGTTTGTTGACAAAGGCCTTTCACACCAAAAGTGTAGGTGGAATACCTAAGAGAACACAACTGGGGTCCCCTAGGCATATATTTAGGGTTCATATACTATGTTACATATATTGTACATTGTTGTTACCGACGCACTCATACATGCGTGTACATTTTGATGTGTGTGAAAGAAAATTCTCATGCTATCAAAGTGTAGCATCATTTGGCGTCATGTAGCATAATTTGACATAATAAAATAAAAATGAAATTTTATTAGGTAATGGGGTGGTTTCCTAACATTACCCCCCTTTTATGCCTGGACTTCCAGGCGAGAAAATATTACATCTGGCCCCTCTGTGAAATTTTGGTAAGGCCGGAATTTCATCCCCTCATACACCATTCTCGCAATGTGACGCGGAGCATTTGGATTATGTTTAAAGAATTGGGCAATCGCGTTACGTGCTTGCTTACAATTCTCTTCGGGTTCCCACAAATTATTTTTGTCGGTATAGTGTTTCCACTTTATTAAGAACTCCAATTTGTTCCATCAAAGACATGAGTCTAGAATTTCTTCAACTATGTATTCTGGAGCACCTTCTACTATTATTGGAGGTTGCAGAGTAGTTTGTTGGCCAGGAATAGTGGGCGGGTGGTAAGGGTGTAGGCAGGATACGTTAATCTCGGGATCAATCTTGAATGATCGGGGTGATTTTAGCACTACTGCATTAGGCGAGATCACTTTAGAGATCGCATATGGGCCAACTTGTTTCTCCGTAAGTTTCCTTGAAGGTTGTGGAATATTCAGGTCCTTGGTACTTAGCCACACCAAGTCACCAACTTTGTACTCTGGAGCACGCGCTCGAGTACGATCCACGTGTCGCATCATGTCATCATGTGCTTTCTTCAATGCTGCCTCTGCTTCCTCTTGTACCTTTTGCATCTTAGATACAAAGTCTTCTACCGACTGTACTTTGACTTCCCTTCTGGGTTCTACTCCCATGCGAGGATGATATCCATAATTTGCGAAAAAGGGTGACATACGAGTAGCTGAATGGAATTTATTATTGTGGGAAAATTCAGCAATTGCCAGCCATTTGGGCCAGTCGGTTTGTCGGTAGTTGACAAACATACGTAGGTACTGCTCCAACTCCTGGTTCATTCTCTCTGTCTGCCCATCAGTCTGCGGGTGATATGCCATAGATAATTTAGCTTGAATCCCCAATATGTTCAGTTCTTGCATAAACGTGGAAGCAAATTGTGGTCCACAATCAGAGATAATGGTATTGGGTAACCCATGTAACCACCATACCTGATTTAGATAGAGGCATGCCAAGCCCAAGGATGAGGTTTCTGTAGTAGTAGGAATAATATGGACCTCCTTTGTGAAGCGGTCGCATACTACAAATATTGCATCGTACCCTTGAGCTTCGGGTAATCCGGTAATAAAATCCACAGATATATCTTGCCATGCCGCTTTAGGTATAGGGTTCAGCATTAATTTTCCTGCAGGTTTCTGTGGAAATTTCTTCCCCCTCATGCACATATCACATCCATCCACATACCCCAACACATACTTCAAAATTCCGGGCCACCAATAATTTCTCATTACTAATTCCAACATCTTCCATCTTCCTGGGTCACCGGCAGTCGGTGTATTTTGATGTAACCGGATGATCTCCCTTCGCAAATCCTGATCCTTCGGTACATACACTTTTCCTCAAAACAACACCAACCCTTGTTCCTCAGCCTATTCATTTCCTTTAATATTACCTTTCTTCTCTCCCTTCAGAGCTTTCATGGCTTCCACTACTTCATTGTCCATTTCCGAACAATGTCTAATTTTAGACAACATTTCCACTTCCGAGCTATCTATTAATAGATGCCCTTGATGCATAGCGCAAATGCAAAAGTATTTGGGTTTGAGCAAGGTAACATTCTTATTGTCCTCCTCCACCCCCCTTTTATGATCAATATGTCTGGATAATGCATCTGCTTTCCTCATTAAGCTTCCCGCTTTGTGGACCAAGTGAAAATTCAAATGTGATAGGAATAGTGCCCAACGCACTTGCCGATGATTAAGCTTTTTAGCGGACATGAAGTATTGCAGATTTTGATGATCTGTCCAGATCTCAATCTGATGTGTACATCCCTCCAAATAATGCCTCCACACCTCCAATGCTCGTATTATTCCCAACATCTCTTTGTCATGCACATTATAATTCCTCTCCACATCATTCAATCCTTGGGACAAATATGCACAAAGATGCCATTTGTCATCTTCACACAGCATTGATAATACTGCTCCAGTAGCAAAATTGGATGCATCAGATTCCACTCGCAAAGGGCATGTGAAATCTACTGGGGCTAATATTGGTCGCTCCACAAACTTCCTCTTCAACTCCTCAAACACTGTCTGCTGCTGCTCTCCCCACCTCAACACTACTCCTTTGCACATAAGGTTATGTAAGGGTGCAGCAATTTTAGAAAAATTGTGCACCAAGCGACGATAATAATTTGTGAGTCCCAAGAAGGCTTGAACCTCCTTGACATGGGTGGGCACAGGCCACTCTGTGATTGCCTGTACCTTGATCAGATCCATTTTGATCCTGTCAGGGCCGATCAATACTCCTGGGAACTCAATTTCGCTTGCCCCAAACACACTTCTCGGGTTTCAAAAATAGATCTTTCTCTGCCAACCTCCATAACAACTCCTGCACTATCACCTCATGATTTTCTTCATCCTCTGTGAATATCAGAATGTCATCAATAAATATTATTACCATGCCTTTGTCTATTATGTCCTTGAAAATGTCATTCATCATATTTTGAAAGGTCAGGGGACTATTAGTCATCCCAAAAAAACATGACAAGCAGCTCAAAGGATCCTCGATGTGTGGCAAATGCAGCCTTCCACTCATCTCCTTTCTTTATTTGTACATTGTTGTATCCCCATTGTAAATCCAATTTTGTAAAGACCTTGGCTTTTCCCACCTTGTCAATTATTTCTGAGATCAATGGCAGGGGGTATGTGTTCTTCACTGTCCACTCATTCAGATACCTATAATCTGTACACATCCTCTTCCTTTGGTCTTTCTTTGGCATGAAGAATATTGGTGATGTCTGCCGTGATTTTGAAGGTCATATGTATCCTTTGTGCAATTGCTCCTTCAGGAATGCATCCACTTCTTCTTGTTCCATCGGAGATAATGGATATACCTTCGACTTCTTTGGCACAAAGCCTGGCTTCATCTCAATCGCATGATCCCATGGCTTCCACACCAGCATTTGCTCAGACTCCTTCTTCTGGAACACTGACAGATATTCATGATACACTTTTGGCACCTACTCCTCCAATGGCTTCTCCACCTTTACGATGTTCTTGTCCAATGATTGTCCTCCACAAATTGCTCTAAAGGTTTGCTTCTGCTCTTCTTTCTCGATCATGATTGGAACTTCCCCATGTGGCATTTCCTCATCCTCCACTTCCTCCATCGTAACAGAATACTTTCTCAGATGTTCTTTCTCTCTCTTGTTCCTTTTTTCCTTCTTCATCTTCCTTCCATACACATTACATTCTTTTGGACAATGAGTCATTTGTACTTTCCCAGTTTTCCAATCAATTTCAGGATTATGCTTCTGTAACCACGGACATCCTATTATTAGATTGGTTTTCCCAAGATTGCACACTTCGAATATGGCTCGCTCCTGATGCTCCCAATACTTTAGTACCATAGTCACCTCCTTGATAGTTCCTCCACAATTGACTGTTCCATCAATATTGTACATGATTATAGGTTGCGCCAGCTTGCATGTGTTAATACTGTTTCCAGTAATTAAGGACCAATTAATAAATAATCCTGTAGCACCACTATCAAGCAACGCTTCCACATCAATAGCTGCATGCATGTCCACTGTCTTCAGTCCCACAGTCAAGGTGATTTCGGGTTCTATTCACGCAGAGCGAATAAAGAATTTAGGAGTTTTTGGAAATGATGCGTGACAATTTTCTTTGTCATGTGATTCGCAACAGTTGTACTCTTCCTCAATTTCCTTTTCTGATTTACTCTGGGTTTCCTCGGATACTAATACATTGTAATGATTCTGGGTCGCCAATGGGGAAACCTTCACTGGGACTCTTCCACAAAATTCTTCTGCCTGCCTTCCTCCGGCTTCACTTCCTTGATTGTAGCTTCCCTAATCTTTCTTTTCTGCCTACAATTCCTAGAAATGTGTCCTAACTGCCCACAGTTAAAACATTTAAGTGGGGCTCGTCTTCCTGCTTGGTCAACCTCCATTGCCTCTGCTGGTGCTGCTGACTCCGTAACTATAGGTGTCACTGCCATGGCCGGTGGCTGTGGCCTCGGAGCTTGCACCTGAGGCACCTTTCCTTTCTCGGACTTTCCTCCTGATGACTTTCCAAATTTACTACTTCCATACATCAACTTTGACTCTGCCTGTTCCTGCCGATATTGCCGGTCAAGGTGCATTGCCCAATTATACCACTCATCCAACTTCTCTGGCATAGAAGGTAGTCGGCAGATAGACTTGAATAAAGAGGGATTTAATCCTGCTTTCAAAAACTCTACCAACGCGGCTTCTCCCATGTCGGTTTGCGAAGCTTCTGCTTTGAACTGCAAAATAAATTCATCCACCATTAGGGAACCTTGGTGCATGGTCTTTAATTTAGCATTGGCTGTCGCCTTTGGATTAGGATCTCCAAACTGTGCCTCCAATCTCTCCAGAAATTCCTTGAAGGTTGCAAATGGTTTATTTCCTGTGGCAATTTGATTAATAGCATTGTTTCTCCAGAACTGTGCTTTCCCCCCCTGAATGTATGAGAGAGCAAACATAATCCTAGACTCAGCTGTATGAAACTCTGGCTTCCTCCCATGGATGTACAATACTATAGAGCTGATGAAGGATTTTGTATTCTCCATGGTACCGTCAAAGATTTGCGGGGGCACATACTTAGGTGAGCACGCTTTTCCATTCCCAGATTTCTCCACTGTCTCATCCTCCTGCAACATCCACTCCACCATCTCCTCCATCTCATCATCTCTTTCTCCTGTCATCTCTGGCTGTACTTCCGCTTGTCTGGGCTCTGATGCTGCCAACACTGACACTAATTGCGACAGTTGCACTGTAAGTGCATCAATTTTCACCTCTGGCGCTGGTGTGGGAACCGGATTAGGGCCGGGATTAGAAGTTGAAGGTTTGGACATAATTGTAGAATCTGTGATGAATCACTTCTTTGACAAATTCAAAATTTTCTCTTCGAGACCTCTCCAAATGTTTATGGGTCACGTGATGGTTCGTCGATTGTTTGTCATCTGTCGGGCGCCCAATTTGTCACTTCGGATCAATAACCCTTCCAACAGTGCCTGATCTCGGAGATATCACTGAATTCGGCTTGTAACTAAAATAGTCGTCCAAATAGAGTGATGTAAATCGTAACTAAACCAGATCCAATCAGTTGTCTGGTTGCAGCTGTCCTAATGACGAGTACTGCCTCTCGATCACTGGTGGTCGCAATGTAAGGCGAGGCCTGGCGTCGGCTTACGAAAGAAAAGGTAGATTACGTATATACAAGTACTTCCAGCTCATGCTGAAAGGATGAGTAATCACATGTGGCACAGTGAAACAATGATGTATGCGCAAGTAAGAGAAGGCGCACTGATATGGGAAGTTGTGTTCTTCTGTTAGGGTGACACCTATCTGCTAGCTAAGACTGTGCGGGTTCTCTCTACAAGAAGGGGGCAGGCTCTGAGCTCATGATTATAAGGGCAACCTAAGCCTCTAGCAAAGGGAAATCCAAAGTTAAAATTATGCTACATAATACAGGGATTGGGGGCGCACCTAGCAAAGGGAAATCCGAAGAGAAAACTCTAAGGATCCCCTTGCTGATGCCCAGTATATGTGAAGACGACAAAAATCAAATATAACCTAAAAATAGAAAAAGGCGGAGATAGGCGGATCAAGGCCGCCGAATGACATCATACCAAGGGGTATGTGTCGGAAGGGGTACTCCGCCTCTAAATATAAAAGTGTCAACATATACAAACATGATAGCAAGGGAAAATTAGTAATAAAATCCGGAAAAATCATAGAAAATGAAGAATAGAAGGAAATGAGGTGGGGAAAAATATGGGACGAACATAAAAAATAGGAAAAACACACAGGGCACCCCCCTAGTCCCCTTACATCACCCCCTCTCTAAGATGCATCCCCCCGATGCATTCGAAATTGTATACGACCAAAGTCTGTGACTTGAATGCGACGTGGTGCAGCAGTGTGCCGTCGGTGGAATTCCTTGATTAACCGAGGGGCATTTACGTCAGACTCTTCGACCCATGAGTTCTCCTCATGCCCATAACCCTTCCAATGTACCAAATACTGGAGTTTTCCTTGACACAAACGGCTGTCCAAGATTGACTCAACTTCATATTGGGGTTCTCCCTCGATCACTGTAGGTGGTGGTGGTGGGTGTGAATGGCATCCCGGGAATGGATCTGGGGGAGCTGGAAGCAATTTGACGACATGGAAGACAGGATGGAGTCTGGACATGGAGGCTGGGAGGCATAGACGATAGGCATGTGTTCCAACGCACTTGACAATGGGGAAAGGTCCCAAGAAGCGATGAGCGAGTTTCTTGGATGGACATGTAGTGGAGATGTCACTGGAGTCAAGATAAACTCGATCACCAACCTTGTACTCAGGGGTTGGGGAGTGGCGTTGGTTGTAAAATTGCACCATGTCGTCCTTTGCCTTTGCTAAGGCTGCCCTTGCCTCCTCCAAGCTATCCCTCATGCGTTCTGTGAACTCATTCACTGTCTCGATGTGTGAGTGAGTTTGGCGAGGTTCAAATCCCATGCGTGGATGTCATCCAGTGTCTAAGAGGAAAGGGGTCTGTTGAGTGGAAGCATGGACATGGTTGTTGTACCCGAACTCGGCCAAAGGAAGGAGATCATCCCAATCGTCCTGGCGTTCATTGACAAAGAGGCGGATGTACTGCTCCAGTTCCTGGTTGACTCACTCCATCTGGCCATCAGTTTGTGGGTGATAAGCAGTTGAAGCGAGGAGTTTGATCCCCAGGAGTCGGTACAGCTCATGAGTGAACTCTGCCATGAACTGAGGGCCACGATCCGAGAGGAAGGCACCAGGAAGTCCATGTAATTTCCACACGTGGTGGAGGTAGAGTCGAGCGGCACCTAGGGCACTGACAGTGGTGTGAGTGGGAATGAAGTGAGCGCGTTTTCCCACTGAGTCAACTGTGCACATCACCGCATCAAACCCGTTTGACTCTGGCAATTCCACCACAAAGTCGACGCTGATGACATCCCAACGACTCTCTGGAACAGGAAGAGGGTGTAGCTCACCAATAGGCTTGTGACAAGGGACCTTGGTGTGTAAGCAAAGGTCACAAGTGTGACAATACTGACCAATGAGCTGTGACATTTGTGGCCACCAATAGTTCCGTGAGGTGAGCTCCAAGGTCTTCCAGCGTCTGGGGTGGCCAGCAATCTGTGAGTCATGGTGTTGGGATATGATGCGCCGGCGAAGGTCTGGGTCATTGGGAACATAGATGTGATCCCTGAAATACAACAAGTCCTCCTTTTCAGCCCACTCTGCCGCATGTAAGGAAAGGGTCGATCCCTTCCTCAGTTCTCTAACAGCTCGGGCGACAACATCCTCATGTAAACCGCTACGGTTTGCGCGACGAATGTCATGTAGAATGTCCTGCTCCTCGCCCTGGGGTGCGATGCCTTCCAGTGCCCGAATGGTGAACAGGTCTGGCTGCAACAGCACAATGTTTTGGTTGTCACTGCTGCCATCCCCATGGTCTGCACGTCGGGATAGGGCATCGGTCTTCCCCATGCTGCGACCCGGACGGTGGTGCAAGGAGAAGTCAAATCTAGATAGATACAGGGACCAACAAGCTTGACAACGGTTCAATTTCTTGGCCGTCATGAAGTACTCGAGGTTCTTGTGATCTGTCCATATTTCCACCTTGTGTTGGGCACCCTCGAGGAAGTGTCGCCACTCCTCAAGCGCACACATTATCGCCAACATCTCCTTGTCATGGATCTCGTAGTTTCTCTCTACAGCACTAAGGCTTTTGGAGTAGAACGCAACAGGATGCCACTTCTGGTCCTCTGGAGACTGCTGAGACAACACAGCGCCTGTCGCAAAGTCAGAACTGTCGGCTTCTACACGAAAAGGATGCGAATCGTCAGCAAAGGTAAGGATCAGAGCAGAAGTGACCATCTCCTTAAGCTTTTTGAACGCCTCCTGTTGTGCATTATCCCACCTCCATGCCTCCTTTCCTGTCAAGTTGAACAGTGGTCGTGCATGATGTGAGAAATCCTTGATAAAACGCCGATAAAAATTGATGAAGCCCAGGAAAGACTGCACCTCCTTCTTGTTTGTGGGCATCGGCCAAGCTGTGACCCCGTTTACCTTGATAGGATCCATCTCCACTTGACCCTCCGAGATAATCAGGCTGAGGTGCTCGATCTTGGTCCTTTCAAACTCGCATTTGTCCTGACGAAGGTAGAGTTTGTACCGTCGAAGTCGCTCTAGGACGAGGCACGTGATGTGATGGTGCTCTTCAACCGTGCAAGTGAAGATGAGGATGTCGTCGAGATAGATGCAGACAACGCCTTCGAGGATGAGGTCATAGAAGATGTCGTTCATCATGGTCTGAAAGGTGGCAGGGCTATTAGTAAGGCCAAAGAACATGACAAGCGGTTCAAAAAGACCACGGTTGGTACAAAAGGCTGCCTTCCACTCATCTCCCTCCTTTATCCTCACATTATTATAGCCCCAATGGACATCGAGCTTGGTGAAGTATTGGGCTCCATGGAGCTGATTTACGAGTTCGGAGATGAGGGGTAGTGGGTAGCGATTTTTGACCGTGATGTTGTTGAGTCTTCTGTAGTCTTGAACCGGTCAAAGTGAGCCATCCTTCTTCTTGACAAAGAAAAAGGGAGAGGCCATGGGTGACTTCGATGGTTGAATACGTCCAGAGGCCAGGTGCTCGTCGATGAACTGGTCAAGCTGCCATTGTTCTTCCGGAGAGAGAGGATAGACCTTGCAGGATGAAGGGGTTGCGCCGGGGGTGAGTTCGATTGTGTGATCCCATGGCTTACGCGCAGGAAGAGAGTCGAATGACTCCTTGGAGAACATGTCTTCAAACTCATGGAGATGAGGGAGTAAGGAGTTAGTAGAGGATTTAGCAGCGTTGTTTTTGTGGAAGGCCTTGGCGAGGCATTGGGATATGTTCGATGTGGCACACACCTCATGCAATGAGTGAATCACAGTGTAGAAGATCCGATCACCCTCCTCCACTTCCTCTGGGTCCTCATCATCATCATCCGAGTCTGGCATTAGATCAGGAACCCCTTCCAATTCCACTTCAGGTATAGGCAGGGGTCCAGCACGGCACTTCTGAGTTCGTCGTATTGCTGCCTTCTGTCCACGACGTTCTTGCCTGGCTTCTGTGAAACACGTCCGATAGTGGGATGGACATCGGCTCATGGTAACCTCCCCAGTGCACCAGTCGACCTCCGGGTTATGGTCTCGAAGCCATGGATATCAAAATCGCCTTTTGCTTTCCTAATTGAGTGACAGCAAAAAGGGCACGCTCACTATGATCTTTGTAACGGAGAACCAGGTCTGCAACCTCTCAGATGGCACCAGCTTCATTTGGGGATCCATCCACGTTATATACAGGTATCGGACGTGAGAGTGAGCGAGTATTTAGATGATGTTGTTGTACCAGATGGGAATCGATGAAGAGACCAGTCGCACCAGAGTCCAGGAGCGCAGAGACACCGAGTATCTGTCCAGTGTCAGTCGTCTGCAGTTTGATGGCTAGGTTTAAGGAATGTGCAGAGGGAGTGGATGCCACAATATACTTGCGTGGTAGTTTACGCTCCCATGATTTAATTTTGGGACGTGGAGTAGAAGGAGAGATGGGGAGAACAGGTACATCTTTAGCCAACTTTGAAGGGTCAGAGAGGGGAGCAGTCACAGAAATGGATTCATTCTCTGGGGATTCAACTGACAAGACTTCAAAGCGGTCATGGACAGGCAGTGAGGGCGTACGATTCACTCGCTGCAAATAGGAAAATCCTGCTCCTCTACAACTTCCAGCTTAACCTCCTCTGCAACTTGATCCTTCGCTTCCTCAACATCTACAAGCGCCAACAAATCTTGCAGGAGTTCATCTCGTCCCTCGGGGGTGAGCATGTGGATATCCTGACGATGGGGACACACTCCAGCCCTGTGTCCAGGTTCCCCACAACAGTAGCAGAGATCCAACTTACGTGCACAGCTGCAGGCTGCATCAACATCCATTGGTACCGGGACATTGACGGCTGGTGTTGGAGTTTGATGAACAGGAATGGGGTTAGGGCAGGGAAGGCTTCGATTGAAGGTGTAGGGTGTATGAGTGGTAGTTGGAGCACAGAATGCAGCATTAAATGCCGCATTTGTGAGTCGGTTCTCGTCACAGAGTGAAGCAGCTTCATACCAAGCAAGGATATCATCGTCCACTGGGTGCCCTTCCAACATCTGTGCAATCTGGTCCTAAATTTCTTGGTTGAGCCCCCATCGGAACTTCACCACCACTGGTAACCCACTCCCATATCCTGCCATGTACACCAAATCCTTGAACTCATCGATATAGTCGTCCACGGATCGACGTCCCTGGTGGTAAGTGGATGACTCAAGTCATGTCACTGCTTGGTGGCATTCATTGAGGGGGCAGAAGTGGTGTATGAACTCAGCTCAAAAGTCACCCCAAGTGGAGAAAGGTAGAGAACCGAGTTCTTTAGTTTGACGTAGGATACGGTCCACATAGAGATAGGCGCGTTCAGATTTCATGTATGTGAAGGCCCAATAAATTTTTGCAGCCTCATTGACGAATTGATGTGACTGGAGACTAATGTATAACTCACAGGAATTAAGGAATGCACGTCCCTGCGCACGTGCACCATTAAATTCGGCGGGGGGGGGACGGTTTGATCTGGGCACGTTCCTTAGTGGACGTGTTTGGCAAAACATCATTGTTGGGTGCGCTTGGAGTCGTAAAGGGGGAACTATTGGTCATAGGGTTAGCCTGGAGGGTCCTAACGAAGTTTTCAATCGTAGATTTAAGCGAGTCGATTTGCGTGCGCATTCCAGAAACGTCGCTTTCAAGCGTGTCGAAGCGTTCTGATGCATCCATGTCGCTAGGGAGTGCGTTTGGCGAAAATGGCGGCGTAATAAAGGCGAGAGTATCTGGAACGGTGTGTAGGGACTCTGTGGAGCTTTGGGAAGCATCGTCCAGTCCGTACCTGCCTATCTTGGGCAGCGCGTTCGCGATTTTCGGGCCTTAGGGGAGAGTTTTCTACTATAAGGGCAACCTAAGCCTCTAGCAAAGGGAAATCCAAAGTTAAAATTATGCTACATAATACAGGGATTGGGGGCGCACCTAGCAAAGGGAAATCCGAAGAGAAAACTCTAAGGATCCCCTTGCTGATGCCCAGTATATGTGAAGACGACAAAAATCAAATATAACCTAAAAATAGAAAAAGGCGGAGATAGGCGGATCAAGGCCGCCGAATGACATCATACCAAGGGGTATGTGTCGGAAGGGGTACTCCGCCTCTAAATATAAAAGTGTCAACATATACAAACATGATAGCAAGGGAAAATTAGTAATAAAATCCGGAAAAATCATAGAAAATGAAGAATAGAAGGAAATGAGGTGGGGAAAAATATGGGACGAACATAAAAAATAGGAAAAACACACAGGGCACCCCCCTAGTCCCCTTACAATGATGGGGGAATTGATGGTTTTGATGTGAGGGGTTATTAATAGGTGAGTTTGTTGACAAAGGCCTTTCACACCGAAAGTGTAGGTGGAATACCTAAGAGAACACAACTGGGGTCCCCTAGGTGTATATTTAGGGTTTATATACTATGTTATATATATTGTACATTGTTGTTACCAACGCACTCGTACATGCACATACATTTTGATGCATGCAAAATAAAATTCTCATGCTATCAAAGTGTAGCGTCATTTGGCGTCATGTAGTGTAAATCGACATAATAAAATAAAAATGAAATTTTATTAGGTAATGGGGTGGTTTCCTGACACATACAACCTAAAAATCAATAAAATACAATCAATTGATTGATAAAACAAAAAGCAAAAAAAAAAAACTTACTAGCCACCCAAACAATGATTATCGTCATTTGGGCCCATTGTGTCAGCTTGGCTCATTGGGTCCCATTGCATCGGCTCGGCTAGTTTGCTGGTTGTTGCTGTTGGTGCAAGAGGTGTCGGAGGTGGGGGCTGTGGTAGGCAGTGGTGTCGAGAGTGATGGTGGTCAACAAAAATGTTGATCAACAATGATTGTTGATGTGTCTTGAACTTGCACATGAGTCATGTGATTTCAAATACGGTTAGATAATGCAATGTTTTGCACTTACTGACAACAGCTCTGTGGTGTAGTGGTTAACTGTGCTATTTAAGCTTGGCGACAAGGCTTGGGGTTCAATTTTACTTTAATACATAATTTTTCTGTAGTCAGCTAAGCCTCTGCTGTGCATCCATGGACTCAACTAGGACTCAACTTGGACATGTATCTGTCCGAGTCTGTCCGAGTCCGAGTCAATTGATGTTGCTCGGACAAAGTCCATGTGCACTCTGAGTAAAAGTCCAAAAATAGCTTGGGCTCCACAAAAGTCTGTGCGGACTCTCTAGGAGTCTGAGCAATATACAGGACATTTGAGCCAAATGAGTGGGTGCCAGTCTGAGCTAGTCCATGTGGAGTCCACCAAATTCTGCATGGACTGGCTCAGAATACATGGGGCACAGTAAAGACCTCTCAATTTCCAGATGGGTCATTGCACTCAGTGCTATGGTTACTGCACGAACAAGCCAAACTCTAAAGAGCTTTCAAACAGGGATGCAGATGTGCTATATATGTCAACAAATTCCTCTTCTGCACTCACCTTGTCTCCAAAGCTGTTTCTGACCTTTTCAGGTCACTTGTTTAGTCATGAGGTCATTAATTATATGCATGCATGCATAGACCTTGGGTATCATAGCAAGAGCTCAAGGAAGATGTGTTATTATTGCACTGCTGGAAGCACCTGCTGGCTGTCCTCATGCTGACTGCACCATTCATTCAACATAGCCTGTGATGTCATGCTTGTTACATGCATAAGTTCACATACCTTACAAATGAAATTAGCAATTTCATTGCATCAAGGCATGGTATGATCAGTTTCACATCTTACTCCTTGCTCTGATGGTGTTTCAGTAGGTGAACTTGCCTCCATGCATTTGAGCCTCATACATTAATTTGTGACAGTAAAAGTCAGCTGTGGATGGTACAAATGATGTAAAACAATCTGTATTTAGTCAGCCTAAGAGGTCAGATGAGCTTTGTGTTCTCAATCTGCATGTCTCATTTCCAATTTCACATAGCTCAGTTCTAACTGCCAATGTCAATTACATATATTCATTCCCATTCAGATCCACATGAGACATGTGTGCTTCAGAACCTATTTTCTTGCCATGGTTTCATGAGATGGTCATTGCGGATGCTGAAGGTCCACTTCTATATAATATGATGGGCAGGCAGCAAGTAACTCACAATTCTCTCAATACTTGTCATGGCTCATGAGAATAGATCATCATGACAAACCCCTGCACCTCAGCCACCTTGTCTGACATCCAGATCTCAAGGACAGCAAGCCCCTCATTGTACTGCAGCACCACCAACAACTCATGCTTCTAGCCCAGGGGAGGAGTTTGACTTTGGTGATCTGAATGAACCTTCGACTGATGATGAACAGCTAGTCCCACAAAGGCCACCTTCTGTTGCAAGTGTCAAGCTGACAGCTGGGTCTGCTGCACTGATGAGACCAGCAAGTCCATCTCATCCGGCACCAACTGTGCCAGGTCCATGCTCTAATAGGACTACCACTTGGGATATCCCCCATTTTTTTGAGCATGGTGTGAAAGGGCAGGGGACCCAAACAATCTGTAGGCTGTGCAGGTGCATGTTGTCTCTCTGCACAGTCATAGATTACTGACACAGAATGCCACATCTAGGACAAGTACACTTTGAGCCCCAACCCACCAAGATAAAAATTTTCACTGACTAGTTCCAATACTACTCTTCAGGGTCATTTGCAAAGAGAACACAAAGACAAGTATATACATGTTTGTCTGGAAAAGGGCTGGAAAAATCAACTCCTGAGTGCAAAATTTGAGAGCAAAGCAAGTTCAGAGCCCTCTGCTGGTGTGGGGCAGTTCTGCACTGCATTTTCTTTGAAGGCATCTAATCAACTTCATTGTAGCAGATGATCAGGTGAGTAAACTCTGCCTTTATCATCTTCCAGTCTGACTTCTCTCCAGTCATTGAATGTTATTGAGTGTCCTGAATTCCATCGGCTACTCTTACTCTTATGGGAAGACCTCCAAGACAAGGATATCCCTCATTGAACAAAACTTTGGGAGTCAATTATCAAAGCTTGGCATTCATAATTTTTAGTGCTGAAACAGTAGCTAGCAGTGAGTTCTGAAATGAATTGCTACATTTCTTGGCTGGTCAGTACCATTGTAGGATGCAACCAGGAAGATTGCCTTCACTGGAGACATCTGGTCTAACAAATCTCACTACCCATTCCTAGTGGTCACAGCTCATTGGATAGGCAGAAATAAATCTACTAGATCCCTCCACCTACATTTGGAATTTATAGCATTTCACCATTTGCATGGAAGTCATGATGGTAAATGCATTGCCAAAATTGTTATCAATATTTTGGACCAAGCTGGAATCACAGTGAAGGTGCATAGATAACCATATACTCACTCTGGTGCTAATGGCAATGGAGGGAGGTCATTGGATACTTGATAATGCCTCAATGAACACCACCTTCTTGGAAGAACTTGAGATACTGGTTGAGGCCCAGCACATTGTTTTCGAGGATGAAGACAACTGTATCATGTGTTTTCTGCATATCATAAACATCTGTCCACTCATGATATCAAGGAGTTTACTAATGTCGATCTGGCAGATACTTCAGAGTTTGATGAGTTTGATCCATCTCTCCCTCCAGGGGATCCAGAGAGGCAAACTTATGAGCAAGCACTTTCCTGTGATCCCATCGCCTTGTGCCGAGGTGCCATCTGTGCCATCCATGCCTCAGGTCAGCATCTTGACTACTTTGCAGAACTTATTCACAATGGCAATGAGAAGGGGTGGTTCATGGCACCTATGCTTCTGTACCAGATCATCAAGATTCCTCAACTTCAGCTCCTGTGTGATGTCAGAACTTGTTGGGATTCAATACATTTTATGATTCATTGGTGTCATGCAATGCATCCAGTATGTGGACTCTAATTATTATATGTAGCTGCTCACAATGTGACAATGATCAATTAGGGGATATATCATTTCCTCTCTTCCCTGATTAACAGAGAGCTCACAAAAGTTTGGTCGACAGATCAAGAGTGGGCTGTGCTTCAAGACTTCAAGGTGGACCATGGTCCTCAGTGTGCACCTTAATCATCAGCAATAGTGTGAGACTAATCCCATCACTAGATCCCTCACAAGGTTTAGCAAGTTATGTCATCTGAGCAGACACCAGACACAGGCATACATTGTTGCCATGTGTGAATTGAAGTTTTATTTTTTACTGGGGACATTTCCTGCATTAATTTGACAATAAACAGTCCTCAACCCCTCAATATGAATGTCCTGGATTTGGTCAAACTGGGACCCTGTATATATCCCAAAGGCAATGAACACTATAAAGGCACTTGTAAGTTCCATCAAACTATAATGTTGTGGCAACAGTAAATTGATACACCTGGCTACAGATCAAAGAATATTGTGAGCACTTGCATAATGACACTGGTAATTCAGCTGCTAATGCACCAGGTCCAGGGCATCAGACCAGGGGCTGGGAAGATCTAGCTAAGGAGTATGGTATCCCGGATATGATGAATTTGGGGGGTGATGCCAATGCACCTGAATCAACTGTCGAAGAAGAGTACAATGCATATACTACAGCACCACTCTTGCTGATGGGTACAAACATTATCAAATATTGGGAAGTGAGTAGCCATAACAACATGAGCTGGTGGATTCTGTATACTAATTTGTCGTCTTCAGATGAATGAAACAGGACCACCAACATTCTATGCAATGGCACTGGACTACCTTCCCATTCAGGCATAGGCTGTGCCATGCAAAAATGTTTTCTCTTCAAGTGCTGAAACAGACATGAAGAGGTGCAACTGAATCCATCTGGTCTTAATGGAGGCCCTTCAGATGGTCAGGTTTTCATTGAAGAATGAACTTTATGGAAGGGTGGATTACATCTGAATCTGAAATGCTGGATGATGCACCTGATGATCTGTTGGAGCACTTTTGTCAAGTGATCAGGTGGTTGGCATGGAAACAATGGATATTGTTATTGCTGCTCTTGGTCAGGATGACAATAACAAATAGACCATTTTCATTTGATATATATGTCCTACATAGCTTATAATGTTATGGCTATCTCTATATGTCCTTGACAATGACTTTAAGTGCTTGGTGCTCAGTGGACACAGCTGCCCCCCACTACAACATTTTCCAAAAATGAAAATGTTGTGTCAAGAAATATGTAATGCACACCTTTTAACCTTGATTTCACTTGTGCCACTTGGATATTGGAGGTCCATCCACCATTGGAATTGATGCCGAATGTAGAGTGGTAGGTAGAACCCTTTAAATGTGCACCCACACTGCCAGTGGGCGCAACAACAATGAGTCAGTGAGATTCTTTCCTTTTTCCAAAGAATTTAACAAGAGCTCTTAATACTTGAGTTTTTCCAGTGCCAGCCATCCTGGCAATATTCATCTTCAATTGTTCTGAATCTGGGCTGCAAGCATGGTTGGCCACAATGCAAAAAGCACAATCCTGCTCTTTGTTCAAGCTAAAATGTGTTGATACATCTGCAATGGTCTGTTGCCATTCCTTGGAGACAAATGAGCGGCTCATGTATTCCTTATTGACAACTTGCACATTATTTGGTATGAAGCCTGAGGTGGTGGTGGCAGTCACACTACTGGGAGGCAAGTGATGTGCTCTCTCCTCAAGGATCTCACCATGCTAGCAACTGCAGTCTTCCACTGGGCAGGTGTATGGGTCTCAAGCAGTTCTGGTGAAAGATTCAAGTTGTCTGGAAGTAGATTTGCCTTCCAATCTGTCCATCCAAGTGATAACAACAACCACCTCATGTCAGTCATCAGCTCCTTTCAAGCTTTTTTATGCTTGCCAATGCTTGAAGAGAACAAAAAACTTTCAGGATCATTGCTATCAATAGACATGTTTATGCAATCTTCTATTGCCATCTGATCTAAATTGTGAGATATCCCAGTCCCTTCCTCAGCCCAACTAGGGAGAGCAGTCACACCTGTTCACATCTGTGCAGAGTGTTTAAAGGTCCAGTCCAGTCCAGTTTTTGACTTCCAAATGGGGCAACTGGCAACCACAACTGGTCTAGGACTGACCCAGACATTGTGGGACCGCAACCAGAAGTCTTTACACTCCCCCACCTTTCCTGGTGGACTCCAACTGGAGTCTGACTGGACTGACCAGAGTCTGACTGGAGTCCACTGGGACTGGTCACCAGCCAACTGCCTGCAAAGTTGCCAGTCCAGTCCCAGTCCAGTCCAACCAGACTCTGAGTGGAATCCACTCAAACACCAGATTCCACTCAGACTGGTCCAGTGGAGTCCAGTCAGATTCCACTGAAAAAGTGTGTAAGAAAAGGAATTGAACCCAGATCGCTGTCAGTTGCTTATGTAATCATAACACACAATATCATCATGAAATGTGCCAGCTCATCACTCACCACCACCACCACCACCATCAACACTGCCTCCCTCCCTCCTCTCTCTACCACCACCACTGCATGGACACCCCATGCCCAATCTGCCATCACCACCACCCACAAACAAGCCAAATGGATGGAATGCAGGCCCAAATGATGCAGATTGTGTCGTTTGGGTCCTATCTAAGTTTTTCTTTTGTTTGCTTTTTGTTTTTATTAACTAACTAACCTGTTTTTTTAGCTTTCTAGGTTATAATCTACTGGCAATGATGCCACCACTCGCAAACGAGCCAATGTGGGCCCAAACGACGCAGATCGCATTGTTTGGGCCCTATGTAAGTTTTTTTTCACTTGGTTTTTGTTTGTATAAACTAACTAACTCATTTTTTTAGTTTTCTAGGTTATCATCTACTAGTAATGACACCACCACTCGAAAACAAGCCAATGTGGGCCCAAACGATGCAGATTGCATTGTTTGGGCCCTATATAAGTATTTTTCACTTGGTTTTTGTTTTTATAAACTAAGTAACTTGTTTTTTTAGTTTTCTAGGTCATAATCTACTAGTAATGACACCACCACCTGCAAACAAGGCAACACACCACCCCATGCCTGTGAGCCCTTCCTCGTAGGGTGGATTGTGAGTGTGTGCAGTCAACAACAATGATGATGACAATGACGCCTACCAGCACCCCCCAAAGCTGACAACACACCCACCCCATGCCTGTGAGCCTCTGCTCACAAGGTGGATGGGTGGTGAGCTTGTCAGGTGGATGGCGGGCACACCAGGGATAAGACGACCATGGCACCCATCCCCATGCCTATGAGCAACTGCTCATAGGGTGGATGACAGGTGTGGCTTGCTACAGCAACGGATGCATGCAAGGAGGGGTGGGTGCAGACCGCATCCCCCAACCCCCCTCTCCTGCATTTTGCATGGGGAGGGGTCTTTATTATTTTTAATTTATCTCTGCCCCCCCCTCACACCGAATGCAAGGGGTATATATATTGTAGTACTTATGAATCCCCCCCTTGTGCCAAACACAAAAGGTTTAGTTTTTTATGAACATAGTAGGCATCCACTCCTCCTATACTGCCGCCCAAATCGCTGTCGTCCTTTTCGAGGAATGGTACTGTGAAAACAGCCTGATGCTCCACCTTGTCTCTGACAGAGATGCACGCTTCACTGCCAAACTTTGGACTGCACTCCACAAGCTCACCAGTGTTAAGCTAAAAATGTCAACATCCTACCACCCCGAAGCTGACGGCAGTAGCAAACGGACAAACAAAACTGTGAACCAAGCCATTCGATATCATGTCGACAACAACCAAAAGGGATGGTTAGCCAAACTCCCCCATGTATGGTTTGCCATCATGAACACCATGAATGTGTCCACTGGCTTCTCTGGCTTCCAACTCAAAACTGGGAGATTGCTGTGCATCATCCCCCCAATTGCACCGCTTGCTGCAGAGGCCACTACTGAGCAGATAACCGCCCACAAAATCATCACACGCATCCACCTCGACATTCAGGAGGTGCAGGACAACCTCCTCACCACCAAAATCCACCAGGCATACCACACCAATGAACACCGGGCACCGCAGGATGTCTACGAGATCGGTGACCTTGTCATGCTCTCCACAGAAAACTGCCGCCGAAATTACAAATGCAAAGGCAAAACACAAGTGGCCAAATTCATGCTGCGACATGATGGCCCCTACACAGTCACACACACATACCCTGAATGCTCAGAATACACCCTGAAACTTCCCAACAACCCCAACACCTTCCCCGGCTTCCATGCACACCTATTAAAATGATATATCCCCAACAATCCACTCCTGTTCCCCAACCGTGAGCCTGCCTGGCCATGGCCAATCATCACTGAGGATGGCACTGATGAGTGGTACATTGACAAAATCGTGGATGCATGCTGCTGCGGCAGGGGAGTACAATACCTTGTCCGCTATGAAGGATACGGGAAAGAACATGATGAGTGGCATCCTGGCTCTGAAATGGCCAACACTGATGCCCTCGACCAGTGGGAAGATGAAAATGGGACGGAGGTCTGAGACCCACACAAATTTTTCAAGTGGGGAGGAGTGTAAGTCTGGCCCCACAGACTTACAACATTATGACAAGCTAACCCACTCATGCCGCCGCTGCCGCACACTTCCACTGCAGCAACACAAACACACACATCACTGCCACCATCACCCTCGCCACTGGCACACCCACCGGTGACAACGCAACCACCTACGGCGCACAAACAACTCACCAACACCAGACACATCATGTCTGTTATACACTTACTTATGCCACCCATACAGTTAACACACATTGCCAACACAATCACCCTCACCACTGGCACAGCCACAGGCAACATCCTCATACACCCCCAGTGCCACACCATTGCTTGCACAACCACTGGCGAGCACAACAACATCTCACCAGTGATATATGTTCCTACAACATCACCTTACACCTCCACTCACCTAATTGACATGCATCCACCTCCACCATCGCTGACACAGCCACCACTGGTGACATGCACATTGTTCCCAACCTGCTGGTGCAGCCACTGGCAACTACAACAGCAACTTGCCAGTGATGCATGCACCAACAACTCCACTCCTTACCCCATCACTCCTCTATCCACATCCAGCCACACGGACATCGTTCTATTGATGTGGTACCTTCCTAATATGTAATTACGCTCGATGCAGCCTCCCCAAATCACATGCAATGCTCGATGCAGCCTTTTTCTTACATGGTTGATCTTTACCATATATTACTTACATTTTATTTTCCTTACCTTTGTTCCTACTTCCATGCAACAAAGATAATTTGCTCCTGTCTTTTCAGTCAACCTTAAGTCTAGTGTAGGCTGCCAAACATGGCATCCTTCCACATTTTAAGTTAACCCATAATAATGACCACTTGGCTCAAGTGGTAGAGTGTGCATGCTTGGCAGTCATGTGACCTGTAGTGCAAAGGGCTGGAGTTCAATCATTGCTTCTGTACATTATTTTGGAAGCACTTGGTGAAAATTTTCAACAAGTGCAGCAGAGCTCGGAATGAACTTGGACTGTCCTTGTACTTTAAGATAGTCCTCACTCATAGACAATGATGTCACATGTATTCATTGATTTCAGTCAAAAGTGGGCACTGACATTGTCACACTGTGTTTTTAAAAAACGGTAACTGAGGAAAGTTTTATTAAGTGTTTTTAAAAAGAACTGTGCAAACCAAATTTGAACTAAGGAATGAGTGACAGAGGAGTATTGCTTGCAAAGTCAGCAGTCCATCAAAAATCACTCACAAAAGAGTCACAATCAAAACACTGACTTCCATAACAAAATCCTATACTCCTCCCACAAAACCCGCACAGTGCTCACCAGGTTTTGGTGGAACCTTCCTGATATGAAGATGAACCTTTCCTCAGAGCCATATTCTGTAAAAAGGCCTCCAAACATTGTTCACAGGTGAGATGGGTGTGAAATTGTTGATTCACATGATGTTGTTGTGTATGAGTGAGGACTATCTTATAGTAACAACCCATTCTTCTCAGAAAAATTGGTTGTGAAATTTGTCTGAGCACAGTTTGCTCAGACTGTCCATGGACTCTACTAGGACTACTCAGACTCTGTTAGGATTCCGCATGGATTCTGTGCAGACTTTACTTGGATTCCGAGCAGTCCGAGCAGTCCATGCAGAGTCTGTATGGACTACCAGGGTGACAGAAAAGTACTGTCCAGTTGCCATACCTCAACTGATTTAAATCTATAGATGACATGTCACAGATGCACTTCAGGCATCCCCTCCTGACCCCCTTCTTAGGGTAGATTTCCCCACCAAGAAAGACTACCATAAATGGGCCTCCAACCAGGGGCTAGTTCCAAGCTCTCTGGTCCTCCACACAGTTAGGTCTGGACATCCCATTGGAAAAGCCCAAGAGTCAGCTTGGTCTAGTCCACAGGGACATATCTAGACCAAGGATACTCTGGGTAGGTCCAATTTCTGTGGGGAAGGCAACCAAACTGAGCTTGAAATTGAGCAACCACAACTGATGGTTCTGTTGCATTCTGTTGTTTTGGGTTGGGTTTTGGTCTTTTTTCTGGTAAAGGCACAGGATATTTAAACCCTATTCATAGTCATTTATTGCCCCAATTGTTGTCACCACCTCCATCTCCCCCCTATGAGCAGTGACTAGATGGGGAAGTAGTGGTGTGTGTAATGTGGCACCTGTTGCCACCCTGTGAGCAGTCACAGTGGTTTACAGCAGCAGCATAAGGCACAGGTGGGGTAACCTTCATAGAATTTGAGAAATACAACAACTGGTCTTTGTCACAGTTCTTTTTTGAGAAGGTGGGACTGGACTAGACTTTAAAGTACTAAATGCCATTTTGTGAGAGAAGACAATATAAGCATAAGAATATATATTGAGCTTGCTAACCTCCTTTGCATGAAATGAGGTAGAAGTCACTAAATACAATTATACAAATATTTAGAATTCCATGGATTTTAAGCATTTGATCAAAATAAATGGGGGACTGTAAAGTACTGCATACTCTAACTCTGTTAGCTACTGCTTTTGGAGTGGGTTGCAAAAGCTATATCATATTCTTATTTGTTATGTAATCAATAACAAAAATAGAGAAACTTCAGATCACATTGCTATGATCAGGGGAGCCATTCTGACTTTGAACATATTCCACCTGTCTGTTTAAGGACTGTCTGACTAACAGTCTGAGCAGAGTCCATATATTCCACCTGTCAAAGCACTATGGTATGTGGAGCTATATAGCCCAACTTTAGTCTGAGTAGAGTACACTTGGACAGCTTAGACAGTCCTAGAAGAAGCTCAGACTTGCTAAAGTAGAAGTTCAAATTTGGCAGAACTTGCAGTCGAAAAAGTCCAAGGAAAATCTAAACAGGGTCCAAGTTTTGGGACTGAGTTTGAAAATATTGGTATGTGGAGCTATATAGCACAACTTTATGCTCCCCTACCATTCCTGGAAGCTTCAAAGTTCCTGGATTGTATCTGGTATTCTTATCATGTACAGGAGTCTTGTTGTAGTTGTGTGTTGTCCTGGTCAATTCTATGTGTATAACCCTTTATTCTAGTTATCCAATGGCCAATTATTCTATTCAATTATAACCTCCCTCCTGAAGAGCAGTTTCTCAAGTGGAACATTATCTTGATTGGAGTGGTTCCCGGACCAAAGAAACCCTGCGATTTTGATTCATTTTTATGGCCCCTAGTCCAGGAACTTCTGCAGCTTGAGATTGGGGTTTCTGCTTTCGATGTGATCACCAAGGTTGTCTTCCTCTTACATGCATATCTGATCATCATCTTTGGCAATATACTGGCTGAATTATGAGCATGAAGGGCCACAACACAATCTCTCCATGCCACATGTGTACAATCAAAGGAGTCCGCATTCCATCCTCGCAAGTGACAATGCACTATGTTCCTTTGTGCCACGATGGCTTCCCAGGCTTACAGGGGCAATACAACCCATGTGCACTTCCACTACGAAATCACACGTCATTCATGGAGCAATCAAAGGAAGTCCAGTACACGTCAACCAATGTGGATTATGAAGGCCTTGCAACCAAGTACGGCATCAAAGGTTTACCGCTGCTCAGCACCTCAAGCTCCCTCTCTTTTCCTGTGTCCTTCCCTTATGATTTCATGCATCTGATATGGGCTAATCTCATTCCCAACTTGATTTGCTTCTGGATGGAGAGTTTAAAAATATTATCCATGACAACAAAGGCTATGTGTTGGGACTGATGGTATGGGAGGCTTTGGAGAGGCCACCACAAAGGCAGGAAAAACTATCCCTGTGGCATTTGGTGCTAGGGTTCCAAATATAGCATCAGAGAAGGCGCAGATGATTGCCGAAACTCATTCAATCTGGACATTATACATCACCCCTACTCTCCTCAAAGGCCGATTTTTGCGGTCAGTACTACAAGCACTTCATGGAGTTAGTTCAACTGCTAACACTCTGCCTCGAATTTGAAATCACCCAAGATCAAGTTAATGACCTTGAGAGAGGTTTCCAGAGCTGGGTACAGAAGTATGAACAGTATGTGTTTCTTGTTGCCAGCAGGATGCTGTCTGATAGATGAACAGTCTATACTACCAAAATGATCTGCTGCACATAGCCTGTTGTTCCATCACTGTCCATGCGCTGCTTCACATTGTGCCGAGTATTGGGGCTGTGGGTCCAGTCTGGGCTTATTGGGCATTTCCGCCATTGTGGTGACATCCTCCATAACATCAGGAGCTGACAGTTTCGCTATGCAAACATCAACAAGTATGTTACCTCTTGTGCACAGTTGATGCACATGCCCTTCCTCTATGGCTTGCATGAACAACTTATTCTCTTACCTCCTGTCCATCATGATACAGATGTCAAGTTGCCTTCATGTAAGTCTCTAGTCATGTTGATGAACCCACTCCCTTATCATAGTGAGCTAGACCCATTATATGCTCTTACTCCCCCCAAGGGACCTGTGGAAACCCTCCACGCTCCTCTGAGGACAAAGCTCATTGCCACCCTAGCCACTCGCTTTAACAAGTCTGCATCAATAATTCGGGAGCTTATACCCCGGAATACTCAATTTGCCCAACATGGCCATGTGCACCAGCTGGAGGGTGGTGATGTTATGCATGCTCATGACTTTGTTCCACTTAGATCTGACAGTTGAGATATGTCATTTGTCCAGGTAAGCCTCCCACTACACTATTTCATACATATTAACTTACTCGTCCTCCAGTATCAACTTGCCGTTGACAAATTTGCTCATCTACCACGTCGAACACCAGAGTTTGATCTGCAAGATTTCTTTGGGCAAATCCTCTGCTTTGTCATTGTCAATATCCCTCACTCCCCTATACATAACATTGAGGCCAATTCTTTCATCTATGCATTCATCAATCAGGTCAAAATTTCGGAGCCAGCCACTAATCGATGTGGGATCAACTACTATGAAGACTTGGAGCCTATGGAATTGTTGATCTCAATCAGATAAAATGTGTAGTTGGGTGCATTAAGGACCGTGGGAGGTGGTCCATTATTGACCAAAGTAGAATACTATCACAAGCTGTAGCTGAAGGCAATTAAATTTCTGTTATGTCATGAGAGTTGTGAGAGTGCCATTTAAATAGTTTCAGAATGGGTGCCTTGTGCAGTGGAACAAGTGAGTGGAAGAAGAAGAGGCTCAACAATGTGGTGAAGTTGCAAGCATGGTGACATCGGCTGAGGGAGGAGAGGATGGTGGGAGAAGTGATGAGGAGGCACTGGCAATTTGGTCAGGTAGAATGTGTGAGGGTGAGGGTACATTTTGTTCTATTTTGAATGAAGGTTGACTGATACTGGGTTAGATATTTTGTTTGGGCTGGCAAGGAGCAGTGAAGCTGATAGTTGGCTTGTACTTGTAAGACAAGCTTGTTTCTTGCTTCTGCATTCTGTGTCAAAATCACTGCTGTGAGTCCAGCATCTCTGCATTATTTCTGGGGCATGCTGACCTTGCTCGCAGTTCACCATCTGCCATTTCCCACCTTGAAGTTCTTGATATTCTTCTATCCTCCATTGCAACTGAAAACTCTCATGGTGTTCATGGCCTGCGCATCATCAGCAGAAACAACAATGATGGCAATGACCCCAGCACCCACCCCCGCTGCCACAAGCCACTGCTTGTGGGGTGTATAGCAGGTGCTAGCAGATGGCAATGACAGGTGGCAGCAGCAGTGAATGGCTAACAGCAATGACATGCAAACGATGGCCCTACACACAGAGAGTTAAAGTATGATAAGCTGACTTGGGAAACATCCTTTGGAGTTGTGAAAAAATGAACCCCCCAGTAATACCCTAGATGTCAGAAAATCACATACAGAAACATCCTGTCTTTCAGATGAAATTAATATCCTTTTGGACTGAAAACTAACCCTAGAAGTCAGAAAATCACAAGCTGAAGCATCAAATCTTTTGGATGATATTCATACCCCCCCCCCCCCCCCCCTAGATTAAAAACATCCCCTAGATGTCAGAAAATCACATACAAAAACATCCTGTCTTTCAGATGAAGTTCATACCTTCCTGTTGAATTAAAAACATCCCCCACTTTTCATTCTTTTGTGAAATGAAATTTCATCCCATTGACATATGGAAATTTTGTAAAATAATACACATGAATTCCATATCCTAAATGGCTTGAATATATGGGCTGAAAATTCATCCCAAATTCATCCACTGCAAATTCAGCTATTTAAATTAGAAAATTCATGTTTTGGCACTTAGATGGCTGAAATTGCTACCATGCTGGGTCCACAGTGATCACTGCTGCCCCTCCTCATGCATCTGCTACACTAGCTGATACAAAACCCTCAAGAAATCCCTCAAATGCAACACTGACTGCTATAAAGCCAATGGGACAACACCACAGGCAGTTTATGAGTATCTTCCCATTATTCCCCATCTCTGTGCAATGCTTGCAAGTTCTTCCTATGCAACAAAAATGCAGTACCAGTCTGGAGATGTTCAGGGACAACAGCAGATAGTCTAGGGCCTACCATGGATGGCCATTATACAGATAGCCACACACAGATTATGTAAACATATGTATACAGATAGATATGGATAAAATGTGATGTATATCTGCGGATTGCGGATGTTAGTGCCAAATAGGAAAAGACACCAGTACGAGTCATCCAAGAACACTCAGGCTCACATTTGCATCACTTAGGATGCACATCACGACCACCCCCCATTTATAAACTTGAGGTGAGGATAACCGAATGTGGAGTGCCCAAGAAATGTCAACCACATTTCTTGGGCCATATGTAAGTTTCATTTTATTTCATTTTATTGTTACTAACTAATTACTAGTTCTAGCTGTTGCCAATGATGGCAATGAACCCCACCCTGACACAATGACAATGACAACTGGGACCAGGAATGACTGAATGTCAATGAGGACCAGACCATGGAAACAAGGACCAGGACCAGGACCACCTGAGGTCCATGATGACAGTGGGAGGATGGTGATGGCAGGACGATGATGGTGGTGGTGATGATGACAGGGTGAGGACAATGCACGAGGGATGAGGATGTCGTCAACATCTCCTGGGCTCCAGGTAAATGTCTTTTTGCTTTTCTTATGTCATTTTTTCATCACTAACAATTTTTTATAGATACTAACTATCAATACATGCAAACAAAACATTGGACCAAAAAACAGGTCTCTCATTTATTTCCTGCCGCTCTTTGTCATGCAAGTGCTCCAGGTCCACACATATCACCTACCATGTAATACACTCCTTAATCACATCAGCCACATGAATTCCAGCCTTTTGTGCTTTTCTTAGGGTTTCATGGCAGTATGAGAAAGCAGAGATGTTCAATTTTGAAAGTTCAAAAACCTAGAAGACCATGAACAAGAAACTTGAAGAAATAAAGGGAAATATACAATATGATTGGCCAGGCCTTTTGTTGGTGTAATTACAACACAGATTGGTCTTTTCCAAGTGGGAAGTCCAGCTGGGTATTTATCTGGATGTCTGTTGTATTCTGTGAGTACAAAGCAAGGAATTGAAAAGGCTGCTGATTTTCTGTCCCCAGTTGCAGTGCAGCAGAGTATGTCTTGCCCATCGAGGATTGTCAAAACAAGTTCGAGCTGTACTAGATGCAGCCCATTTGTCCATGTTGGGATGAGTGTCTTCACAATGGTATTGATTGTCTCAAGGCCAATTGGGTCTTGCCAGCAAGTTCTTGCAGCCATATTTGGAAGGATCATAAGTGGTTCAGATCATTCAAGAAGTGAAAAATGAGATTTGAAGAATGAAAATGATTGGGGTTCATTGAATATCACATCAACAGGATGCAAACTATTGCAGTTTAAAAGTCTGAAGATTACATAAACATTTTCTGACATGGTTCAGGGTGTGTGATAAGAAAGAAACAGACCACATATAATGTAAGCATCACTTATATCATGGTTTCTCTAGGAGAGAATGATATCAACCCCCCATTGGGTGAACCATGAGAGAGATACCATACATCTGGGGTCTCTTTCCCAAAATGGGTTATCACATCATATAATGATCAATATGCAGTGTGTCTAGTTATCGATCATTCAATGCAAGATTGTCCCTTGTTTTCCACCACCATCTGCCCTTCTGATGATGGATCTTGGTGCTCAGCTACAGCCAACAGGACAGTTGATCCACTTTGGGCTTCCAGATAGTACAAGCTTAGATCTTGAAGTTCTGAGAGAATATTATTTTGATGTCAATATTGTATGGTCTACATGAAAGGTGGACAAAAAAAGGGGAAAAGGGGAAAGAGCCATCTTATGCAGTTAGGGGAATAAGATGAATAACCCTATTTTTGCATGAATGAATTTGTGGTGTGCATTCTTGTGTACAAAGAACATCTGCTCCAAGCCAGAACCCCTCCATCTGAAGTACAAGGGTAAAACTGTTTTGTTGTTTTTGGGGTGTCTTGTGGAACATGGGATTGTTTTCCCACTCACATTTGAGGTGACCCAGGAGGAGAATGGTGAAGAAGTGTGGACATGTGTTTATGGACAAAGTGGACTAGAGACATTGTTCTTGTTCATTGATGGTGACATCCCTTGTACTCTTCCCATAGCTGTTTCTTCTGCTCTCACTTATGTTTCTTTAAGATTGTGACTGGAGAACTTGAAATGACACCAATACCATGTATGTATTTCCCATCCAATTTTGTTATCTTAACTCTACATCATGCTTCTAGCTACCTTCTCACCCAAGCACTCCTGCACTCTCAAACTCTTTGCACATCTCATTACCTTGATCACATTCTTGTGGTTGCAACCTTTGCAGGATACAGGTGCCATCTTTGACCCAAACAACAATAGAGGAAGGGAGACCCAGGAGAGATTCTACTGAGTCCTGGAGGAACAAAGTCAGTGTGATTGGGAGGCCAAAAGAGATCTAGATGCATATTTGAGGAACTTGGAGGATGTGTAGTTGGAGAAAATCAAGCCATGGCTGAACTCCAAGAAAGGATGATCTGTGGCAATGATTGTACTATGTAGTTACAAGGAAAAGACTCCAAGTGCAGCCAGTGGTCTATTCCAATGGGTTGAGCATGGGTTTCAGAAGGAGGAGAGCTACACTAATGGATATGTGGTGGCTGAGCATGCAGCAGAAGAGGTTTATAGGGCAGCATATAAGGATTTTGGCCTTTCTTTGATTTCTATGATGGATGAGCTGCATCCAATGGCACAACAGAGCTAGCTTAGTAGCCACTGCATTGTACCAGTAAACTGGCAATCAATGCTACTTCATGTAATATTACAATTAGGCCCATTCATATGCTCAGTAATATATTGTCTTTTGCTTTCTAGCTCCTAGTGCAATGAGAACATGGAGACCCCAGTGGCCTGATAGAACCTCCGAGCCTGAACTTGAAGCTTGAAGGCTTGTCTGATCTCAATCAGATGTGACATTAGGACATGTTTACACCCTTACATAATTATAAACAAGTCATGGGAAGTTCAAGTTGAAGTGGCAGTGCTCAACTTCTTGTTCAAGTTCTCCCTCTCATCCTTCCTCACTTCTGCATGTGCTGCTCTTACTTCCTGGCCCTGCAGGTCTGACTTTTTGTCACCTGCCCAGTTGTGTCTGACCTTTTGTCACTCAACCCTACATTTGGGTTACCTCTGGCCCCTTGAACCTGTCAGCAGCTCAGCCTAGAGTCCTTGACAGGAATTTCAGTACATCCAAGTGTCAGATGTCCCCTTGAGGTGAGATCCCCTTTACCTACCATATCAGTTATGCAATGCCTGTCCATTGCTCATGCTCAGGAAATCGGCACAAGCAGTGCATAGCAACAGGGTGGCAGCTGATAGAAGATCAAGAGCTGACATGTTTTCTACTTTAGTTCATCCAGAAGCCCATTCACCTCCACAAAGGTGTTACTGTCTCCTATATCCAATGTGGTTGGCTGAAGTACTTTGTTCCAGGGGTGCCTGGTCAAACTGCTTGGCAGATGTGCCTCCATGTATGCACCAGTGTTGGCTTGATGTAGCAGTGATAATAAGCTTCTCAATGTGTCCGATGGCACCTCAAGGTCAGAGCCTCCTTTCTTACTTTGCCTGTCAAATATGCAATGCCCACCCTTTACTCAAGCCTGGGAAATTGGCGCAAGCAACATGTAGCTGTATGGCAGCATTTTTTTTACTTTAGTTCATCCCAAAGCCCATTCACCTTGACAAAGCTGTTAATGCTTACCATATCTGATGCAGTGTTTGGCATTCAGGGTATGTGTCAGTGTTGGCATGAGTAGTGGTGATGACTCAGATGAGCTTCCCAAGGTCAGAGCCTCCCTTCTTATCCTGCCCTGTCAGGTATGCAATGCCCACCCTTTACTCAAGCCCAGGAAATTGGCATATGCGATGCATGGCTGTATGGCAGCAGGTAATCAAAAATCAAAAGCTGATGTGCTTTCTAGCTTAGTTAATCCCTCAGCCATCTGAAAGGTATTCATATTTCTTATATCTGATGCCCACTAAGGTAGAATTCATCCATAACCAACAAACATCATGTGCTGTTACTTTTTCATGACACACTTGTCTATAACAGGATAAAAGTCCACAAAATGGCTGCTGAACTCGTTCCACCCCCTCTTTTCAAATTCTGCTTTCAGGGAACTATTATAATATGTATTAAGCTGCTATGTACCAAGTGGTTTAGAATACTAATATGTACTGGGTTTGGAATTCCAAAAGTAAGATTATCTACAGATCAAGTGGAATGATTGCAAGATATAACGAGGAACTATGAACAAATTTAAGACCATTATAAGATGAGTAGTAATATGAACAGAATAAAATATGAAGAGGTCAAAGGAAGCACAGTTTTTTGTTCAAGTTAGGTGTGCTTTCTCGAGGTCATCCATCAAAGTCTCAGGAAGGACATGATGGCTGTGCCCTTAGCAAGATTGGCTGTGACAGTGATAACTCCCACTAAGTCCCCATGCGACCGGCACGTTCGAGCAAGGTATGAGGTTTTTTCGCAATGTGATGCACTGAAATTGACGTGTTTATGCATTATTTTGATTAAATTGATTTCACTACGTCTTCTTACATAAAACTGACTATCTCATGTCCTGTACTAGCTAATTTAAAACATTTCCCTGAAAATACTTTTTGGATAAAGTGTCTATGTGCTACAGAGAAATGGATTTTGTAAAAAATTTCTTGTTTTGGACATTGTCATGCTGGTCATGTGATGTTTGTTGCTTATGGATGAATTCTACCTTAGCCCATGTCCACCTAATGAGCTCATTTTCAACCTGTTCTTTACCTACATCATCACCTTTCTCAGCTGCAAGACATACTCAATAGACATATTGAGAAGCTTCTTTGGTATCTATATTCACAAATTGTCATATGTAGCACCATATGAGGGTGGTGGAGAAAGGGGTGATATGGAAACTTTGATTGAAATTAATTAGATGTTAAAAGAACATTGAGGCAAGTTTCTTGTTGTCATATCAGGCCTCTCCACACACAATGTAAACCATGTTATGTGAGAGCAATAGCTAGATGTACAGCTTCTACCTCTGTGACATCCTGATGCTCCCATAGAGCTGCTACAGCCTTTTTGGTCACCAGTTGGAACTTGGAACTGAAAAGCCTCATGCCAAGCTTCCTTGTAGCCTGTTGTGCCCACAAGGGTTGTCATCTACCATCTGAGAAACTCAACTGCAAAGTCAATGCAAAGATCACCATCAAATGTCAAGGCTGACCTTAATCCTATCCTCCCATTCACCATTTTTGTAAAATCCCACAAACAAGAAGGTCCCAGATGCCCCCAAACTGCGGCTGCAATGCCTCCCTGGCCTCTCATCATGACCTGCCACCTTAGACCCCTGGTCCCCCAATATGCATGGGCATATTTCCATTCAGGTAGGTGCATTCAAATATGAGCTCCAGCATGCTCAACAGCAGGGAGGAGGTTCTGCAGTGATCATAGACAGTACATGGAAGTTTTTGGGTCATTTGGGCAGAATGCAACTGGCAGAATCCCTCAAAATTGTGTGCATCTGTATCCTGGCCTGGTAATCAAGAAATTACTGATGATCAGTATGGCCAAATTACCAAAGCCTTTGAAATACAAGTTCAGAATGCTGCCAAGTTGGAATTTGAGTGACAAGTTTTTGGTGTCACTTTACAGGAACAACTTGTGACTCTCCCAATGGAGTTTGCCAGGAGAAAGTTCAATGTTATTCAAATTATGGCCTTGAACTTCAAGTTATACATGAATGTCAGGTACTAGAGGTTTCAAGCACTTGAGTGACAAAAAGTCAGACTCAACACCAGTGCAGGTGACAAAAAGTCAGACCAGCACTTTTAACTGCTGCCAGGAATATGGTAAGATACAATGAGAATGAGACTCGGACTTCAAGCTTCAAGAACAAGGGCTGCCACTTTGAACTTGAGTTTCTGTGGCTGTGTAAGATTTGCCCAGAGTTAACCCTAACCCTACATTAGCATGAGAACTTGAGACAGCTGAGTCAGAAGTGATAATTACAGGCCGAGCATTGGCATGGCAACCACTACAAGAACATCATACTAGTACAGCAATTTGTGCCATTTACAGCTGAGTGCCTGCCCTATAGAGAACTCAGACCTGCCATTCACAGCAATGGCCCACTAGCCCATGTTACACATGCTTTTCTAGCAAGATCATTGATGGATTTACTTTTTGAAGAGGTTATGATGTCCTTTGGAGCATTTTTCCTTCAAGAACTTGATGTGGAGAGGGGGTTTCTTCCTGATATCCAGGAGGAAGATGATGTTGAAGTCCAGAGAACATATGGTAAAACCATTATCAAAGCAATCAAGAAACAGAAGACACCAAAATACCCCTATTTGGCTGTCACTGATCATGCTTTGGAGAAAGAATATCCATGGGGAACTTGTATTTCTTGGAAGCTTCTAGAAAAACTTCTTTCCACAGTTGATCAATTTCTCAAGCCAAGAAATGCTTGATAAAATTACTGATCCAAACTCTGAATGGCCAAGATGTATAATTAACTGGATAGAAAGCTGTCATACTGGTGACTATCTCACTGGATGTCAGGAAGATATGCTTCAGCATATTGCACAGGAAAAACAATCAACTGATTATGTTGATCCTACTGAAACCTTGCCACTGCCACCTCCTTCTGCATGCCAAGATCAATATCAAACTGCACATGTAGGTTCTACTTGTGAACAATGTATCAAAGTTAATACTTGGTGGGAATATTTCAGAAACATAGTGGATGATATTTTAACCAAGTCAAATATACATAAATGAAATAGAAACAAGAACAAGGATGGAAGTATAAACAAAAAGCATACATATACTGGCTGTATGGATAACAAATGGGGAAAATGCACTCAATCTCCCAGACCCTTATTTAAACAAACAGTAGTTAACAATGAAACTGGTACATTGAATATAAAAAAGAACAAGCCATGTATTAACACTTTCACTCCTATAGTAACATACATTTTTTGTTGTAACACAGATGTTACATGTTTAATGTCTGGAACTGTTATCAAAGCTGTTATTTTGTATGTTCTTGACTATATAACAAAGCCTGTATTGAAAACACATGTAATATTTGACTCTATAAAGTCTATATTTACCAAGAATGCAGATGTGCTTAGTAGCAACTTACCAGGCCAAGAGAAGGCACACCATATGATGTCTAAGATTGTCAAGAACCATTCCTCGCCCAATTGGAACCTGCATCTGTCTGACCCTTTCCTGCTCATTGGACCTGATTTTTGTCTATGCCTCCCGATTTTGTTCCCAGCCACCTTGCACTGCCCATACTGCTGTGCACCAGGCTGCCTTGTACAGCATCCTCAGCTGCCTTCCCAAGGCTGCCATCTCTATTGCAAATTCAACTACAGATTCCTGTGTGGCTCCCACTAGATAATTTATCTATGCAGTCTTTGTTCTGTTCCGCATTATTCCACACTACAGTGTTTAAGCTTAGTTAGTTTTGCCTTGTATTCCTCAGTTCGTATATCGACATAGACTCAACTTTAATCTGCCAATCCAAACCTCCTTCTACTCCAACCTCAGTTCTCTAAGAGTCTGAACTCCATTCGACTCAACCTCCAGTCTCCCTCTGAAGTTCTAACCTCATCTGAACTTAACCTAAGTCCCTCTGTACTCCTTCCACATTTACCTGCACTTTCCTGCTCCTACCTCCAAACCTCCAACTTGAAATTAGGACACCAGACGAGGTGAAGGGTGCAGCTTCTTACAAGCTGAAGCCAAGTACTTTTCATTTCCCCTCCCGCCGAATCCACAACGACCTGACAACCTTCCATAAACAACACCTGCAGTGTCCGATTGGATTCCGACAAACCATCTAGGATCAGTTCTTAACAGTATATACAAACTCACACTTCACTCGTCCATTTCCTCTCTATGACCCCTACTGAGACCTGCCAGCGCACAACAAGAAATTCCCAATGCGCCGGTACTATTCCAGGGATCTCTGCAATCCAGCAATCCACCCTTTCCAACCCTTGACCCGCCACTACTTTTGGAGTGTCTTCCAGACCCTCAAACATCTTCCAACAAATTGGCTCAGGAGCCCCCTCAATCAGTGCCAATCTCATGTCCACCCATGCCCTGCAACCTTCTGGCAACCCAGAAGGTTTTTGATCAAGAACTCCCCTTGAGTATGTAGGGGGCCTCAACCAACCTGAACCCTTTGGGTTGGAAGATCCTGGTCTAGAGGATGGACCCCCCAGCAGACTCACTGACCCGAGTGGTCGTGACGGCCCTGGGGGTGACCCCAATCCCAATGATCCTGAGGATCAACCTCCTGCAGGGGAAAACCCTGACCCAGGGGATAGGTTCATAGATGTCCTTTGCAACCTCTCAGAGTCTTCCAACCTGTATTCACACAGGAACAGCTCACCTCTTCCCTCCGTGCCACCTATTTCGCCACACCCATCCTTTGACAAGCAGTACCATGGATGTTGAGAAACTTCACCACAACATCCGCACCTCCCTACCCCTTGACCCCTTTTCATCTGCACATCTTCTGACACCTATCTACCCCAACTGGACCATAGACGAGGCAGGTCTTCTCCACCACTTCGACCAGATTTATGTTCCAGACGTTGCGGATCTTCACCTCAAGGTCCTTCAGTACAAAGATGATCACATCCTCTCTGGCCACTTCAGACAAAACAAAACCCAGCAACTTGTCCACTGGGAATATGTCTGGCCAAACCTCCGCACCTTTGTGCAGGAATTCTGCAAATCCTGTACCGCTTGCAAACGATCCAAATCACCTCGACACAAGCCCTACGGGTTCCTAAAGCAACTTCCGGTTCCGGAACGACCTTGGAACTCCATCTCCATGGACTTCATTGAACAACTACCTGACTCCGATGGTCACACCACTATCTTGGTCATTGTTGACCATCTCACCAAACAAGGCATCTTCATCCCAACTGTCAATGAAATAACAGCCCAAGAACTAGCCAACCTGTTCATCCTCCATGTCTTCTCCAAGCATGGTGTTCTGTTGCACATCACTTGCGACCGGGGATCCAAGTTTGTCTCCCATTTCTTCCGCTCCCTCGGAAAAGTGCTTGACATGCGGATCCACTTCACTTCCGGTTATCACCCGCAAGGTGATGGTCTGACAGAACGACTGAATCAGACCTTGGAGCAGTACCTCCAGATCTTCTGCAACTATCAGCAGGATGACTGGTCTCACCTCTTACCCTTGGGCGAATTTGCCTACAACAATGCTCCTTCCACCTCTACAGGCGTATCCCCCTTCTTTGCCTACAACAATGCTCCTTCTGCCTCTACAGGTGTATCCCCCTTCTCTGCCAACAAAGGCTATCACCCGAACATTTCTGTCTTTCCAGAATGCAACTTAGCTTCACAGCATGCCCGCGAGTTCATCGTCGACTTAGACGACCTTCATCAGGAGCTTTGGAAACAGCTTGCGGCCGCTCAAGAGCGTTATCAAGGTCCTGCAGACAAACATCGGGCACCCCCACCTGACTTCAACATTGGTGACTCTGCCTACATCACTGCGGAAAATATCCGCACCACTCGTCCTTCCAAGAAACTTTCCAAAAAGCACCATGGCCCCTTCAAAATCATTGCCCACCCGGGCACTCACTCAGTCACCCTGTGGCTCCCGGATCACATGCAGGCCATTCACCCTGTTTTCCATGTCTCTCAACTAGAGAAACACTCCCCAAACACAATTCCAAATCGAGTACAACCTCCGCCTCCTCTGATCACCATTGATGACGAGCTCAAATATGAGATCGCCGAAGTCCTCGACTCCAAAGTCGACAACCAACATCGCTGCAAGATTCTCTACCTCGTCCGATGGGAAGGTTACCAGGGAACTGACAAAGAGACTTCCTGGCTACCTGTTACAGAACTTGACCATGCCCAAGAACTCCTTGCGGATTTTCACACCTGCTACCTGCAGAAACCTGGACCATTACCCGCTTAAAGACTATTCACATTACTTATTCACTCAGTCTGAACTCAGAAACAAGCTTTATTGAAAAGAAAGATTTTTTTTTTGGATCCGACTGGATTCCTACACTACCTCCACTTCTTCCCCTCCATCTTCATCACCCTCTCCCCCAACCTCGACCTCTTCTCCACCCTTGTCCTTCTCTCCACCCTCCTCATCTCCACTCTTGCTCTCCTCCTCGTCATCCGCCTGCCTTTTCTCCAGATATCTCTGGAAGGCCTCCCAGTCATCTCCAGATTTGTGGATCCCGCGTCTTTCCTGCCGGGACTCTCGCACTGCCCGCTCAACCTCTTCATCACCCTCGTCGCTCTCTTCCCCAGCACTTTCTTCCTCCACCCACTCTGGGTCCAAAGCATCTTGGATCTCCCCCATCGACTCCCGCATTGCATTGGCCACCTCAGTGAATCCCTTCCTTATCAACTTCATCATCTGTTGCATTACTTCTGGGTTTTCCCTGGCCACCCCTGTCATTCCCACCGGTCTTGCTGCAGGGGCTTCCTGCCCCTCCCACACTACCTCCTCGCACTTATGTTTGACATGCGTGCAGTTGTTGCACACATGTCCCTTCACACCCATCTTGAAACACGAGACCTTTTGATATTGGCATCTAGGCCACTTGTCAGTAAGAGAACACTGAGAAGGAAAACAATTATGCACCTTTTGCAGGGCAATGTGGCCTGCACCCGCACCGGACTCTCCGATTCCTCCGACCCCACTCACGCCTTTGACTTGGCGACTTTCTTTTTCTTGGGGGACTTGCTCCCCTTGGCCTCCTCCAAACCTGCAGCCGTAGCTGCCCACTTCTTCTCCGCTCGTCTTGTGGCCAATGCCTCCTTTTTCCGCACCTCTGCCTGGCACACCTCCTCAGCCTTTGCAGCCTCTGCAGCCTTCTGCGCCTCCTGCGCCCAGTGTTCCTCCTCCCTCGCTGCTTCCTCCAGCTCCTTCATCTTGCTCCTTCATCGCCTGCTCCCTCTGTTCATGTTGGGCCCTCATCGCGGCCAATTTGATCTGTGCAGATACTGCTGGAGGGGACATAATTGATAGTTGATGGGGGAAGGAAAGAACATGAAAATTTTTTCAACCAATTACTGCATTTGGAAAATTCAACCAACTTCCTCATTCGGACTCAAACCCTCACGTGCCTCGTAGGCTCAGCACTAAGGGGGAATTACTGTTCCTCACCTGATCAGAACCTGCATCCATCCGACTCTTTCCCGCATGTCAAACATGATTTTTGTCTATGCCTCCCGATTTCATTCCCGGCTGCCTTGCACTGCCCACACTGCTGTGCATCAGGCCACCTTGTACAGCATCCACAGCTGCCTTTCCAAGGCCGCCGTCTCTATTGCAAATTCAACTACAGATTCCTGTGCGGCTCCCGCTAGATAATTTATCTATGCAGTCGAGACACTGCTGCAGTCTTTGTTCCTGTTCTGCATTATTCCGGACTACAGTATTTAAGCTTAGTTAGTTTCACCTTGTATTCCTCAGTTCATATATTGACATAGACTTGACTTTAATCTTCCAATCCAAACCTCCTTCTACTCCAACCTCAGTACTCTAAGAGTCTGAGCTCCGTTCAACTCAACCTCCAGTCTCCCTCTGAAGTTCTAACCTCATCTGAACTTAACCTAAGTCCCTCCATACTCCTTCCCATGTTTTCCCACACTTTCCCGTTCCTACCTCCAAACCTCCAACTTGAAATTAGGACACCAGATGAGGTGAAGGGCGCAGCTTCTTACAAGCTGAAGCCAAGTCCTTTCTGTTTCCCCTCCCACTGAATCCGCAATGACCCAACAACCTTCCGCAAATAACACCCGCAGTGTCCGATCGGATTCCAACAAACCTTCCAGGATTGGTTCTTAACACATCATGTGCTTTCTTCAATGCTGCCTCTGCTTCTTCTTGTGTTAAGAACTGATCCTGGAGGGCTCGTCAGAATCCAATCGGATGCTGCGGGTGATAATATTGGGGACTGTCGGGTCGATGCAGATTCTGCAGGAGGGGAAACAGAAAGGACTTGGCTTCAGCTTGTAAGAAGCTGCACCCTTCACCTCATCTGGTGTCCTAATTTCAAGTTGGAGGTTTGGAGGTAGGAACGGGAAAGTGTGGGAAAACATGGGAAGGAGTATGGAGGGACTTAGGTTAAGTTCAGATGAGGTTAGAACTTCAGAGGGAGACTGGAGGTTGAGTTGAACGGAGCTCAGACTCTTAGAGTACTGAGGTTGGAGTAGAAGGAGGTTTGGATTGGAAGATTAAAGTCAAGTCTATGTCAATATATGAACTGAGGAATACAAGGTGAAACTAACTAAGCTTAAATACTGTAGTCCGGAATAATGCAGAACAGGAATGGGTGGCTGGGAACGAAATCAGAAGGAGTAGGTAAATGTCGGGTTAGACATGCAGGAAAAAGTCGGACAGAATGCAGGTTCTGATCAAGCAAGGAATGGTTCTTGACATCTTGTACCTTTTGCATCTTAGATACAAAGTCTTCTACTGACTGTACTTTGATTTCCCTTCTGGGTTCTACTCCCTTGTGAGGATGATATCCATAATTCACAAAAAAGGGTGACATACGAGTAGCCAAATGGAATTTGTTATTGTGGGAAAATTCAGCACTTACCAACCATTCAGGCCAGTCAGTTTGTCAGTAGTTGACAAACATATGTAGGTACTGCTCCAACTCCTGGTTCATTCTCTCTGTCTGCCCATCATGATATGCCATAGATAATTTAGTTTGAATTCCCAATATGTTGTTCAGCTCTCGCATAAATGTGGAAGCAAATTGTGGTCTGCGATCAGAGATAATGGTATTGGGTAACCCATGTAACCGCCATACCTGATTTAGATAGAGGCACACCAAGCCTAATGATGAGGTTTCTGTAGTAGTCATAATATGGACCTCCTTTGTGAAGCGGTCGCATACTACAAATATTGCATCGTACCCTTGAGCCTTGGGTAATCCAGTAATAAAATCCACAGATATATCTCACCACGGCACTTTAGGTATAGGGTTCAGCATTAATTCTTCCTGCAGGTTTCTGTGGAAATTTCTTCCCCCTCATGCACATATCACATCCATCCACATACCCCAACACATACTTCAAAATTCCGGGCCACCAATAATTTCTCATTACTAATTCCAACATCTTCCATCTTCCTGGGTGTCCGGCAGTCAGCATATTATGATGTAACTGGATGATCTCCCATTGCAAATCCTGATCCTTCGGTACATACACTTTTCCTCAAAATAACACCAACCCTTGTTCCTCAGCCCATTCATCTCCTTTGATATTACCTTTCTTTTCTCCCTTCAGAGCTTTCATGGCTTCCACTACTTCATTGTCCATTTCTGAACATTGTCTAATTTTAGACAACATTTCCATTTCCGAGCTATCAATTAATAGATGCCCTTGACGCATAGCACAAATGCAAAAGTATTTGGGTTTGAGCAAGGTAACATTCTTATTGTCCTCCTCCACCCCCCTTTTATAATCAATATGTCTGGATAATGCATCTGCTTTCCTCATTAAGCTTCCCGCTTTGTGGACCAAGTGAAAATTGAAACATGATAGGAATAGTGCCCAACACACTTGTCTGTGATTAAGCTTCGTAGCGGACATGAAGTATTGCAGATTTTGATGATCCATCCAGATCTCAATCTGATGTGTACATCCTTCCAAATAATGCCTCCACACCTCCAACGCTCGTATTATCCCCAACATCTCTTTGTCATGCACATCATAATTCCTCTCCACATCATTCAACCCTTTTGACAAGTATGCACAAGGATGCCATTTGTCATCTTCGCACAGCATTGATAATACCGCTCCAGTAGCAAAATCAGATGCATTGGATTCCACTCGCAAAGGGCGTGTGAAATCTACTGGGGCTAATATTGGTCCCTCCACAAACTTCCTCTTCAACTCCTCAAACGCTGTCTGCTGCTGCTCTCCCCACCTCCACACTACTCCTTTTATGTAAGGGTGTGGCAATTTTAGAAAAATTGTGCACAAAGCAATGATAATAATTTGTGAGTCCCAAGAAGGCTTGAACCTCCTTGACACGGGTGGGTGCAGGCCAATCTGTGATTGCCTGTACCTTGATCGGATCCATTTTGATCCCGTCAGGGCCAATCAATACTCCTAGGAACTCAATTTCGCTTGCCCCAAACACAGACTTCTCTGGGATCAAAAATAGATCATTCTCTGCCAACCTCCGTAACACCTCCTGCACTATCGCCTCATGATTCTCTTCATCCTCTGTGAATATCAGAATGTTGTCAATAAATATTATTACCACGCCTTTGTCTATTATGGCCTTGAAAATGTCATTCATCATATTTTGAAAGGTTGGGGGACTATTAGTCATCCCAAAAAACATGACAAGCAGCTCAAAGGATCCTCAATGCATGGCAAATGCGGCCTTCCACTCATCTCCTTTCTTTATTCATACATTGTTGTATCCCCATTGTAAATCCAATTTTGGAAAGACCTTGGCTTTTCCCACCTTGTCAATTATTTCTGAGATCAATGGCAGGGGGTATGTGTTCTTCACTGTCCACTCATTCAGATACCTATAAACTGTACACATCCTCTTCCTTTGGTCTTTCTTTGGCACAAAGAATATTGGTGACGTCTGCAGTGATTTTGAAGGTCGTATGTATCCTTTGCGCAATTGCTCCTTCAGGAATGCATCCACTTCTTCTTGTTCCATCGGAGATAATGGATATACCTTCGACTTCTTTGGCACAAACCCTGGCTTTATCTCAATCGCATGATCCCATGGCTTCCACACCGGCATTCGCTCAGACTCCTTCTTCTGGAACACTGACAGATATTCATTATACACTTTTGGCACCCATTCCTCCACTGGCTTCTCCACCTTCACAATATTCTTGTCCCCCAACTGTCCTCCACAAATTGCTCTAAAGGTTTGCTTCTGCTCTTCTTTCTTGATCATGATCAGAACTTCCCCATTTGGCATTTTCTCATCCTCCACTTCCTCCATCATAACAGAATACTTTCTCAGATGTTCTTTCTCTCTCTTTTTCCTTTTTTCCTTCTTCATCTTCCTTCCATACACATTACATTCTTTCAGACAATGAGTCATTTGTACTTTCCCAGTTTTCCAATCAATTTCAGGATTATGCTTCCATAACCATGGACATCCTATTATTAGATTGGTTTTCCCAAGATCGCACACTTCGAATACAGCTTGCTCCTGATGCTCCCGATACTTTAGTACCATAGTCACCTCCTTGATAGTTCCTCCACAATTGACTGCTCTGTCAATAGTGTACACCATTATAGGTTGCACCAGCTTGCATGTGTTAATACCATTTCCGGTAATTAAGGACCAATTAATGAATAATCCTGTAGCACCACTATCAAGCAATGCTTCCACATCAATAGCTGCATGCGTGTCCACTGTCTTCAGTCCCACAGTCAAGGTGATTTCAGGTTCTATTCGAGCAGAGCAAATAAAGAATTTAGGGGTTTTCAGAAATGATGCATGTCAATTTTCTTTGTCACGTGATTTGCAACAGTTGTACTCCTCCTCGATTTCTTTTTCTGATTTACTCTGGGTTTCCTTGGATACTAATACATTGTAATGATTCTGGGTCACCAATGGGGAAACCTTCACTGGGACTCTTCCACAAAATTCTTCTGCTTGCCTTCCTCCAGCTTCACTTCCTCGATTGTAGCTTCCCTAATCTTTCTTTTCCACCTACAATTCCTAGAAATGTGTCCTAACTGCCCACAGTTAAAACATTTAAGTGGGGCTCGTCTTCCTGCTTGGTCAACCTCCATTGCCTCTGCTGGTGCTGCTGACTCTGTAACTATAGGTGTCACTGCCATGGCCGGTGGCTGTGCCCTCGGAGCTTGCACCTGAGGCGCCTTTCCTTTCTCAGACTTTCCACCTGATGACTTTCCAAATTTACTACAATATACAACTCGTCCAACTTCTCTGGCATAGAAGGTAGTTGGTAGATAGACTTGAATAAAGAGGGATTTAATCCTGCTTTCAAAAACTCTACCAATGCGGCTTCTCCCATGTCCGTTTGCGAAGCTTCTGCTTTGAACTGCAAAATACATTCATCTGCCATTAGGGAACCTTGGCGCATGGTCTTTAATTTAGCATTGGCTGTCACCTTTGGATTAGGGTCTCCAAACTGTGCCTCCAATCTCTCCAGAAATTCCTTGAAGGTTGCAAATGGTTTATTTCCTGCAGCAATTTGATTTATAGCCTCGTTTCTCCAGAACTGTGCTTCCCCCCCCCTGAATGTATGAGAGAGCAAACATAATCCTAGACTTGGCTGTACGAAACTCTGGCTTCCTCCCATGGATGTACAATACTATAGAGCTGATGAAGGATTTTGTATTCTCCGTGGTACCATCAAAGATTTGCAGGGGCACATACTTAGGTAAGCATGCTTTTCCATTTCCGGATTTCTCCACCATCTCATCCTCCTGCGACATCCACTCCACCATCTCCTCCATCTCATCATCTCTTTCTCCTGTCATCTCTGGCTGTACTTCCGCTTGTCTGGGCTGTGATGCTGCCAACACTGACACTAACTGCGACATTTGCACTGTAAGTGCATCAATTTTCACCTCCAGTGCTGGTGTGGGAACTGGATTAGGGCCGGGATTAGAAGTTGAAGGTTCAGACATAATTGTAGAATCTGTGATGAATCACTTCTTCGACAAATTCAAGATTTTTTCTTCGAGACCTCTCCAAATGTTTACAGGTCACATGATGGTTCGTCGTTTGTCGGGCGCCTAATTTGACACTTTGGATCAATAACCCTTCCAACAGTGCCTGATCTCGGAGATATCACTGAATTCGGGTTGTAACTAAAATAGTTGTCTGAATAGAGTGATGTAAATCATAACTAAACCAGATCCAATCAGTTGTCTGGTTGCAGCTGTCGAGGCCTGGCATCGGCTTACAAAAGAAAAGGTAGATCACGTATATACAAGTACTTCCGGCTCATGCCAAAAGGATGAGTAATCAGATGTGGCATGGTGAAACAATGACATATGCGCAAGTAAGAGAAGGCACACTGATATGGGAAGTTGTGTTCTTCTGTTAGGGCGACACCCACTATCTGCTAGCTAAGACCATGCGGGTTCTCTCTACAAGAAGGGGGCGGGATCCCTGCTCATGATGGGGGAATTGATGGTGTTGATGCAGGGGGTTATTAATAGGTGAGTTTGTTGAGATGAGCCTTTCACACCGAAAATATAGGTGGAATACCTAAGAGAACACAACTGGGGTCCCCTAGGCATATATTTAGGGTTTATATACTATGTTACATATATTGTACATTGTTGTTACTGACACGTTCATACATGCACATACATTTTTATGCATGCAAAATAAAATTCTCATGCTATCAAAGTGTAGCATCATTTGGCGTCATGTAGGGTAATTCAACATAATAAAATAAAAATGAAATTTTATTAGGTAATGGGGTGGTTTCCTAACACTGGTAGCAACGGACTTCATTATGGATCTGGCCGTAGTGAATGGATTTGACTCAATCATGGTCGTGGTAGACCATGGTCTTATGAAGGGGGTAATTTTTATCCCTTGCATGAAGACGATCAATGCACTTGGCGCTGTGGACCTCTACCTGTGCCATGTGTACACAGGATTTGGACTCCCCAGAAGAATCATCTCAGACAGAGACCCTCGATTCATGTCCAAACTCTTCTGAGAACTCGGACAACTGCTCGGAATCAAGCTATCCATGAGCACTGCCTATCACCCCCAGACCAATGGAGAAATGGAACGAGTAAACCAAGAGCTAGAGGTTTACCTCCACATGTTCTGTTCAAACAAACCAGAATATTGGGAACGTTATCTCCCAACAGCAGAATTTGTGCACAACCAGAAGACGCACTCTGCAGTAAAACATTCGCTGTTTTACTTGATGATGAAATATCAACCATGCGCTATCCCCACCCCTTACAAAAAGACAAACGTGCTGGCTGCCAAACAGAGAATCCAAGAACTTCTCTCTGCGAGAAGGGAAGCTCTTGCCGCACACAAACTAGCCAGACAGGCTATGGCTGCCCAAATGAAAGGGCAATACAAACCATTCAAGGTTGGAGAACAAGTATGGCTTGACTCCAAGAACCTGAAGATTGGCTACCCAATGAGAAAATTGGCGCCAAAATGAAAAGGGCCCTTCATGATTGAAGATGCCCTGTCAAGAATGACATGCCAATTGAAACTGCCGCCAAGATGGAAGATCCACCTGGTATTCCATGCAGCATTACTCACGTGATACCATGAGAATGACACTCATGGGCAAAACTTCCTGACTCCACCACCCAACCTCGTGGAAGGAGAAAACAAGTATGAAGTGGAAGCGATCATCGCACACAAGAAGCATGGCAAGACACACCATTACCTCATGAAATGGGTTGATTACCCAACATCTGAAAACACATGGGAACCCAAATCAAACTTGAAAAACACCCCTGAGATCCTGATGGCATATAAGAAGAGGTACCACCTCTGACAAAAACCCAAGAACCCCCCCCTTTTCTAACTCCCCACAATGACACCCCCAATATGCCTGCCAAATGACGATTCACCTGAGAATACCTACGAAACTGATCAAACACTGACGCCCTCCATGTTCACCTCGCCCACAATCCACTGAAATACCATCTGGCCAGGATGTGCTTTTACTATGCTAGCACTATCAAACAGATGGAACGAAATCTAGAAGAAGCAATGAATGATGCCGACATCCTGGGGATCAAACAGGCGATCCAGGAGATGATTGCACCATGGTCAGAAAGACTGAGAATAGCTGAAGAGAGACCTCGCACCCCTTTAGGTCAACACAGATGACCACCAACCTTGCCCTCACCATTCAGCGAGCAGAGTGCCAGAGACGAACGACAAACTCCTTCTGGAGACTCCTTCCATTCTATGAAGAACCCAAAGATTGTGCCTAGGGCACCCAAAGTAATTGATCTGACCACCACCGAACCCGAACCAAAAACAACCCAACCGCCTTCGTCCCCTCCACACATGAGACATGCCAGATGTTTCATCTGCCAACAGATAGGCCACTTTGGCCTGATTTGCCAATGATATGTTTGCAAGTATTGCAAACCGTGAGGCCGCGGACACTATAGGATGAATTGCCCAGAGAAACCTCAGAAAGATTGAGAGACCGATCAAAGAGAAGCCGAGCACAGACAGCAGCTCTTCTTTGACTCAGGATATGATGATTTTGATGATGATGTGATGGGAAACATGACAGGGGAACATTATGGAAGGATTTAAGAGGCAGAGCTCATGACAAGACAGACCCATGCTCGCAGGAATTGTGATCCTTGCCATTGTCATTGGCACAACCCTGGCTGCAGTGGCAGCCCTGACCTTCACATTTTACCTCTATACCATCTTCTGACCAAGACCGAAACCCCTGATTTCAGACATCAAATTTGCCATCCTTCAATGATACCAATGACTCCTTGACACTGCTACCTAGGGCAGCGCAAACCAGAAGAACCCGATCATGGTCCGAGTTCAGACATGAACTATTCCTCCATCGTACCCCTCGACCCCAACCTACCCACATATCCAGACCACGCCCAATCAGACCGCAAAGGAGAGATGAAGATTTAGGTCGAAGTGTGGAACTTTCAACCATAGCGAGGGGGTAATGTTACAATTTTCCTTGTAACTCATGGAACCCGACGCACCCGATGATCCCCTCCAGACAGGAGGCACCCCTTGATTCATGCCTAGGGCATGTCCATGACTTCAGACACACACACAATGCATGCATTCGATCCCCTTCCCATGGAAGGCACCCTTGATGCATGGTGACTCCATGCACCCAAACCCACTCCCACACACGCTGTGATATGACAGCCCCTTGACATGAGGCTTGTCTCTTATTGTTTCCTGACACGCTGCACCGCAGCACTCTGTGACATCGGACACCTCATGCAAGGCATGAGGCCTATTGTTTCTATTGTTACTTGATATGCATCTACCTTTCCGATTGGACAATAAGGACCTCCCTTCTAGTATAAGTACTGTGACTTGTAGTAGGGATGTCCTTAGTTTAGATCTAGGCAATCCACAGCCTTAACTTGTGAACTCACGAACTTACTTGAAGCCACTAAGGAAGCCCCTTAGTGCATGAACCTGAACGACTCTACACAGAAGGCCTGCTAGAGTGCACTATCCATCTTATGTCAGACGCTTTGAGTAAGACTAGTGCTGAACGACTTGTCAAGGAAGCACCTCGTCAAACAACATCGACTAGATCGAGCAGTTGAGGCTTTGCCCTTAACACCGAAAGCATAGGTGGAATACCTAGTCATTTGGCATCATATAGCATAATTTGACATAATAACATAAAAATAAAATTTTATTAGGTAATGGGGTGGTTTCCTAACAGGAAGCATGCTTTGCTGCACATGCATGCATGTAACCCACAGGCAAAATCCCTTGCATTGCATTGAATGCTGGACTGGCACACACTTCCACTGGGCTGAGCTATGGGAGGTCAGCACATACATTTTAGTCCAGCACCAGATGGATCAGCTGATTTGCAATGCTCTGAACTTCCAAATGAAATATCTGCAGACATTTGAAGACATGAAGGACAAAGCAGAGCAAGAGTTGGCCAATTGGCAGGCAAACGATCAGCAATGGCACTGGCATCAGCCCTCTTCACCTGACTCAACCTCAGACACATATAATGAGTCTCAGGCCAACAACTGGGCCAAAGATGAAACTGCGGCTGACTCAGCATGTTTTAATCACCTTGATGCCCTTTGGCATCAAGGGAAGGGGAATATTGATGTTGAGAACAGTTTCCAAGACTTCTTTGATGGCAATGATGAATCTGAAGTTGAACATGCTGATTACGATATCCATGGGTTTCAACCATATTTCCCTAATCCTAATCAAACTGCTGATGCCATCACAACTGCTGATGCCTTGAACAACAGTCATATTCATGTGGTCCATACAAATGGAATACATCACTTAGCAGTGGTTACCTGCCAGTGTCAGGGGGAACACTGAATTCCCTTGGACCTGGTAACCAGGAACTTACTACCCACAAGCTTCACCAACATATGGACTCTGTTCACTGTGCAGGTTCTAGACAATTTTTGGCTCTGTAATCTGGAATTAAAGGCATTGGCCTATTGGTTTTATCAGCCGATTCAGTGTGTAATATTGCTGATGAGGCCTACCAAAGTGGTCAATCTCTACCATGAGCTTTGGTACATGTCCCACTTAGGGCGTTGGATGAAAAGATTGAAGTGAGCAGAGCATGGACACAATCAAAGAGATCCTTTGAATCCTGAACCAGGATCACTTGCCAATTTCTGTCCAGCCTGTCCTCAAGTAGGCATTAATCCACCAGAAAATTGGAAGGACAATGCAAACTGGTGGGTGTCAAAATACCTCGGTGCAGTGGCATCTAAAATGATACTATGGATTTCAGATTTGTTTTTAAACACATATTCATGGCTGATGGCAATTTCAAAGCTGATCATGTTCAGCAGAAAAACTCTGATACTGATATATGGCTATGGGATGGAGGTGGGATGGCCCCAAATCAGGCTGAATATGAGCTGTTTCTCCAAGCTGCCATAGAATGATTAACGGTAGGTACCTTCCCTTGGTGGTGGCCAATGCCATTCCCAATGCTGTCCCCAAAGTCGATCTGATTTGTATTTGGGTTTCCAGAAGGCTCCTTGTGAAAATAAATTCCTAGCTGTTGTGAATGCTTTTCTGGTGTTGAAGGCATGTGACAGGACTGGAGTTGGAGTAGCAGCCATTGTGTGTGCATGGCATGGATGTTATGTGCCCAATGCATTGGTAGACCTGTTTCATGGAGAACAGCAAAAGATTGTTGACTTTGCTTTCCTCCAAGTGCTGAAGACCACCAGAGTTGACCCTCAACAGGGAGTCATGCTCATTTACATTGTCTGCCAGTACATTATCCACCTTTGGGAATGTATTGGTGCCCATCTTGTGGCCAGCTTGACCATTGACCAGGCCATTGGGCTTTTGCATGTTCATGGCCACAAGGATGAATGCTTTTTTCACTATGCTCCATCTTTCATTCCTGGATCCGGCATTGTAGCAGGAGAAATACTTGAGTCTCTGTGAGCATCACTGAATTCCATTTCCCCGATGGTCAGAACAGCGACCTCGCCACATCAGGCAGAAATGCTTGATGATCATGCTACAGATTCAAATCACAAGAAAATGCTTGGCATGACAGTCACACTCTGCTCAAAATCTCGGGAAGCCCTTGAGAACTCTACACAACTTGGCCAATACCATGGAGAACTAACAGCACTGCCACTGGTAGTGTTGCCATGGCTCGAGCCGCGTTTTTTGCTATCTTGGGAAATAAATTACATAAAATCACTAAAATATTTGAGGAGCTAGATCCCATCAAACACCAAGGGGTCTCCTGCCAACTCTAAGCGATCGGAGAAGTGGTTCCTGAGATATTCTGGTGGCTTTGAAACAGCTTGGCTTGAGCCATTTCAAAGCCACCAGAATATCTCAGGAACGGCTTCCCTGATCGCTTTGAGTTGGCAGGAGACCCCTCGGCTTTTGATGGGATCTAGCTCCTCAAATATTTTAGTGATTTTATGTAGTTTATTTCCCAAGATAGCAAAAAATGTGGCTCAAGCCATGGCAACACTATTACAGCAGCATTCAGCCAACTGGCAATTGAATGATGGGAGGATGAAGTGAGGGCAGCAGAATCCCTAAGGCTCACAGATATCAGGGTAATGGATATGTATGCCACTCATATATCAGAGATGGCATCAGCAGCGGGGACAGGATCGGCAGCGGGAGTGGGATTGGCCTTAACTTTGGCATTGGCACTGGTTCAATCCATGGTCAAGGAGTGAATTGATTTTGCTATTCTTTTTGAACAAATGCAGTGAGTTGTACTGCCTACCACCAATCACAACCCATCATTGATCGTCACCAGGATTGAATTATGAGACAAAGTCTGTCAACTTTGTGAATCACCTCACATTTCTGACATGCAAGCTGTTGAATGGGAGAGAGAAGCTCTCACATCTCACATGGTAACCTTAACGCAGTTACAAAATGCTGCATGGCCAATGCTGATGCTGTTGCCATTGCCATTGCTGATGCTGGCCGATTCTGGGAATGTAAATATATTTTGTAGCCATCCATATTCATTGTACTAACAATTTTCATAGTCAGGCGAGTACATTGGCTTCATTCATGGGCTCAGAGAAATCAATGGAGGGAGGAATTTCTACTGGTCACACATGAAATGCAGTGGACTGTGCAGTATTTCATCTATCACAGCCAATGGTGGCAGTCAGCCTCACAGTCCAAGAATACCCTTCCTGGTCTGCTAGCCTATGCTAATTGCCAGCATGCTTCATGGTATGAATTAGCATTGAGGGCTGACAATGCATCTAGATCAACAAATGCTGATTATATCTCCCCTCTGTGACTGAAAAGGGCCACATGTATTATATAAACATGATGTAAACACAATTATCTTGATCACCAACAATGACCTTGTTGAACAAAAGTCTCTCAATCTTCAACTCTTTTTCTTTGCAATCAGGCCCAAAAGGGCAACTACAAATGTGGACACAAGAGGTCATTTGGTATGTGGAGTCCCAATTCTGTTGAGTTTTGTTGGAGTTAGACCAGGCAAACTTTGTAAAACAATGTTGGATGTAAAAAATTCTCTATGCTGAGCTTGTATGTTGAGATCTTTCCTAAAGAAAGTAAGTATACATCACTGACAAGTATGACAGATGTATGTCATGTCTTGCATCGGCATCGGCACCTCCATTGGCCTTATGATGGACGTGCTGATCCTTCTGTGGTCCTTGGCTGACAGTCTCACCAATGTGAATTTGGACCACCTACCCCTTGGATTCCATCCATCTCTCTTGGCCTTGTTGGATGATAGTGTTGCCAGTGATGGTCCTAGCCATCTGGTGGATTTATATGTATGTGATTGGTGGAGCCACAATAGCGAACCGGCACTGGGGCAAATTTTTGCCAGTGACTGGATAAGTGCCTCGATAGCTATCAGCAGTATATCCCTGCCCCTGTGATCACCAGCTTGCTGCTTACCAATAGCCAGCCAGCATACAAGGCTGCCGATGGCTGAGCTGACTGCCAATCTTGCATCAACCTGCAGGCTCTCATTGGGGATTTGTTCAATGAAGCACGTGGGATGTGGGACTTCATAGATGGCTGCAAATCATCAGCAGAGGCTGCAATGAATGTGAATGTCAGGCAAGCAGCAGAGTTCCAATGGCTTCATGAGCTAGCCCTGCTCAAGGAGCTTCAGTCTGAACCACATCAGTCAACAACAGCACCGGCAGCAGTATCAGTGTCGAAAAACAACTGTGAACACACTGGGAGACAGTCGGCCATAAGAAGACAATCAGAACTGGTATCTGCACATGCACAGGCTGAACATGAGCACCTGAAGGCCCTTCCCCCAACCTCCTACAAGTGGACCTGGGGCATTGATATTACAGAGAATGAGGTTTAGCAATCAATTAGGCAACCAAGGGCAATGGAAAGGCACAGCATTCTGGGGATGCAGGGTCTCTACCTGATGGCACAGAGCAAAAGAAGGAGTGGTCAGATGCACCAAGTCTCCCAACAGTTGTCTCTGCCTACAGTCAACCACCCATGGTTACTGGTCATGATGCTGGCCTATATTTTTCAGATGCTGAATCTGATGTGTCCAATGCTGGGACTGCTCCCATTGTTCCTGTCCCTTCTCCTGTTGCTTCAGTCCTCATTGCTGATGCTGATCCTCTCTCTGCTGCTGACACCAATTCTGATTCCATCCCCATTCCCACTACTGATCCTGTCCCCACTGCCGCTGCCAATGCCAAGGCACTCATGGTTTGGCAAGGTGAAGATGATGTAGCAAATGATGCTGATCAGCATACTGCCCTTCAGGCAGCCATGGCATATGGGCTGATTCATCATCTGCCCCTATGGGTTCCCCAACCGGCATTGATGCCAATGATTCTACCTCTTCATCTCCACCCTCAAATCCCCCATCAGCTTTTGCCACTGTGTCTGATGTGGCAGATGTTTTTCTCTCATCATCAGAGACAGATTATACTGGACCTCAGACTGAATCCAATTCTGATGCCAATAATGCCAGTGCCGATTCTGACTTGGAGCACAATTTTAGTGATGAGTCCCCCAGTACCTCCCAGATAGAGCACCCCACTCCTTCTCACATCACACTGCCTGTCTATACTCATGGAGACTTTGATTATGTTGATGACACTTGGTTGCATGGCTCTGATGATATGGACACTATTGTTAGGGCGACACCCACTATCTGCTAGCTAAGACCATGCGGGTTCTCTCTACAAGAAGGGGGCAGGATCCGTGTGCATGATGGGGAATTGATGGTTTCGATGTGAGGGGTTATTAATAGGTGAGTTTGTTGAGATAGGCCTTTCACACCAAAAACGTAGGTGGAATACCTAAGAGAACACAACTGGGGTCCCCTAGGCATATATTTAGGGTTTATATACTATGTTACATATATTGTACATTGTTGTTACCGACACGCGCATACAGGCGCATACATAGTGATGCGTGCGAAATAATATTCTCATGCTATCAAAGTGTAGCGTCATTTGGCGTCATTTGGTGTAATGTAGTGTAATTCGACATAATAAAATGAAAATGAAATTTTATTAGGTAATGGGGCTGTTTCCTAACATTACCCCCCTTTTATGCCTCGACTTCCAGGCGAGAAAATATTATGTTTGTCCCCTCTGTGAAATTTTGGTAAGGCCAGAATTTCATCCCTTCATACACCATTCTCGCAATGCGACGTGGAGCATTCGGATTACGTTTAAAGAATTGGGCGATCGCGTTATGCGCTCACTTACAATTCTCTTCGGGTTCCCACGAATTATTTTTGTCGGTATAGTTTTTCCACTTTATTAAGAACTCCAATTTGTTCCGTCGAAGACGTGAGTCTAGAATTTCTTCAACTATGTATTCTGGAGCACCTTCTACTATTACCGGAGGTTGCAGAGTAGTTTGTTGGCCAGGAATAGTGGGTGGACGGTAAGGGCGTAGGCAGGATACGTTAATCTCGGGATCAATCTTAAATGATCGGGGTAATTTTAGCACTACTGCATTAGGCGAGATCACTTTAGAGATTTCATATGGGCCAACTTGTTTCTCTGTAAGTTTCTTCGAAGGTCGTGGAATATTCAGGTCCTTGGTACTTAGCCATACCAAGTCACCAACTTTGTACTCTGGAGTGCATGCTCGAGTACGATCCACGTGTTGCATCATGTCATCACATGCTTTCTTCAATGCCGCCTCTGCTTCCTCTTGTACCCTTTGCATCTTAGATACAAAATCTTCTACCGACTGTACTTTGACTTCCCTTTTGGGTTCTACTCCCATGCGAGGATGATATCCATAATTCACGAAAAAGGGTGTCATACGAGTAGCCGAATGGAATTTATTATTGTGGGAAAATTCGGCAATTGCCAACCATTTGGGCCAGTCAGTTTGTCGGTAGTTGACAAACATATGTAGGTACTGCTCCAACTCCTGATTCATTCTCTCTGTCTGCCCATCAGTCTGCGGGTGATATGCCATAGATAATTTAGTTTGAATTCCCAATATGTTGTTTAGTTCTTGCATAAACGCGGAAGCAAATTGTGGTCCACGATCGGAGATAACGTTATCGGGTAACCCATGTAACTGCCATACCTGATTTAGATAGAGGCGCGCCAAGCCCAATGATGAGGTTTCTGTAGTAGTAGGAATAATACGGACCTCCTTTGTAAAGCAGTCACATACTACGAATATTGCATCGTACCCTTGAGCCTCGGGTAATCCAGTAATAAAATCTACAGATATATCTCACCACGGCACTTTAGGTATAGGGTTCGGCATTAATTTTCCTGCAGGTTTCTCTGGAAATTTCTTCCCCCTCATGCACGTATCACATCCATCCACATACCCCAACACATACTTTGAAATTCCGGGCCACCAATAATTTCTCATTACTAATTCCAACGTCTTCCATCTTCCTGGGTGTCCGGCAATCAGCATATTGTGATGTAACTGGACAATCTCCCTTCGCAAATCCTGATCCTTCGGTACATACACTTTTCCTTGAAACAACACCAACCCTTGTTCCTCAGCCCATTCGTCTCCTTTGATATTACCTTTCTTCTCTCCCTTCAGAGCTTTCACGGCTTCCACCACTTCATCGTCCATTTCCAAACATTGTCTAATTTTAGACAACATTTCCATTTCCAAGCTATCTATTAATAGATGCCCTTGACGCATAGTGCAAATGCAAAAGTATTCAGGTTTGAGTAAGGTAACATTTTTATTGTCCTCCTCCACCCCCCTTTTATGATCAATACATCTGGATAAGGCATCTGCTTTCCTCATTAAGCTTCCCACTTTATGGACCAAGTGAAAGTTGAAACACAATAGGAATAGTGCCCAACGCGCTTGCTGGTGATTAAGCTTTTTAGCAGACATGAAGTATTGCAGATTTTGATGATCCGTCCAGATCTCAATTTGATGCATACATCCCTCCAAATAATGCCTCCACGCCTCCAATGCTCATATTATCCCCAACTTCTCTTTGTCATGCACATCATAATTCCTCTCCACATCATTCAACCCTTTTGACAAGTATGCACAAGGATGCCATTTGTCATCTTCGCACAGCATTGATAATACCACTCCAGTAGCAAAATCAGATGCATTGGATTCCACTCGCAAAGGGCGTGTGAAATCTACTGGGGCTAATATTGGTCCCTCCACAAACTTCCTCTTCAACTCCTCAAACGCTGTCTGCTGCTGCTCTCCCCACCTCCACACTACTCCCTTCCGCATAAGGTTATGTAAGGGTGCAGCAATGTTTGAAAAATTGTGCCAAAACGACGATAATAATTTGCGAGTCCCAAGAAGGCTTGAACCTCCTTGACATGGGTGGGCGCAGGCCAATCTGTGATCACCTGTACCTTGATCAGATCCATTTTGATCCCATCAGGGCCAATCAATAATCCTAGGAACTCAATCTCGTTTGCCCCAAACACACACTTCTCTGGTTTCAAAAATAGATCGTTCTCCGCCAACCTCCATAACACCTCTTGCACTATCGCTTCATGATTCTCTTCATCCTCCGTGAATATCAGAATATCGTCAATAAATATTATTACCACACCTCTGTCTATTACGTCCTTGAAAATGTTGTTCATCATATTTTGAAAGGTCGGGGGACTATTAGTCATCCCAAAAAACATGACAAGCGGCTCGAAGGATCCTCGACGCATGACAAATGCAGCCTTCCACTCATCTCCTTTCTTTATTTGTACATTGTTGTATCCCCATCGTAAATCCAATTTTGTAAAGACCTTGGCTTTTCCCACCTTATCAATTATTTCTGAGATCAACGGCAGGGGGTATGCGTTCTTCACTGTCCACTCATTCAGATACCTATAGTCGGTACACATCCTCTTCCTTTGGTCTTTTTTGGGCATGAAGAATATTGGTGACATCTGCAGTGATTTCGAAGGTCATATGTATCCTTTGCACAATTGCTCCTTCAGGAATGCATCCACTTCTTCTTGTTCCATCGGAGATAATGGATATACCTTCGACTTCTTTGGCACAAACCCTGGCTTCATCTCAATCGCATGATCCCATGGCTTCTGCACTGGCAGTTGCTCAGACTCCTTCTTTTGGAACACTGACAAATCTTTATGATACACTTTTGGCACCCATTCCTCCACTGGCTTCTCCACCTTCACAATATTCTTGTCCCACAACTGTCCTCCACAAACTGCTCTAAAGGTTTGCTTCTGCTCTTCTTTCTCGATCATGATCGGAACTTCCCCATTTGGCATTTCCTCATCCTCCACTTCCTCCATCGTAACAGAATACTTCCTTGGACGTTCTTTCTCTTTCTTTTTCCTTTTTTCCTTCTTCATCTTCCTCCCATACACATTACATTCCTTAGGACAACGAGTCATTTGTACTTTCCCAGTTTTCCAATCAATTTCGGGATTATGCTTCCATAACCATGGACATCCTATTATTAGATTGGTTTTCCCAAGATCGCACACTTCGAATACGGCTCGCTCCTGATGCTCCTGATACTTTAGTACCATAGTCACCTCCTCCTTTATAGTTCCTCCACAATTGACTGTTCCATCAATATTGTACACCATTATAGGTTGCACCAGCTTGCATGTGTTAATACCGTTTCCGGTAATTAAGGATCAATTAATAAATAATCCTGTAGCACCACTGTCAAGCAACGCTTCCACATCAATAGCTGCATGCGTGTCCACTGTCTTCAGTCCCACACTCGAGGTGATTTCAGGTTCTATTCGTGCAGAGTGAATAAAGAATTTAGGGGTTTTCGGAAATGACATGTGACAATTTTCTTTGTTGCGTGATTCACAACAGTTGTACTCCTCCTCGATTTCCTTTTCTGATTTACTCTGGGTTTCCTCGGATACTAATGCATTGTACCGATTCTGGGTCACCAATGGGGAAACCTTCACTGGGACTCTTCCACAAAATTCTCCTGCTTGCCTTCCTCCTGCTTCACTTCCTCAATTGTAGCTCCCCTGATCTTTCTCTTCTGCTTGCAATACTTAGAAATGTGTCCTAACTGCCCACAGTTAAAACATTTAAGTGGGGCTCATCTCCCCACTTGATCAACCTCCATTGCCTCTGCTGGTGCTGCTGACTCCATAACTATAGGTGTCACTGCCATGGCTGGTGGCTGTGCCCTCGGAGCTTGTGCCTGAGGCGCCTTTCCTTTCTCGGACTTTCCTCCTGATGACTTTCCAAATTTACTACTTCCGTACATCAACTTTGACTCTGCCTGTTCCTGCCGATATTGCCAGTCAAGGCGCATTGCCCAATTATACCACTCATCCAACTTCTCTGGCATAGAAGGTAGTCAGTAGATAGACTTGAATAAAGAGGGATTTAATCCTGCTTTCAAAAACTCTACCAACGTGGCTTCTCCCATGTCCGTTTGCGAAGCTTCTGCTTTGAACTGCAAAATAAATTCATCCGCCGTTAAGGAACCTTGGCGCATGGTCTTTAATTTAGTATTGGCTGTCGCCTTTGGATTAGGGTCTCCAAACTGTGCCTCCAATCTCTCCAGAAATTCCTTGAAGGTTGCAAAAGGTTTATTTCCCGCGGCAATTTGATTAATAGCCTCATTTCTCCAGAACTGTGCTTTCCCCCCCTGAATGTATGAGAGAGCAAACATAATCCTAGACTCGGCTGTATGAAACTCGGGCTTCCTCCCATGGATGTACAATACTATAGAGCTGATGAAGGATTTTGTATTCTCCATGGTACCGTCAAAGATTTGCAGGGGCGTGTACTTAGGCAAGCGCGCTTTTCCATTTCCAGATTTCTCCACCGTCTCATCCTCCTGTGATATCCACTCCACCATCTCCTCCATCTCATCATCTCTTTCTCCTGTCGTCTCTGGCTGTACTTCCACTTGTCTGGGCTGCGATGCTGCCAATACTGACACTAATTGCGACATTTGCACTGTGAGCACATCAATTTTCACCTCTAGTGCTGGTATGGGAACAGGATTAGGACTGGGATTAGAAGTTGAAGGTTTGGACATAATTGTAGAATCTGTGATGAATCACTTCTTTGACAAATTCAAAATTTTACTTCGAGACCTCTCCAAACGTCTACGGGTCACGTGATATGGTTCGTCGAGGTTCGTCAATGGTTCGTCGTTCGTCGGGCGCCTATTTTGACACTTCAGATCAACAACCCTTCCAACAGTGCCTGATCTCGGAGATATCACTGAATTCGGCTTGTAACTAAAATAGTCGTCTGAATAGAGTGATGTAAATCGTAACTAAACCAGATCCGATTGGTTGTCTGGTTGCAGCTGTCCTAATGATGAGCGCTGCCTCTCAATCACTGGCAGTCACAATGTAAGGCCAGGCCTGGCATCGGCTTACAAAAGAAAAGGTAGATTATGTATATACAAGTACTTCCAGCTTGTGCCAAAAGGATGAGTAATCAGATGTGGTGCGGTGAAACAATGATGTATGCGCAAGTAAGAGAAGGTGCACTGATATGGGAAGTTGTGTTCTTCTGTTAGGGTGACACCCACTATCTGCTAGCTAAGACCGTGTGGGTTCTCTCTACAAGAAGGGGGCGGGATCCGCGTGTGTGATAGGGACTTGATGGTTTTGATGCGAGGGGTTATTAATAGGTGAGTTTGTTGAGATAGGCCTTTCACACCAAAAACGTAGGTGGAATACCTAAGAGAACACAACTGGGGTCCCCTAGGCATATATTTAGGGTTTATATACTATGTTACATATATTGTACATTGTTGTTACTGACGCGCGTGTACAGGCATGTACATAGTGATGCGTGCGAAATAATATTCTCACACTATCAAAGTGTAGTGCCATTTGGCATCATTTGGTGTAATGTAGTGTAATTCAACATAATAAAATGAAAATGAAATTTTATTAGGTAATGGGGCTGTTTCCTAACAACTATGGATGATGGATGATGCTCATTTATTTCATTTACATACTCTATACATGAACATGTAGTAATAATTGTTGGTGCTTCTGGAACACTGAACATTTTCTGCCTGATCCCTAATCCTGGTGCCAGTGCCATGCTCAATTCTGATGCCAATTTCTGATTTCATGAAGGTCTGTATTACATGTCTCCTGCTGCTGATGTTGGTAAATGTTTAATTTCTGCCAGTGCCAGTGCCAACCCATTTCATAGGTCTGCATAATACAATAAATGAATGATTGCTAATTGAGGCATTTATCATACATGTCACTATATAACCTTCAGCCTCAGGAAATTTCCTTAGGTGGCATCGGCAGCATTGACCAACACCAATAAGGTTGGCAAGCTGATCCTGTTTGGTAGGTCTGCACTACATAGAAAATCATTGTATCATTGCCCATAGCTTGGCCATACAGTCTCCTATGCACATCTATACCAAGACTGTTAGCCTGATGCCGATGCTGTATATCTATGCTGATGCCGTTGCCAATGCCATTGCCATTGCCATTGCCAAGTACCATGTCCAACGCTATCTCTGATCTGTATATTAACATTCTTTATAGTGTATCACAAGCAAGAATTGTAAAATTGTATTCATTTGATACTAGTACATGCTATACATACTATGAGAGCATTTGACAGCATCCACCAAACCCGTATCATTTGATACACTGTATGTGTTCAATAGACCATATTATTCAGTACATTGTAGCTTACCTATCTGTTACAAGGTGTGCATGGCTGAAGACATAGCATTTCTTAAGACCTGCATATCCAGTGATCTGCAAGGGCAATCTAGTGTGAATGAAAAACAGTTTAGAAATGTTTCAATAATAACAAACTTCAATTCACAGAAAGATAAAATAAACCAACTTGGGAGTGAGAGATTTACCACTGAGACCAACCAACAGTTACAGCAACAGTTATGGCACTTCTTTGATACAATTCCCTCCAAGGAGCCCAAAGATGAAGATAGGGGGAGAAAAGACTTTGTGGGTAAGAAATGTGCTGTGAAGAATAGTTCAATCCCAGCAAAGATCCAACAGGCACTTTGGGAGCAACATATGTGTGCAAACACAAAACTCATCCCTGGAAAATTATCTATATGCATTGGAATGCCTATCATGATCCACAACAATGCTGCAACTGAAATGTGCATCATGAAAGGCCAGGAAGCTGTTGTATATTCATGGGATTGTCACCAAGGTGTAAACCGTACAGAAATATTAGACACACTATTTGTGCAGCTTGTAGATCCACCTGTCCCCATTAAACTGGATGGCCTACCACAAAATGTCATTGTGCTGACAAGGACCAGCGTTACCACTAACTGCCAATTGCCAGATGATACCTTGATCATGGTATCAAAGAATCAGGTTGAAGCTCTCCCCAATTTTGCAATGATGGACTACGGGTCACAAGGAAAGACATGCCCATACAATGTCATAGATCTCAGCCAGTGTGGATTACATCGAAGCTATTACACTGCTCTGTCAAGAAGCATCACTGCAGCAGGAACTCTAATTCTCAATACCATTCATGGTTCACCAGGGAGAGATCACTGGTGGTGCATCTGGAGTGCTATGTCAAGAGTTCCAGGAGCTTGAGTTGCTTGATGACATAATTGCACTGACATTTGAAAACAAGCTGCCCAGAAATGTAACCACAGGGGATTGTAGAAACACCCTTATCAATGCTTTCTGCAAATATAAGGGGAATGAGTACATACCATTCACATTGCACCATGCCCTGCAATGGAGTAAGTCTGATCCATTTCTGGAATGGCAAGAGAATGTTGATTGGCAGATGGTTGACCCTAAATCTGATAGTCTGAAGGTCAATCCTGGGGCTGTAGATGATGCCAGATTCCCATCAATGCCAAAGAAACAAACAAATGCTCACATTGTTCCTACATGGAAGTGCAAAGCTTCATACACCCATCCTGCTAGTATTGACAGGCATCCACTGAAAAAGGTGAAATTTGATCACCTGACCACTGATCCTTCCGATGATGCTGTGCAGTTGAATATACCTTTATGAATGGAATGGCAAACCAACAGTTGTGCATATGATGCAATACTCACAATACTGTTTAACATATGGCAAGAATGTCTTGCAGCAACTACCACAGCTTGGCAAGAGGTGCAGTGTGATCTCCTTGATATGTTCATGCAGTCCTTTCATACCCACTCCAGCATCCAGGTTGCCTCTGCCTCTTCTTGACAATTCTCTTTGGAACAGATCAGAGACTTCCTCAGAAGTTGTATGGCAAGGATTTCTGATCAATTTGCTTCTGTAGATATGCCAGTGTTCATTGTATTGTGGAGCAATTACTTAAAACAGCTTGGCTGGTTACAACTGCAGATATTTTGTGTCCAAATGGACATGACATTGACAGAACTGCTCTCCTACTCACAGTTGTCAAATGATTGTGTTTGGGCATCCAGGGATGAGTTTGCAAGAAATTTTAGTGTTGCCACTGGCTCAGCAGAGGTTTTTCAATAAAATGGATATAGCATGCCAGATAAATCTGCTAAATTCACCAGAATATTTGAGCCTATGGACGGGCCCATAAGCCGAGGGGTCGTCTGCCAACATTAGTTGAACTGATTGATCATCCCTGAGTTATTTAATAAACAACATTTGGCTTGATGGCTCAGTTTCAAATCAAAGCTGAGTGAATATGTCAAGAAGGGATGATTCGATAAGCTAATGTTGGCGAAAGACCCCTCGGCTTATGGCCCCATCCATATGCTCAAATATTTCGGTGAATTTAGAGAATATATCTGGTATGCTATGTTCATTTTATCGAAAAACCTCGGCTGAGCCAGTGGCAACACTAGTGCCAAGAATACATTGATAACTTCACAGTATCTCTGACTTCTAAATGTTCTACCTGCAATGTCAATTTGCTGCAAAGTACTATGTTCATCCACACTCCTGCTCTGCTTGCTTTCAACTTGGGGCATGATGTGCCATCTTTGGATCCTGTTCTGCAAATCACCTGCACTAACACTTGCATTCCTTACAATCTGAGAGGTGTTGTTTATTTCAGTGATGAACATTTTACTGCTCACATGATCCCCAATGCTGGCACAGTCTGGTTTCATGATGGAATGCTTACAGGTTCCTCCCTTTTGTATGAATCTCACAACTTGGCAACGGTATATACTGGCCAAGCAATTTTGGCCATTTATGGGCATGGCACTCCTCCCCCCTCTGAATCAAAGAGACCTCGGATTTGCCATGTGACACATCAGCCCTCACAGTGCAAGTAGGTTAATTGGATGTGCTCTTCCTTGATGGATCAAGTACAATCTATCACTGTCATCACACATAGGTAAGCTACATTGTATTGAATGATACAACCTATCAAACACATACATTATGTCAATTGATATGGGTTCGATGGAGCTGTGGAACTCACTATATAAAGTCACTATATGTTTGTACATACTATATTAACCAATGACTACATTGTACACTGATTATTATACCTTACAATAGACATGCATTAGGAATGTAATACAGACATTAGTAACATTTGAAATGCAACAGGCACAGAGATGACCATGGCCACAGACATTGTTAAGGGCAAAGCCTTAACCACTCAATCTAGTCAATGTCATTTGATGAGGTGCTTCCTCGACAAGTCATTCGGCACTAGTCTTACTCAGAGCATCCAATGTAAGATGGATAGTGCACTCTAGCAGGCCTTCTGCATAGAGTCATTCAGGTTCACGCACTAAGGGGCTTCCTTAGTGGTTTTGAGTAAGTTCACAAGTTCACAAGTTAAAGCTGTAGATTGCCTAGATCTAAACTAAGGACATCCCTACTACAAGTCACAGTACTTATACTAGAAGGGAGGTCCTTATCATCCAATCGGAAAGGTAGATGCATATCAAGTAACAATAGAAACAATAGGCCTCATGCAAGACATGAGGTGTCCAATGTCACAGAGTGCTGCGGTGCAGCATGTCAATCGTGAGAGTCTGACATCACGGACCTCATGTCAAAGTGCTGTTGCATCACAGCATGTATGGGTGTGGGTTCAGGTGCATGGAGTCACCATGCATCAACGGTGCCTTCCATGGGAAGGGGATTAAATGCATGCCATCAGCATGCATTGTAGGTTCGTCTGGTGCCAAGGGCATGCCACAGGCATGAGTCAAGGGGTGCCTCCTGTCTGGAGGGGATCATCGGGTGCATTGGGTCTATTGGGTTCCATGAGTTACAAGGAAAATTGTAACATTACCCCCTCGCTATGGTCAAAAGTTCCACACTTTGACCTAAATCTTCATCTCTCCTCTGTGGTCTGATTGGTTGTCGTGTGGATATATGGGTGGGTTGGGGTCGAGGGGTGCAGTGGAGGAATAATTCATGTCTGAACTCGGACCATGATTGGGTTCTTCTGGTTTGTGCTGCCCTAGGTAGCGGTGTCAAGGAGTCAGTGGTATCATTGAAAGGGGGGCATTGTAGGATGGCAAATTCGATGTCTGTAATCGGGGGTTCAGGACTTGGTCAGAAGATGGCATAGAGGCAAAATGCGAAGGTGAGGGCTGCCACTGCAGCCAGGGTCATGCCAATGACAATGGCAAGGATTGCGATCCCTGAGAGCATGGGTCTGTTTCTGTCATGCCATCATCTTGGGTTCACCTTTTTAAATCCTCCCATAGGGTTCTCCTGTCATGTTTCCCATTGCGTCATCATCAAACTCATCATATCCTGAGTTAAAGAAGAGGTGCTGTCTGTACTCGGCTTCTTTCTGTTCGATCTCTTGATCTTTCCGAGGTTTCTCTGGGCAGTTCATCCTATAGTGTCCGGGGCCTCACTGTTTGCAATACTTGCAGACATATTATTGGCAAATTAGGCTGAAATGGCCTATCTGTTGGCAGATGAAACATCTGGCATGTCTCATGTGTGGAGGGGACCAAGGTGCTTGGGTGGTTTCCGGTTCAGATTTTGGGGTGGTCAAATTACTTTGGGTGCCCTAGGCACAATCTTCAGGTTATTCATAGAATGGTAGGAGTCTCCAGAGGGCGTTTGTCATTTGTCTCTGTTGCTCTGCTTGCTGAATGGCGAGAGTGAGGTCGGTGGTCATCTGTGTCAACCACAGTGCAATCATCTCCTGGATTGCCTGTTTGATCCCCAGGGCATCCGCATCATTCATTGCTTCTTTTAGATTTCGTTCCATCTGTTTGATAGTGCTAGCATAGCAGAAGCACATCCTGGCCAGATGGTATTTCAGTGAATCGTGGGTGAGGTGAACACGAAGGGCATCAGCGTTCAATCGGTTTCATAGGTATTCTCTGGTGAATCATTGTTCGGCAGGCATATTGGGGAGTGTCATTGTGGGGAGAAGGGGGGGGGTTTGGGTTTTCATCAGAGGTGGTACCTCTTCTTATATGCCATCAGGATCTCAGGAGCATTCTTCAAGTTTGATTCAGGTTCCCATGTGTTCTCAGATGTCGGGTAGTCAACCCATTTCATGAGGTAACGGTGTGTCTTGCCATGCTTCTTGTGTGTGATGGTCGCTTCCACTTCGTACTTGTTTTCTCCTTCCACAAGGTCAGGTGGTGGAGTCAGGAAGTTTTGCCCATGAGTGTCGTTCTCATGGTATCGCGTGAGTAAAGGCACATGGAATACCGGGTGGATCTTCCATCTTGGCAGCAGTTTCAATCGGTATGTCATTTTTGACAGGGCATCTTCAATCACGAAGGGCCCTTCTTGTTTTGGCGCCAATTTTCTCATTGGGTAGCCAATCTTCAGGTTCTTGGAGTCAAGCCATACTTGTTCTCCAACCTTGAATGGTTCATATCACCCTTTTGTTTGGGCGGCCATAGCCTGTCTGGCTAGTTTGTGTGCAGCAAAAGCTTCCCTTCTCGCAGAGAGAAGTTCTTGGATTCTCTGTTCAGCAGCCAGCATGTTCATCTTTTTGTAAGGGGTGGGGATAGCACGTGGTTGATATTTCATCATCAAGTAAAACAGCGAATGTTTTACTGCAGAGTGCATCTTCTGGTTGTGCACAAATTCTGCTGTTGGGAGATAACGTTCCCAATATTCTGGTTTGTTTGAACAGAACATGTGGAGGTAAACCTCTAGCTCTTGGTTTACTCATTCCGTTTCTCCATCAGTCTGGGGGTGATAGGTGGTGCTCATGGATAGCTTGATTCCGAGCAATCATCTGAGTTCTCAGAAGAGTTTGTATGCAAATCGAGGGTCTCTGTCTGAGATGATTCTTCCTGGGAGTCCAAATCTTGTGTATACATGGCGCAGGTAGAGGTCCACAGCACCAAGTGCATTGATAATCTTCATGCAAGAGATAAAAATTACCCCCTTCATAAGACTATGGTCTACCACAACCATGATTGAGTCAAATCTGTTCACTATGGCCAGATCCATAATGAAGTCCGTTGTTACCAGCTCAAATGGTCTGCTGGCATCGGATGATATCCGTGTTGGTGGTGGGGTCATCGGGTGTGTGTTAACCTCCATTTGTTGGCACTTTGCGCAGCCTTCGATGTATTTCTTGATAAAGTTGGCCATTCCTGGCAACCAGTAGTCTTATCAGATTAGTTCAATCGTTTGCCATTGTCCAGGGTGCCTTGTTGTGATGCTGTCATGATACTTTCATATGATTGCTCAGTGGAGGGTTTCATCCTGTGGCACATAGCATCTGTCTCGGAAAAAGAGCAGGCTGTCTTTGAATTTCCAGTCCTCCAATGCAGACTTGATTGGGGGAGTTCCATTCTCGTAAAGCATCATTTATGAGGTTGTCCTTCATTATTGCTGAGACCAGGGCTCCCTGGAGTTCAGTGTCGATCATTCTCACAAATAATTTGTCTGCGAGGACAGTCTTGTCCTTGTTATCTGTGTCTTCTTTGGCTACTTAATCTGCCCTCCTTGATAGGGCATCGGATTGTACTATCTGTGATCCTAGTACATGTTGCAGCTTCAGGTTGAATTGTGACAGGTAGATGCTCCATCTAGCCTGTCATCAGTTCAGTTTCTGAGCCTGACGGAAGTACATCAGGTTCTTGTGATCAGACAGTACCGTCACAGGGAACGATGTCCCCTGTAGGTAGAGTCTCCATGTCTCTAGCGCTCAGATTACTCCCAGTAGTTCCCTGTTGTATATCTCGTAGTTTCTTTCCACTTTGTTGAAAGAATGCGAGATGTATCCGCATGGGTGCCAGTCTCTGTTGGTGTCCTGTTGTCTGAGTACTGTGCCTGTCACAAATTTTGAGGTGTCAGATTCCACCACAAATGGTTTCATTGTGTCTGGCATCAGCAGTACTGGGGCTTCATTGAATTTCCTTTTTAGCCCATCAAACAACTGCAGTCATTTGTCCATTTGAATTTCTGATTCTTCTTCATCAAATTATTCAGCAGTCTGGCCAGATCTGTGAAGTGTCCGATAAATCATTGATAGAAGTTTCCAAATCCTAAGAAGGATCTCACATCCTTCACTGTCCTTGGCATGGGCCAGTCCTTGATCCCCGCCAGCTTTTTCCAGGTTCTCGTCTAGAAACCTGTTGAGTTTCTCTTGTTCTTTTGGTGTCAGTGGGTAGACTTTGCAATCCTTTGATACAACGCCTTCCTTCAGGTCGATCACATGATCCCATGGTTTCAATTCTGGCAATCGTTCTGATGCTGCTTTCTCAAATACCTGTCTGTATTTCTGGTATTCCAGTGGCAGTAAGTTGTCCAGGGTCTGTTTGCTGGCCTCCCTCCCCTCATCTTGTTCATGCATGAGTTGCTGGGAAATGGATGTCTTTGCTCTGATCCATGCCCTTCTCAAGAATATATATTGTGGGGAGTCCTTGGCTTTTGTAATCCTGGAGTTTGTGTTTGTTTTCTGTATGTACATATGGGTGGGTCCTTGGTGTTCCTTGGTCAGGGGTGGTTCTTCTGGTGGTTTGAATATGCCAATGACTGGTTCTCCTCATACATATGCAATCAGGAGGTCTGTCGCATGTTGTTTGTAATTTTCTTTTATTGCTCATATTTCCATGCCGGTATCTGCCAGTAGTTCCTCGTTGGGTACTTCTTTGATTTTTACTTGAGGGGGGGTCTCCCTGGGCATCGGTACTCTGGTTTTGGTAGTACCATAATCTGGGGTTCCATAATTGCGTGTCGGGGTAGCTCCTGATGAGGGTTTTTTGTCCTGTTTCATAGTGCCATTTTCAAGTTCTGTTTGCTGGTGCTTCCCTCCCCTGTGGAGGTTAGCAATTCCTTCATTTTTTGCACAATTCATTGTGCCCTGTCGCATTCATTGTTTTTGCCCTTTTCCAGTTGCTTCTTCTTCTGGTCATCTCAGGTCTTGGCAACAGCACATTGTGCTGCTTGGAGGTTTCTGGCTTCTTTAGGAGTGTTGCTGCTCCTGGTCCTTGCAACCGCTATCTGGGTGGAATTCAGTTCTTTGGCTTTCTTTTCAGAAAGCCTTTCCTTCATCTTTGCCATGGCTATTCATGCTTGGGCAAGGTTCCTCTCCTTCTCTTCAGAGAGTCTTTCTCTTGTTTTTGCCATGGCCAGTCTGGCTCAGGCAAGGTTCTTCTCTTTTTCTTCAGAGAGCCTCTGCCTCGTCTTGGCCACGATGCATCAAATTCATGCCATCTTGTTGTTTGGCCCCTCCCTTCCAGTATCGACCCTTGGGAGGTTTAGGGTATTAGGGAGGGCCCATTCGGCTCTTCTTGTCTTCTCCAAGATTTGCTGGATTCGAGCCCGTCGTTCTTCATCTCAGAACTCAAGGGTTCCTTTCTTCCAGTCAATAATCAGGTTCACCTCCTGCAGCCACGACAGGCCCAGGATTACTGATTCCTTGCCTAGTCCAGCAACTAGGTATTCCATTGGGTAGCTCCGTCCATTGATGTGGAGCCTCCCTTTCATGTATCTTGTGATCGTTCCCTGCTTATTTGGGGTTCCATCTATGTTTGTGGCCCAGATGGTATGGCCTAAGGGATATGTTCTGATCCCTTCTCGTTCGATGAAGTTTGAGTCGATAAAGACTCCTCCTGCTCCAGAGTCGAGGAGCACGTTCATTGCGACGTCTTTCCCATTGTCTGACTCAGCTACCCAAATAGACAGGCGCATAAATTGTCTATTCATGGTAGCTAAAAGTACAGATCCTATGGAGACTTCAGTGGTGACTGGCATCATATCAGGCCACTGTTCTAAAAACCCGATTCCTCCATGAGGTTGAGGGCTCATTCCTTTTCTTCTTCATCTAGTTCATCCAGCATCATGCAGATCTTCTGGTAGATGTCCACCCCAGTCTTCTTCTGGGTGAAGCAGTTTTGGTAGGGAGGGGGTGCTGACCCCATCTGAGTGGAGTTCTTTCCATCCCTGTGGTCGGATGATCGGTGTCCCAGTTGGTGGCAGATGAAACACAATCCCTTTCGGAGGTATTCCACACATTCTTGGTTTGTCAGTTGGTTGATGTCAAGAGAGGGCTGTCCTTTCTTTGTCATTTCGTTTGTCTTCTGGTTCTGCCTGGTCTTTCCCAGGATTGCCATGGCCTGTTTCCATTGGCCTTCATATTTGGAAGCTGCTTTTATCCAGCCTTCAAGAGTATTGGGTACTGTCTCCATCATGTGTACCCTCTTCAGTAATTCAGGGTGCAGTCCGTCCATGAAGTACTCAATCATGGCTGCATCTTCTGTGATTCCCGTCCTGTCTTTCAGGATGCGGAAGTTCGCCACATATTCTTCGAGGTTCCCTGAACCTTGTTTGAGATTCTTGATCTCAGTCTTTGCCATTCCGGCATCATCAATTGGTGAGAAGGCTTCTAGGACCTTCTGTCTGAAGTCTGCATATTCTCCGAGTCCCTCAGATTGGTGTTGGTTGACAAATGCCTGCACCCAGGCAGCTGCTGTCCCTCCATTCATGAAGGACAGAACGAAGATGATCTTCTTGTCATTCATGTTGTAGACCTGGTCATTGATTTGCAGATACAGGTCTATCTCCTGCAGGAATTTGGTGGTCTTGGTCCACTCTCCTGAGAAGTCTGTGGGTGATCAGATTCAAATGTCCTTTGCAGATGTCATGGGTGTGGTTGTGGTGGGTTTGGACATCTCATTATAGAGGTCATCAGTTTTGTCTGTTAGAAAGTGGGCGGATGTTTTGGGTGGGGGTGTGTGTGGTTGTTCAAAGTCTTCATTGGTGAGGAAATCTCCTCTTTGTCTGTCGGTTGATCTGTAGAACCAATGCTGTGCTGGTGTTGAGTAACAGACTAGTCTTCTGTTGTATCGGTACCAAGATGAACCTGGCTGTGGTTCCACTTCTCTTGGTGGTCCATCTAGGGTTTGTCTAAACCCGGGTCATTGTGGTGGGTTTTGAGACATATTGCCTACACCTAGGTAGGTGGGGCAGCAGATAGTTTAGATCTTATGTTAAGGGCAAAGCCTTAACCACTCAATCTAGTCGATGTCGTTTGATGAGGTGCTTCCTTGACAAGTCGTTCGGCACTAGTCTTACTCGGAGCATCCGACATAAGATGGACAGTGCACTCTAGCAGGCCTTCTGCAGAGAGTCATTCAGGTTCATGCACTAAGGGGCTTCCTTAGTGGTTTTGAGTAAGTTCGCGAGTTCACAAGTTAAAGCTGTAGATTGCCTAGATCTAAACTAAGGACATCCCTACTACAAGTCACAGTACTTATACTAGAAGGGAGGTCCTTATTGTCCAATTGGAAAGGTAGATGTGTATCAAGTAACAATAGAAACAATAGGCCTCATGCCTTATATGAGGCATCCGATGTCACAGAGTGCTGCGGTGCAGCATGTCAATCGTGAGAGTCCGACATCACAGACCTCATGTCAAAGTGCTGTTGCATCACAGCATGTATGGGTGTGGGTTCAGGTGCATGGAGTCACCATGCATCAACGGTGCCTTCCATGGGAAGGGGATTAAATGCATGCCATCAGCATGCATTGTAGGTTCGTCTGGTGTCAAGGGCATGCCACAGGCATGAGTCAAGGGGTGCCTCCTGTCTGGAGGGGATCATTGGGTGTGTTGGGTCTGTCAGGTTCCATGAGTTACAAGGAAAATTGTAACAGACATGGACATGGGGATGCCCATGGGGATGCCCAGGGAATTGCCAGCTGTGTGTTTATGTGAAATGTCACAATGCTGATGCATAATGCATGATGGACTTCACATTTTTGTTAGATTGGGAACAAGTTTTGAAAAAGACATAGCCCTGTCATGAACTGTACCATTTGTATTACATGCTGATGACAAGCAATGGGTGATAAATGACATGGGTGCAGGATTGGGGCTAGGATGATCATCGGCACTTTGTGCTCAGGAGTTGATCTTGCAGTTGGTTAGTTGATAATCTCCTAGATTCATCTGTCACTGCTGATACTGCTAGGCAAATTTGTTGCAGGTGATTATTGATTCCTGATTTATTGCCATTGCCAAGTACCATGTCCAACGGTATCTCTGATCTGTATATTAACATTCTTCATAGTGTATCACAAGCAAGAATTGTAAAAGTGTATTCATTTGATACTAGTACATGTTATACATACTATGAGAGTGTTCGATGGCATCCACCAAACCCATATCATTCGATACACTGTATGCGTTCGATAGACTGTATTATTTGGTACAGTGTAGCTTACCTTTGTGAGAAAGCTGTAAGCCATGGCATTAGCTGTAGCTTTTGGTAACAACATTTCAAATGTGAACTCCTTCTCAAAATGGATTTCACCAATGATTGTATTTACTCTTGTTTGTAAATTTGTCCATGTCAACAACTTTCTTGCGTGATTGACGCATCAACACATCTCATTTTCATGATCAAGATTTGAGAATGCATAGTTTAGGTAGGTCATATCTTCTGAACCTGTGTTAACTTCTACTACTGATGATATTGATGTTACTAGGGGTCTAAAATTAAGATTATCACATTTTTCCCTCAAACAGACATAACGGCATACCATGACATCTGCAACACAACCACAACCACAACCACCCACAATGCTGCCTCCCATACTTGTACCTCTCATAAATGGTGCCCTACACCCATCTGACCCAACCGTGGAGTTCCAATGGTTGAAGTCCATGGCTGTGAATGTTCTTACGCAAAAATAGCCATTTCTGAGCCATTTATGTATTCCAAGTATGTTTCTTTTTGGATTGTGTTCATTTTTCCACTAACAAGGCATTCCATTATTGACTTTTAGCCACACAATGATGATTACCAGCATAATGACCACCACACATACATCAAAACCTGCTGTTGCACCTGCATCCCCTGCTACAAACCCCCATGCCCACCACCAGCAGTGCCCACTATCACGATGCCCTTGTGTACCCCAATGAGCCATGGCTTGGGCCGAGGCCAACCTAAGCTGGCCTGAAGCCATCTTCACAGCTCAGGCTTGGATTTTTGAAAGCCTGAGCCCCTCAAAGCTGAGCCTTAGCCGCGGCTTTCAGGCTGAGCCAAGCCATCACAACACTAACCATTGTGGCAGTGGGATGGGTCTATTCAGGATCCGTCGACTGGAGTGTCGCGTCACAGAAGACAAAGGTAAGCTTGAATGGAGGGTTGAAGGAGAAAGACAGATCAAATGAGCTTGATGCTCGTCGAGTGTCGACAAGTTGTGCAATAACACATGAGCATAAAACAAGTAGAAAGACGTGTGGAGGATAAACGGGCGAGAATGTGATCAATGAAATCGCGTGACGCATTGACTTTATGAAGATGCGTCGAAATGAGCACGTCGAACAGAATAATCAGTCAATTGATCTTGAAACTTGGATGGAAATTTGTAATAGGAAATCTTCAGAGAATGTAACAGAGAGGCCTTGACTTAAGAAACTGAGAACTTGAGAACTTATCTTTGGACTTCTACACCTTGGTGTGCAGAGAACTTGAGAGACTTCGAGACTTGAGGGAAAACTTAGTGATGACCATGAATTGTGAGTAAAACAGGGTGCTCCATTCGAAAGGTGGGAGGACACCTATATACAAATTGTAGTAAAGCTAATGAAACTCCTAATTGCGCGCGTACTCTTGTGCTGACAGGTCCAATCAACAAGAAAGATACACTAAAAAGGAAGCTGGATTGTCGCTGTGATAGTTCTTCAAGATACATGTGGTGTTTGTGAGGCGGATGATTTCTACGAGGTGTCGTCGAGTCCTCCTTTCGGGGCTTCACAGGCTAGGTATTGCTCGGGGAATGGACCACTGTCAAGGTTCTCTATTGACATACGTCGCCTGTGCCCCAGCAAGCGCGGAGAACGCTCGATCAGTGTCCCTCGACCCTATCGTCTAGCCAATCCACTCGTCGATTTGGGTTTTGACTAGCCAATAGTCCGCAATGTCAGATCGAATGCCGGATGGTTTGGTTGCCAAGAAAGGTGATAAGTAAAACAAATAAGGACGAGAGAAGCCATGTCATCTCAAAGGCAGTGATACTGTTGGCGTGAGAGCCGAGGATGCGAAGATGCATGAAGAAAAATGTTGTTGGTGCGCCGCGTGAGGGAAGGAGACGGCGCGTCTGAAGTGGATAATAAACTATAAACAACGAAGGGAAAGTTAGTGATAAGGTGTAAAGATGGATTGAAGATAATGGAAATGTATATGATAGCACATTGGTTCTGGTGCGTAATGGTGAAGCTGTGCCAAATTCCCGTGAACGGGTAAGTTGGCGAGTAGGCCAACTGACTCATCCACAACTGGGGGGAACTTCGCATGATGCCCCCATCATGCCGGTAACAAGAAAATGAACTGGGAACAAAAATTCAATGCAGAAAATTTGCAAAGGAAGCTGAGAAATTATCCGTCATTTGTACGAGCTCCGCTATGTTGTGTTCGGGTCTTGTTCCATTGGCATAAGGAAGCGGCCATGGGAACTCGGGATCTATAAGGATACACTCATCGGCATCTTCAGTTCCCAGGAGGTCATCTAGTTCGCCTATCATTGATTCGCCATATTCTGAATGAAGTCCAATGCGAAACGCTGGGTATCTGATGAGACTCTTATTGTATGGCATCATCCAGTAACTTTGCCAGACTGGACCGTCGAGAGGGACTACCGTGTAGGGATAAGGACAAGAAACGGCTGATGTCGACATGGACATGATTGTCTGGTTATCTTTCCTGTAATAAAATATCTTCAGTCGATCTTTCGCGGCTTTACCTCTCTTTACGGTGCCGTCGATTTCCCTGACGCGGTACGAGAAATCACTGAGTTTCTGGTAGATTGCAAAGGGACCAGACCAGCGTGGCACTCCCTTGTTTCCATGCTGATCGTCGAGCCAAGTCTCGTGTAGAAGTACCCAGGTTCCTATGTGAAAGTCATTCTCAATGAAATACTTCTTGTTGAAGTCATCCACGGAATGCTGTCGTTTCTTCTTCTGACGTTCAAGCGCATCTGTGAGTACTGTATCCCGCCGGCTTATCTGCAATGTTCGGATGGTGATTAGGTCTTCTGTTGTGATTACCTTGTCCCAGTCTAGTGTTTCCCAAGTGCGGTCCACTACGTCAAACACCAAAAGGGGGTTACGGCCATATAATAAAAAGTAAGGTGTATACCCAGTCATTCGAGACGTTGTGCAGCGTATCGCCAATAGCACAGCATGAACAAAGAGAGGCCACTTGTTCGAGCCAGAGCCACATACACGAAACAGAGCATTGACAATTACCTGGTGCGCCCTTTCCACAATGCTGTTACCTTGCGGATGATATGGGCTTGAAATAATTACCGTGATGCCGTATTTTTCAAATAGAATCTTTGCGGCACCCTTAAACTCGGAGCCACCGTCCACGACACAGTAAGGGATGCAACCGAACCTGCAAATAATTTCTTCATAGATGAAACTTGCCCACGTCTCTGAGTTATTCTTCCATGCAGCTCGAGCTTCCGGCCAGCCTATCGCAGGTTCCACCGCCTGTAGTAAGTAGCACATTCCTCCTCGGCCTTTAGGCATATGAACTGTATCGAGATGAAAGCAACGGAGAACAGCCGTATTCCATGTCAGCAAAAAGGGGATCCTGGGGCGCATTTTTGAACGTATTTGGCAGCTGTTACACGATCGAACAAAGTACGCGACATCGTCATAGAGGTTCGGCCAGTAGTAGTGTTCGGCAAGTAGTTTGTAAGTACCGTCACGCCCTCTGTGTCCAACCTCGTTATGTACCTGCGCTAAGATCGTCTTTCGCTTTTCAAGATCAGTAATCAGTAGTCGTGGCATTTGTCCATCTTTTCCGAGCTTCCATAGCCGATTCTCGTGAACCACAAAGTTCCGAGCGCGCGATACAAATTGCTTCCTCTCTTTGAGGTTGCCACAGTGTGCTGGGAGGATACCATCCTTCAGATAGCTTGAGATCTCCCTCCATAACTCTGGTGACTCATGATCTTTCGTTCCATAAGCATGAGATACGCAGGCTATATAGCCATCCGGATCAACGTTCTCATACTCCCGTCGGATCTCGCAGGTGTTCAAAGGAAAAGAGGGGAGGGCAGGCGCACCTTTCGCATGACTTGTCATATATTCATATCCATAAAATGTCACTTCCGTCTCGAACTCCTCATTTCCTAGGCAAACCTCAACCGTTTTGTTAACCTGTGCGTGCCGGTTCTCAAACTCGTGTCCTGTATATGTTAGCATGTCTGTACTCTTGAGTAACGAGGATACTAATAGGCCCTCTTTCACCTGAGCTGCAAGCGTTCGAGAGGGGTCATAGTAGAACCCATCGTAACAGGCTATGCGTCTCGCTTCCTCGTCGTGCAGGACGTCCAGGTCGTCAAACTGCGGCACTGTGATCATTGATAACGTTGTGGGCGTGATGTAGTCCCCGAAGGCAACATGTGGCGGCGAGCGTGAGGAGGCTGTTATAGACGGGATCAGATCGTGGACTGCTGCTGTTAGCATGTTTGAGGAGGAGAGGGGATAGGTCAAATACTTATGCAAGCACCCTATAAATTTATCGAGGTAGTCCTCTGCATCTTCCTCTTCAGAGTCTTCTGCGGATCGCCTTCTTCGTGAGAGTCCGTCAGGCGCCAGGTGCTTATCAGCCACAATGTGCTTGACTTCAAAATCAAAAAGGGAAAGGTACATTACCCAGCGTGTCATAGGCGCATTTGGAAGGTCTGGTGACTTCATCATTTCTATTAGGAATTTCGCGTCCACGTCGAGTCGGAAATGCATACCCCAGATTCGATGTCGTAGGTCCTTGATTGCTCGGAAAACACCATAAAGTTTACATTTTGGTTGAGAGTAACGGGATTCGACTTCGTTGAACGTGCATGAGCCGTATAAGGTTGGATGTTTTTCTTCCTTTACGTTTTGATAGACAACCCAGCCAGCACCATTGGAACAGGAGTCCACAGCGACTATAACCAGACCATCGTCGGTATTCCTAGGTTGGGGAGTGATTAGTTTTGCCAAGTCATAATTGAGACGCACCAGAACTGGGGCGTTTGACACCAACCCCTTCATTTTGTTGAAGGCATTGCGAGCAGAGTCGTCAAAATAAAAGTCTTTATCGCTTAATCTGGTAAGAAGCGTTAGTGGTTTCGCGATAAGGGAAAAGTTCTTTATCTATTTCCGTCCGACCCCAGCTGTCCCGAGGAAACCATGGACTTCAGTCAGGTTGCGAGGCTCAGGCCAGTTGAGAATTTTTGATACTAAACCATGTGCCAAGTGCCATCCGTCCCTTGATACGATCGTTCCTACTACGCCCAGCCTTGGGGTTGCCAAAATGGTTTTCCAACCGGACGCCGTTATGCCTGCTGTAATGAATCTGGTCAGAATGCGGTCCATGACAGTGGCATACTCGTAGACAAAAATCCTGATACCCTTCGAGATTTCCTTGTTGTCGTACACCGAGGTTCCTCCCGCAAATGTCACATAGTCCACAAACACATCACTATTCTCGGGGATTTCTTCTTGTAGTGTATGTCTTGTGCACCGTTGGAATTCGGGCAAGGAATTTGTAGCGCCTTGAGGTAATACTGTTAGTCGATGAGGGCCAATGATCGAGTTGAAAGTTGTAAGCGGGCGTGACCCGATAGCTAAGACTCGTCCATCGTAACCTGAGAATAAGTCAGCCAAACCATAAATTACTCTACCAACAAGGCCTTCTGCAAAGTCGTCAGCTCGTGGCGGTAACACCGAGTCGTGTACTGTGATTTTGTTAAGCTATTGCACGTCGCGGACTATGCATAGCCCATTTTTCTTCTGCACTGTAAAAATCCTGGAGCGGTACAATGCCGTCGAATATTCATACTTGCCGGCTGACTTTTGATCGAGGAGCATCTGCTGAACTGTATCCTCGATGGATTTTGGAACATGGATAGGTGCTTGGACCCATGGTGTGTGTTCTATGACAGGAATTTCGTAGTCAGGGAAGAATTCTCGAGAGAACGTACCTCTTTCCGCGTCGTTGAATGCAAAAGCCATGTCACAGGTTCTAATAACGAAAACCAATAAGTCTATTTCGCGGTCTGAGAGGAAGCCTTTGGGGATTGTTGTCAGCATGTAGTCCAAGCGTTCTTGAGTCAAACGTGACGTTGGTTCAAAATCTGCAAGAAAGGGGGGGTCAAGAGGCAGAGGAGCGAGCTCTGGAATTACTATGGGCTCAAAAACTTGACCAGCGGGGTCCGGCATGTAAGTCAGTACCGGCCGTACTTTGCGATCAACGGGTTTGTACCGTTTCACTGCATTCGTTCTCCAAGATTGGTCTTCAGTCAAGGCTCGAAGAGTCCAAGATGTGTCCAAAGGGATTGAAAAAGCAGGGGCTACATAGCAAAAACTTCTAAGAAGAGAATCATAAGCTTCGGGCGGAAAGAGAGAGGAGACTGAGCTGAGATCTTCGTCATCAAATTCTCCCACTAAACATTGCATAGACCGTCCAACGTACGGTACAGGCGCGTCCTGAAACTTGTCAGGCCTGAACTGCACGCCCAACCTCAGTTTTCTGAGTCCGAAATTTCTTCTATCCGAGAACATTGTCCCTGGAAGGTCAGTTTGTCAGTGTTTCATGGAGCGTTAGCTGCTACAAGTTGAATCGCAATAGTGGGCGGGTTCCCCCATTCCCTGTTTCCTTCCTTCCAGATGCACATCTCTACAATCCCCATTCGTGAGTACATCAGCGACACTGAATACCATTGGAGCCAGGGCTGTCCGAGTATCACGTCCTGTTTGCCTGTTCCTTCCTTGCTGATGAAGAAGTGGTGGTCGAAATGGTGGCCACCACAGACTAATGGAACGTCGCGACAACATCCTACGAGAGGAACTGCACCACCATTGATACCCTTGAGAGACCAGCGTGCTCCATCGACATCAAGTGCTAAGTTTGTTTGCCGATACAACTCGTCCGAAATTAAGTTGAGTTCTGAGCCAGTGTCGACCATGAAAATGACATGTTGGTCAGCCATATTACCTTTGAACCGGCCTGTAGTCATGGCGAAGAGTGGGTTGGTGTGGATCTTGACAGCCGAGGAGTACCGGAGGAGCACATTGTTTACGTCTTCTGTATCTTCGTCATAGGACAGGAGGAGCTCCGAGTTGGAAAATGGGTCTATGTTTTCCTCTTGCATGTCATCTTCGGCCCTGGTGGAGTCTGTAGGTGCCAGATCGTCGAGAGTTGTGGCCACCACCGGTTTTGATGTATATTCACGTCGGGTTTTCGTAAGACCTGCAAATCACTTCTGAAGCTCGGGGGATATTCCTAAGATTTCTTTCAGCGGTAAAGTGATCATGGTATCAAGAATCTTCCGTTGGACGGCATCACCGTCAATCATTTCTTGAATTGTCGAAGTAAAATGGTACCCATTGTTAGGCTTCGGAGGTTCCGTTTTGTTTCTTTCTGTTGGTTGACCTGTCGGGTTAGGCTTTGGAATGTTTTTATGTTGTCGCCAAGTCTCTTCCGTATTTGCGGGATGTGGTTGAGGATTCGCTGTAGTGTTGACAGTTTGGGGGTGGACGGGAGGCACTTGTTGTCGGGGTGTCGGTACCTGAGGCTTTGGTGCTCCGGTCGTTGGCGCCTTATTGTCTCTATCTGTTACCCAGTCAGTTGAATTACCTTTCTTCCCATCTTTAGTTTGGGAGCGTGTAGTTGCATATGAGGCCAAACCGTAGGTATCACTGTCCAGGACGTCCCGCCCGTATGACTGCAGACCCGCTATCGCGGCCATGTGGGGAGGTGGGTCATGTCCCTCCCGGCCTTTACCTTTTAAATTTAGTGACGAAGAAGCTTGAACTGGCTTTTCGTCCCGTAAAGCTTTGGCCACTCCACCTCCTGGCACACCGCGCAGTAGGGAACCTCCATTCGCTCGCACGAGACGACCATCTGGGGTAAACATAACCAGGCCCTCATCCGTCAGTAGTTGAACCTCCGGGCAGTTGTAGATCCCGAGTCTGTGCGCATTAGGTTTATCACAAATGAAACACCTTTGTTCCTGCGTAGCTATGTTGGTGTTCATTCCCCTCGACGCTGCCAGTTCCCGGAGGATGTTGAACTGCCCTTGTTGAAGCTCTTGGATTTGTCGTGATTGACCGAGCTGTAACTCTTGCATTTGTTTTGCTAGGATCTCGATGCTCGAAGTGGTCGAGGTATCGACTACTGGGACGGCAGGAACTTTTTTAGTGCTGAATCTCACCTTTTTCTTCGTTTTCCGACCAGATTTTGTCCTTGGTTCATCGTCCGAATCGTCTGAGTCAGAAGCGCCCGAACCGTCCGAGTCATCGGAGTCTCCACTACTAGAATCTGTAGAAGAATCAGTACTATACTTCCCACCTCCTATATCATCTTCATCGAATTCTCTTTGTAGGAGTACTAGGACGTCATCTCTAGCTGCCGGGGACTGTATCTTCATTTTGTCTGCTGGTAACCTATGCCGCATCGCTTTTTGCTGAGCTGTTGGTAGTCCCCTGAAAAATAAGATGTTAGCATCGCTTTCAGTGAGTTGGTTGTTAGAAATGAGGTGCATAGCCTGCGCGTTGAAGTCTCTATAATAATGGTCAGCATGCTGGACCCGAGAGAAGGCCTTGCATTTTGTGTGTCGCTTGACCCATCTTCAAAGTTTGTCCTGTGAGATGCGAGGCTTACGGTCATCCGACCCGTAGAGTTTGACCAAGTAAGTTCGGGTCGCTTCCCAGTCTTGTTGAGCCCAGTGGGCTGCTGATTCTATTGTGTATCAGACGCGACAGTTGCAGTAACGTAGAACGTAAGCTGGTAATTCTGTTAGTGGGACCTCTGCAGTGTCAGCGAGTACTTCAAGAGAATCTAGAAAGTCGTTGACGCGTCTTCCTTTGAAGTAAGGGGCGTTTGGGGAGCCGGGTGTCGGCATGGGCGTACGAATTCGGGGGGCGGCATTGACTGGTTGAACCGTGAGTCCTGGTGCTGCTGGAGCTGGTTGGGCCATTCCTTGTCTTGTTTTGCTTCTCGTTGTGAGAGGTTTTGGATGAGTGGGTCTGCGCGACAGCTTGGAGTAGGTTGCGTGGTTGCTGGAGTTCTCGAGGAGGTTTTCAAACGGAAGTTTCTTCGTTCACACACACAGTCGACTCCTGGTCTAACTGCGAGAGGGACAGACTCTGTCGCACTCTATGGATCCGTGGCTTTCGTAAGGGCCAATGTCTGAAGTTTGATGGACGCGTTTGGATGCGCTGGTCGAGGTTTTGATGCATATCGATCGTCGCGATCGTATAATGATCGAAAAGTGATCGATAGATTCTGTAACCTACAAGTGAGCGTCGGTACAGAATGGTAAGCTTACCGAGTTTTTAGGGCTGTGACCAAAAACAGATCTCCTATAAAAGAATCCCCGTGTCTCAGTCACCAGTTGTGGCAGTGGGATGGGTCTATTCAGGATCCGTTGACTGGAGTGTCACGTCACAGAAGACAAAGGTAAGCTTGAACGGAGGGTTGAAGGAGAAAGACGGATCAAATGAGCTTGACGCTCGTCGAGTGTCGACAAGTCGTGCAATAATGCACGAGCGTAACATGAGTAGAAAGACGCGTGGAGGATAAACGGGCGAGAACGCGATCAACAAAATTGCGTGACGCATTGACTTTATGAAGATGCATCGAAATGAGCGCGTCAAACAGAATAATCAGTCAATCGATCTTGAAACTTGGATGGAAATTTGTAATAGGAAATCTTCAGAGAATGTAACAGAGAGGCCTTGACTTAAGAAACTGAGAACTTGAGAACTTATCTTTGGACTTCTACACCTTGGTGTGCAGAGAACTTGAGAGACTTCGAGACTTGAGGGAAAACTTAGTGATGACCATGAATTGTGAGTAAAACAGGGTGCTCCATTCGAAAGGTGGGAGGACACCTATATACAAATTGTAGTAAAGCTAATGAAACTCCTAATCGCGTGCATACTCTTGCGCTGACAGGTCCAATCAACAAGAAAGATACACTAAAAAGGAAGCCGGATCGTCGCTGTGATAGTTCTTCAAGATACGTGTGGTGTTTGCGAGGCAGATGATTTCTACGAGGTGTCGTCGAGTCCTCCTCTCGGGGCTTCACAGGCTAGGTATTGCTCGGGGAATGGACCACTGTCAAGGTTCTCTATTGACGTACGTCGCCTGTGCCCCAGCAAGCACAGAGAATGCTCAATCAGTGTCCCTCGACCCTATCATCTAGCCGATCCACTCGTCGATTTGGGTTTTGACTAGCCAATAGTCCGCAATGTCAGATCGAATGCCGGATGGTTTGGTTGCCAAGAAAGGTGATAAATAACACAAATAAGGATGAGAGAAGCCATGTCATCTCAAAGGCAGTGATGCTGTCAGTGCGAGAGCCGAGGATGCGAAGACGCATGAAGAAAAATGTTGTTGGTGCACCGTGTGAGGGAAGGAGACGGTGCGTCTGAAGTGGATAATAAACTATAAACAACAATGGGAAAGTTAGTGATAAGGTGTAAAGATGGATTGAAGATAATGGAAATGTATACGATAGCACATTGGTTCTGGTGCGTAATGGTGAAGCTGTGCCAAATTCCCGTGAATGGGTAAGTTGGCAAGTAGGCCAACTGACTCATCCACACCATACTTTCTGTAATGTTTTACTTTTTCAAAAGATGATATTGAGCATTCTAAGTATGCCACCTCTCATAAAGATTTGTAAGCATTGCCTTTTTTGGATGTCAAAGTGGGGGGAGTGGTATTTCACTGGTCTGGTGTGCGGAAATGGGTACATAGCACTTTTTTTATTTTTTATCTCGGTTCACCAGTTTGAACCGAGAACCAGACTGAACAGAACTGTTGAGAACCAGTTCTTTCCTGTTTGGTTCAGTTCTCAGTTCGGTTCTGGAAAATTAGTGAAAGTTCGGTTCATGGTTCAGCAAAAAGTGCCAAGAACCAGACTGAACTGAACTTCGGCAACCCTATACAAGATAGAATCTTCCTATTCTCCTTGTTACTCATAGGGCCCATGAGTGGCTGCATAGACAGAGATTACATGTAGTTATGAGTGGAATTAACACCATTTAAGGGTCCATGAGTCTATATAAGAGATGTAGAGTCAGTATATTGAGGTAGGTAGCAGTAACTCACCCAAGGCCTACAGAAATTCTATTCATCCAGATAGTAGAAGAGGCCAGAGGATGCACCAGAGAGCAGGCTGAACCAAGTGTTCCCAAAAAGGCAATAATTTGAAGATATCTCCATAATGATGTGGTGCACCGTTAATTGGAGAGCAGGGGCAGAATTAAATGTAATTGTAAATAACTAAATATTATTGATGATTGGGTTTTCCAGATGTTTCGTGAGGACTCATTCATGCCAGGCGCAGCCATTGCCCAACCTGAACAAGTAAATTAGAACTAGGAATTTACTAGGAATGTACTAGGAATGCATTTGGAATTTACTCGGAATTTCCTTGGAACCACCACCGCCTGCGTCTCCTGCCGATTCGGATGAAGAACTAGGGCGATCCTCATTCTATGGCTTGACTTTGGACAACTCTCCGTCGGAACTTCAACTCGATGAACGTCCTCAAGTACATTGCAACCAAGGCCTTGATGAGAACTCTGACTTTACCTGCTCGCTGTGCTCTCAGGCACATACATCTCTTCCAGGTATCAATTCCATGCTGGTGAATCTCGCTCTTTCTGGTCTTTTTTTCGTTTCACACCTCACATTCCCATATTATATGATTATATTCACTTATTCAATTTTCGTTAGAAGATCGTCCCACTGACATATCTCTGCCCTACGCCATCCCGCTCCCTCAAACCCTCGAGTCGCTCTGGCTCATGGTAGAACTCTCCGCCATCCCATACCTCACGTCTTCGTACTCGCATTCTCAGGTTCAAGCTCGACAAGCTGACGCCAATGGCTCAGTGAGTTTCCTCCCTGATGTCCCCACACATGACTATGAAGATCCTCGACTCGAACCTCAACACAAATATGGAATCTGGAGACAGTGTCTAGGAGGGAATAAGTACTTGTACGACGGGTTTTTCATTGGGCGGTGCGGCTGCCCGTGTGTGGATTCTCGTGCCGTCGACGAAACTGGAGCTGAGTTGTGGGATTTTGGATCTGTGGCTCCTCTGAGTCTAGCATCAGATAGATAGGGGAATGTAGGTTGCTTGGGTTAGGGGTGCGTTTGGTTTGACTTTCAGCACCATGACAGCGGTTCGATGATGAACTTTCTTTTGAACAGGTTTATTATTTCATGCTTATCCCTTTATGGATCCATGGATGGAATTCGCATTGTGGTTCTCCGTTTCATGCTTCGTATACCCCACTTCTCGGCATGTCTAATACGCAATACCTCACTTCTTAGATTTGTATCGTTTCTTTTCGTGTTCCAATAGATCTTTTATACTTGCTCGTCAATAGGTTTTTTGAGATTGGTGTGATAAAGCTGAAAAAGTCAAAAAGCCCAAAAATAAAGTGTGATTTTCCTGGTGCTCTCCCGAAACATCTGATGTGGTCCTCAGGCTTGGACTACCAGCCAATGTTTGACCAAGTTCCAACTCAGATAGCCGAAGCAACGACTTGCGAGAAGCCTTCCTAAGGCTTGACATATGATCCATGGGTGAGTCTTCTTCATGACTACGACACGCCTTAGGCTAGGCTTGCTTCTCATTTGGGTTTCCGTAGTCATGCTCTCAGCTCACCCCTGGTCGACGAAGATGGAATGTCCTCAGCTGCAAATCCTTGTTTTCCAATCCCCGGATTCCACCAAGTCGCTTCCGCTCCCAGAGACATTAATATGTATACTTAGATCAGATTTGTATTATTCTAGCATGTCGATTGCATGTCGAAAGGCATTAGAATTTCGATTCATAGCAAAACTGTGCATTGCCTTGTTTCGTCCCCCATTTCTCTCTCCTCCTTTGTAGTATACATCTTGTTGTTACTGATACGGTATATACAGTATAGTATAGTATACCCTAACACCTCAATCCGTTATACGCACATCACAGACTGAGGTGATATCGCTCTACCATACGCAGATAACTTCATCAATCAACCAAGTCATATCATGCACTGTCACGCAGTCTACTGCATATCATCCAAGTCTCCAGTGCTTGCTGTCATGTGAGCCTTTCCATCGTTATCATTATTGGTCAAGGAAGGTGTTATCGAGATGCTCTACACATATGCAGGCTGCTAGTTGTATGCTTTGGATTGGTTGCTCTCCTAACGCAGAAGATGTGTGGCTTGCATGGGCACCAAACAATACTGTCGATGGAACGGAAGCAGAGGTTACAGCTGGCACATGTTCAGGAGACACTACGATGTCAGAGGCACACTATCAGTGTGCAGTGATGTTTCTGGCAACCTGCATAGCTGGCATTTGGTATCACGATGCAATGGTGGATGAGACATATCCAGACATGTTGGACAATTTAGCTTTCCAGCAGGCTACGAACATAAGGTGAGTATTGGATGCTAGTATCTTGACAGTATTAGGAATACTTCCAAGATACTTACATAATACCCCATCAGGGGTATTGTGCCCTGTACCCAGTGATGTAGAGCAACAGTGATTAGATGGGTATGCACACATATCTTCACATGCTCACAGACAGCAGCTGGTGTTTGACAGGAAAGTTTTATCCTGAGCACCAAGAGAGGTCATATTCAAAGCAGGACAGCTCAGACAAGTCTACAGAAGCGACCTAGACTTCACATTCAAGGCGGAATGGAAGATGGAACCAAAATGGTCAGCACCGTGCTGGGTAACAAGCAGAGACTGCAATTCCTATAAACCAGAAACACTGGAAGGGTTACCCATCAGCAACAGGTTCTCTTTGTTGCAAAAAGGGGGAAGTGCCCGTGGGTTACAAGTGCTCAAAGAGCACGATATGGTACAGTGAAGTATATATAAGTACTGGTAACTAGGCAACGGAGGCGGATCATGATAACAGAACAGCATCAGGACCAAAGAGTGGCCTGACACAGCTGAACTCGATATTTCAACACTCTTCACAATGACTCAGGAGGTTCATTCCTCATAATGGTACAGCGCTACATGAGGCCCAAGAATCCATTGAGAAACTACAAGGCAAACAAGAGGCCAAAGAAGACAAAGTAATGGGGACAGAACACAGAGTGGCGATTGAAGATGATGGAAGCGAGGAGTGGGAGGATATGGAGGACAGAGTAGATGAAGAACCAGATCCATCACACCTCTGAGCTGAGATCAAAGATAACCCAGCCGTTGACTGACATTGGCTATATTCAGGCCCCGACTTTGTATATATATCAGAGCTGAGTCCCAATTTTATTTTCTATTCCCACTTTCATCATTCTATGTGCCCAATGATCACTGACACATCTGACATGAATGCCGCTTCCCATGCAGGGTTCTGGGCATGGACTTCAGTCCTGCTCCTTGGGTGGGTTATGATAGCCATTAGTGCTGTGACCATGTGGGTTTTACAGGCCCGTCAATCATCATCATCAGCCTTTTGCAGCACTGAACATGAAGAGCCACCTAGCTTTGTTGACCTGGAGCTGGTCAGAATATGTCACTGAGCATCCCCAACACCAACCATCCAGTTCCCACCTAGTGTCTACTTGAGGCCAAGCAACACATTTCCTGACCTCTACAACTCTCAACCACCACCACTCAAAACTGAACCACCACACCAAACAAGGTTTTAGAATGATACTGGTGACCCTAAACAATGTTTCCATGTCGGGCCTTAGGGGGAGCGATTGTCATGGACATGCCTCCTGAGGTACATGGGCCAAGGTGAGGGTAAGGCATTGGTGCCTTGTACATACATATTCCTCTCTTCCTTCTCTGAGTTGAGATCACAACAAGGGTGTTGCTACTTGGAGGGGGACACGTAACCATGGCAGCAGAGCCCACAGTGGAGTCCATAGCAGAGTCCACAGCCAGAGTCCAGCATTTCCCTTAGCAGTCACATGACCTAGTAGATAGACATGCATGTGTGTAGATAGAGATCTCATCCTTGCTTGTCCCTGCCCTTCTGACTCACATCTAGTAGTAGATGTGAGCCCTGCCCAAACCATCTCATCTAGTAGTAGACAAGACCCTGAGAGCCCAGCCATGTCCATCATGTCGGTACTTTCCCATCAATGGTGAGCTACAACGGCAAAGAAAAGGGGAAGCAATGATCGCAGGATGCAAGGTAGAGTTGAAACAGTCTCAGGGGGTTGCATGGTAGAGGGTTCTCGTGAATGATGATGGTGTTTCCCTCAAAGAATCTGTTGGCCTTGTGGCCAGGCAAGAAAAATTGGAGAAAAGAGGGATGTAACTGCACACTGCTGCACTTGGTTAGTTTGTGGGGGTTTTGGAGTGCTATGTTGTCAGGGAAAGTCAGTTCCCCAAGCCACATCAGGGCAAAGAAACTGACACAGAGTTGTGTGCAAAAGAGGAGATTGTCATGTGATCCTGTGTTACTGTAGGAGTCACATGCAGTGTTGAGATCTCCAATGGTGAGGGCCTGTTTCCTTGTGGTTGACATCCCCCATAAGTGCTTGCACCCCTCCAGTGTGTGGTGGATGAGCTGTCCTCTTCTGTGTTGGCAAATGTGTGGGAAATACGGCTCAAGTTGTTGGCAAATACCCAAAAGGTAAGTGTTGACTGAATCAGGCTTGATGTGATGACACATCCAAACCATTTAGAGACTGAGTGTGTCTGCAGTGGGCTCTCCAGAAAAGTTGTGAAGGTGTACAAATGTGAGGTAGGAGTTCAAAGTAGAACTGTAGTTGTTCCAAGTGCTGGTGTCGAGTGTGATAGCTCATTCACAAACAAGCCACTCTCGTGACCATGGTTCCTGCATTGGTTGCCAGGCATGAACATGCGAGGTGATCATTTTTTTGTAGCCCCCAGCATTGACAGTTGAGGGGGTTGAAAATTTCCGATGCGCAGTCCAGGCACAAGTTGCTGTGCCCGACCGAAATTGTGCCATGGAATGGCATCAGCTATGGCATTACGTTCTCCTGGGACATGCAAGATCTGGACCTGGAACTCTTTTGCTAGCATGACATCAATGCAGTGTCGGAGGAGGAGGTTGAACTCAGGCTGGCACTTGAGTGAACTGAAAATGTTGACAGTGTTCATGCTGTCGGTGTAGATGACTATCATGGAGCAATGTGCCATCGTATTCTTGAGATCATTGCAGGCACTGGCAATGGCTAGAGCTTCGAAGTAAAAAATGATGTCTTGAGCAGTGTCACCGGGAACAGGGGAGTAGTAGCCAGTGCAGTGATCTGGGTAGTAAAAAGCTAGTCCTTCCATGCATGCATTGCAGAAGACAGTGGCATCCGCATCCTCAATGTGCCAAGATATTCTGGAGAGAAGATTGATCCCGAGTGAGGCATGCATGTGGTGGGTTGCCCACTTGAGGTCTTTGCGAACAGCATTGTTGACCCAGACCTTAGTCAATGGTCGATCTTTCCCTGCAATTTTGTGATAGAGGCAGTTGAGCATGGGTTTCAGCAAAGAGAAAACGTTGAAACTCCAGTTGATCCAGCCAGCAAGTCATTGCCATTTGTGTAGGGTCCAGGATGCACCATGTTTGTTCTCAGACCAAACAGTAAAATCTGTGATTTCTTGAAGGAGGTCTTCTAGAGCTTGCTTTGTCAGAGTAAAAGTCAAATTGTTTGGGTTGACATAGATTCCAATGATGGTGAGTGTTGACCCAAAAAGCTGCTTGTGTGGTTGGTGAGGGATCCCAAGTTCATCCCAAAGGGATAGGAGCTTGACCTGGCTCATTGGCATGTGCTTTCCATACCTATGATACCAAACCAGGTTCCCTTCTTCATCAATTCCAAATGAATCATCCATGTAAGTCCAATGATCCTCTATGAGTTCAACCTCCCATGCTATCCACATCACTAATCTGTTGAAAGAGATATATATCCCGGGTGATCCACATCCTCCAACACAGTTGTTAGTGTTTAAAGGTCCAGTCCGGTCTGGTTTTTGACTTCCAAATGGGGCAACCGGCAACCGCAACCGGTCTAGAACCGACCCAGATATTGGAGGACCACAACTGGACCCTTTAGGACCAGTCCTAATTGGTCCATGGACCGAAAAAAGACTGGTTCAGACTGGTCTTTTGTCGTAAAGTATATTGTGCCAAATATCCCATATGTATCTCAACAAATATGACCATCACCTCATATATATTATATTCATGGATAGAGATTGTAATGCTCAATAGACTGATCCAACATTTAAGCAATTCCATCAAGATTTGACTGATATATGGCCAAAACCAAAAGGACATGCATTCAAGTTACAGTTTGTAGTTTGTAATTTGTAGTTTGTAGTTGCACTCATTTGGGCTGTTATATGAATAAAATCCCATGGTACAGATGATTAGGTGTGTTGTTGTTACTTTTATGATGTTATATAGCTGTACAAAAAAAATTATAGCTCAGGTAATAAGCAATGCGATCAAAGTTGTTCTGATACAACAAAATACTCATACACAAATGTTTTTGGTCATATCTCAACCAATTCTTGACCATTTTTGATGATCCAGGGACCAGAAATAAAGTAAATATGTGTGGGAGTAAGGTCTAACATACATTGGGACAAGGACCAGTCGCAACCAGTTTTAACCAGTTTTTCATCAGTCCTACTATATTTTTCAAAATGAAAGACCAGCAACTGGACTGAAAAGACTGGTCCATAAATAGACCACTGGTCCAGTCCTAATTGGTCCAGTTCAGTTCAGTTTCGGTCTTTTTTTTGGTCCTACAGACTGGACCTTTAAACACTAACAGTTGTTGCAGTCTACATCACACTTACCATCAATGGTGATGATCTGTTTGATTTGCCATAATGGGTGCATGGGGAGTAGCTGGTATGTGCTGGCAATGTCAGATTTGTAGATGATCCATGACTGGTTGGGTCTGATTTGATGTTGGTGTATGAGCCCCTCTCCCAGGTGAGTCATGTTGTCTAGGGGAAAACCTCGGACGTCCTCATGCTTGATCATAGAGTTTGGGGAATATGGCCCTGCACTCTGATCAATCACCATACACAGCTTGTCAAAATGGGGTTTGGGTACTGTGTGGACAGGTGACGCATGCATTCCTGGTAAAATATCTTGGCCAAATGAGCCAGAGAACCTCCCCGCCAGTCACTCATGGTCTCACAAGAAGTCTGCCTCCAGTCCATCCTCCGGTGTATCCAGTGCTTCATCAACTGTAGAAGGATACTCCTGGTGCACTGGGTGCAGGGCACAATACCCCTGATGGGGTATTATGTAAGTATCCTGGAAGTATTCCTAATACTGTCAAGATACTAGCCCAGAAGTATGTTGCAAGTATGCTGATTGTAGATTACCATACCTCCACATTAGTAACTTGTACATATTGTAACTGTATTCTGAATGTCTTGGCTGAAAAATAATACAATATTTCCTCCCTACTATCACAATAATATTAAGATACTTCTAATGGAGTATTGAAGTGAAAGATCAAAATATTTTTCAAGTACTGAGAAGGCAGTAACTTGGTGGTATTGATGTAATTTCTTCAATACTACCAAGATACTATCTACAATACTATCAAGGTGATATCACAATACTCTGCTTGGGATATGTTAGCAATGTGATGGAAAAGATCTAGAAAACCTCTGTGTCAGTATGCTTGAAATATCATGGAAGTACACAAACAAAAAGAGTAGTCATACACCCCATACCTTCACCATACTAAAGCCAGGGAATATTGGAAGTATTGAAGTGTTGTTTATTCAATACTGTCAAACTACTCTATGGGAAGTATATAAGAAGAAATTTGATAAATTGGGAAAGTATTATTAGCAGATGTCTGCACAGGCAGGTCTGCTGTTGCAAGTATCTACTTCCATGTCTGAGCACCTACATGTCCACTGGCAGGTATCTACTCAGGTACTCACTTGCACATCCAAGTTGTATGTCCAAGTACTTACTACTGGGTGCAAGGCACAATACTGCCTGAGAAGTACTGTGAAAGTATCCTGACAGTATTCCTCATATTGTCAACATACTTCACCAGAGGTATTTTGACAGTATTGTACTATATTTTGATAGTACTGAAGGTACTGAAGTAGTATTCTAGATTGGTATGCATACTGGCAAAAGATCCTTTGGTGAGTATGGTGGCAGTATTAGGAATACTTCCAGAATACTGACATCATACCTTCTCAGAAGTATCTTGCTGTGCAGCCAGTGTACTCAAGTACTTAATGGCACCTATTTGAGTACTGACTAGTACTTGCCAGTGCATATCAAAGTACTCAATCAAGTATCTACTGGAACATATTCAAGTTTGAGTACTTACTTGTATATGCAAGTACCTACTTGACTGTCCAGGTATCTACTCAGGTACTTACATTCATCCAAGATGTATGTCAAAGTACTTACTCAAGTACCTACTTGCACCTATTTGAGTACTTACTTGCATATCCAAATACCTACTTTATATCTACCTGCATGTTCAGGTATCTACTCAAGTACTCACTTGCATATCCAAGTACTTACTCAAGTACCTGCTGGTACCTATTTGAGTACTTATTTGTATGTCCAAGTACCTACCAGTGGTTATTTGAGTATTTACTTGGATGTCCAAGCAGTGCCTACTAGTATCTACTTGAGTACTTACTTGTATATCCAAGTACCTACTTGATATCTACTTGTGTGTCCAGGTATGTACTCAAGTACCACTTGCACATCCAAGTTGTACATCCAAGTACTTACTCAGGTACCTAGTACTGGCACCTATGGGAGTACTTACCTGCACATCCTGGTACTTACTCAAGTACCTACTGTTTTGAGTCCTTACTTGGATATCCAAGTACCTACTTGTACTTATTCAAGTACATACCGGGACTTATTCAAGTACCTACCAGGACTTATTCAAGTACATACTGGTACTTATTCAAGTACATACCGGTACTTATTCAAGTACATACCGGTACTTACTCAAGTATGTACTGGGACTTATTCAAGTACATACCAGGACTTATTCAAGTACATACCAGTACAAGTACATACCAGGACTTATTCAAGTACATACCGGTACTTATTCAAGTACCTACTGGTACCTACTGGTACTTATTCAAGTACATACTGGGACTTATTCAAGTACATGCCAGGACTTATTCAAGTACATACCGGTACTTATTCAAGTACCTACCAGTGCTTATTCAAGGACCTACCAGTACTTATTCAAGTACCTACCAGTGCTTATTCAAGGACCTACCAGTACTTATTCAAGTACCTACTGGGACTTACTCAAGTACCTACTATTTTGAGTCCTTACTTGTATATCCAAGTACCTACTTGATATCTACTTGTGTGTCCAGGTATGTACTCAAGTACCACTTGCACATCCACATTGTACATCCAAGTACTTACTCAGGTACCTCACTGGGTGCAAGGCACAATACTGCCTGAGAGGTACTGTGAAAGTATCCTGACAGTATTCCTAATATTGTCAACATACTTCTAGAATAAGTCCTGGCATGTACATACCGGTACTTATTCAAGTACCTACCAGTGCTTATTCAAGGACCTACCAGTACTTATTCAAGTACCTACCAGTGCTTATTCAAGGACCTACCAGTACTTATTCAAGTACCTACTGGGACTTACTCAAGTACCTACTATTTTGAGTCCTTACTTGTATATCCAAGTACCTACTTGATATCTACTTGTGTGTCCAGGTATGTACTCAAGTACCACTTGCACATCCACATTGTACATCCAAGTACTTACTCAGGTACCTCACTGGGTGCAAGGCACAATACTGCCTGAGAGGTACTGTGAAAGTATCCTGACAGTATTCCTAATATTGTCAACATACTTCACTAGAAGTATTTTGACAGTATTGTACTATATTTTGATAGTGCTGAAGGTACTGAAGTAGTATTCTAGATTGGTATGCATACTGGCAAAATATCCCTTGGTGAGTATGGTGGCAGTATTAGGAGTATTTCCAGAATACTCCTTCTCAGAAGTATCTTACTGTCCAGCCAGTGTGTAGGTGCTCAGACATGGACGTGGATACTTGCAACAGCAGACCTGCCTGTGCAGACATCTGCTAATAATACTTTCCCAATTTATCAAATTTCTTCTTATATACTTCCCATAGAGTAGTTTGACAGTATTGAATAAACAACACTTCAATACTTCCAATATTCCCTGGCTTTAGTATGGTGAAGGTATGGGGTGTATGACTACTCTTTTTGTTTGTGTACTTCCATGATATTTCAAGCATACTGACACAGAGGTTTTCTAGATCTTTTCCATCACATTGCTAACATATCCCAAGCAGAGTATTGTGATATCACCTTGATAGTATTGTAGATAGTATCTTGGTAGTATTGAAGAAATTACATCAATACCACCAAGTTACTGCCTTCTCAGTACTTGAAAAATATTTTGATCTTTCACTTCAATACTCCATTAGAAGTATCTTAATATTATTGTGATAGTAGGGAGGAAATATTGTATTATTTTTCAGCCAAGACATTCAGAATACAGTTACAATATGTACAAGTTACTAATGTGGAGGTATGGTAATCTACAATCAGCATACTTGCAACATACTTCTGGGCTAGTATCTTGACAGTATTAGGAATACTTCCAGGATACTTACATAATACCCCATCAGGGGTATTGTGCCCGGCACCCAGTGGTGGTGGGTATCAGCCTTGTCAATAAAAGTGATCAGTCCATGAGATGATTGCAGATTAACCCTGAGCAAAAGCATTGTGGATGTGCATCAGGCTGTAGAAGCCATGAGTCAGGTCAGTCTGACTCATGGTCTGTATCATCATGTACTGGTTGTCAGCTCCACGAGCCCCCTGTTAGGAAACCACCCCATTACCTAATAAAATTTCATTTTTATTCTATTATGTCAAATTATGCTACATGATGCCAAATTACACTACACTTTCATAGCGTGAGAATTTTATTTCGCACGCATCAATATGTATGCGCATGTACAAATGTGTTGGTAACAACAATGTACAATATATGTAACATAGTATATAAACCCTAAATATACGCCTAGGGGACCCTAGTTGTGTTCTCTTAGGTATTCCACCTACGTTTTTGGTGTGAAAGGCCTATCTCAACAAACTCACCTATTAATAACCCCTCGCATCAAAACCATCAATTCCCCCATCACGAGCGCGGATCCCGCCCCCTTCTTGTAGAGAGAACCTGCATGGTCTTAGCTAGCAGATAGTGGGTGTCCCCCTAACAGAAGAACACAACTTCCCATATCAGTGCACCTTCTCTTACTTGTGCATACATCATTGTTTCACTGTGCCACATCCAATTACTCATCCTTTTGGCACAAGCCAGAAGTACTTGTATATACATAATCTACCTTTTCTTTCATAAGCCGACGCCAGGCCTCACCTTACATTGTGACTGCCAGTGATCAAGAGGCAGTACTCGTCATTAGGACAGCTGCAACCAGACAACTGATTGGATCTGGTTTAGTTATGATTTACATCACTCTATTCGGACTACTATTTTAGTTACAAGCCAAATTCAGTGATATTTCCGAGATCAGGCACTGTTGGAAGGGTTATTGATCCGAAGTGTCAAATTAGGCGCCCGACGAACGACAAATGATCGACAAACCATCACATAACCCGTAAACGTTTGGAGAGGTCTCGAAGAAAATTTTTTGAATTTGTCAAAGAAGTGATTCATCACAGATTTTCAAATTATGTCTGAACCTTCAACTTCTAATCCTGGTCCTAATCCTGTTCCCACACCAGCACTGGAGGCGAAAATTGATGCACTCACAGTGCAAATGTGGCAGTTAGTGTCAGTGTTGGCAGCATCACAGCCCAGACAAGCGGAAGTACAGCCAGAGATGACAGGAGAAAGAGATGATGAGATGGAGACGATGGTGGAGTGGATGTCACAGGAGGATGAGACGGCAGAGAGATCCAGAAATGGAAAAGCATGCTTACCTAAGTACATGCCCCCGCAAATCTTTGATGGTACCATGGAGAATACAAAATCCTTCATCAGCTCTATAGTATTGTACATCCATGGGAGGAAGCCAGAGTTTCATACAGCCGAGTCTAGGATTATATTTGCTCTCTCATACATTCAGGGGGGGAGAGCACAGTTCTGGAGAAACAAGGCTATTAATCAAATTGCCACGGGAAATAAACCATTTGCAACCTTCAAGGAATTTCTGGAGAGATTGAAGGCCCAGTTTGGAGACCCTAATCCAAAGGCGACAGCCAATGCTAAATTAAAGACCATGCACCAAGGTTCCCTAATGGCGGATGAATTTATTTTGCAGTTCAAAGCAGAAGCTTCGCAAACAGACATGGGAGAAGCCACGTTGGTAGAGTTTTTGAAAGCAGGATGAAATCCCTCTTTATTCAAGTTTATCTACTGACTACCTTCTATGCCAGAGAAGTTGGGTGAGTGGTATAATTGGGCAATGTGCCTTGACCGGCAATATCGGCAGGAACAGGCAGAGTCAAAGTTGATGTACGGAAGTAGTAAATTTGGAAAGTCATCAGGAGGAAAGTCCGAGAAAGGAAAGGTGCCTCAGGCGCAAACTCCGAGGGCACAGCCACCAGCCATTCCAGTGACACCTATGGTTATGGAGTCAGCAGCACCAGCAGAGGCAATGGAGGTTGATCAAGCAGGAAGACGAGCCCCACTTAAATGTTTTAACTGTGGGCAGTTAGGACACATTTCTAGGAATTGTAGGCAGAAAAGAAAGATTAGGGAAGCTACAATTGAGGAAGTGAAGCCGGAGGAAGGCAAGCAGAAGAATTTTGTGGAAGAGTCCCAGTGAAGGTTTCCCCATTGGTGACCCAGAATTGTTACAATGTATTAGTATCTGAGGAAACCCAGAGTAAATCAGAAAAAGAAATCGAGGAGGAGTACAACTGTTGCAAATCACATGACAAAGAAAATTGTCACACGTCATTTCCAAAAACCCCTAAATTCTTTATTTGTTCTGTGCAAATAGAACCTGAAATCACCTTGACTGTGGGACTGAAGACAGGGGACATGCCTGCAGCTATTGATGTGGAAGAGTTGCTTGATAGTGGTGCTACAGGACTATTTATTAATTGATCCTTAATTACCGGAAACGGTATTAACACATGCAAGCTGGTGCAACCTATAATGGTGTACAATATTGACAGAACAGTCAATTGTGGAGGAACTATAAAGGAGGAGGTGACTATGGCCCTAAAGTATCAGGAGCATCAGGAGCGAGCCGTATTTGAAGTGTGCAATCTTGGGAAAACCAATCTAATAATAGGATGTCTGTGGTTATGGAAGCATAATCCCGAAATTGATTGGAAAACTGGGAAAGTACAAATGACTCGTTGTCCTAAGGAATGTAATGTGTATGGGAGGAAGATGAAGAAGGAAAAAAGGAAAAAGAAAGGGAAAGAATGTCTGAGGAAGTATTCTGTTATGATGGAGGAAGTGGAGGATGAGGAAATGCCAAATGGGGAAGTTCTGATCATGATTGAGAAAGAAGAGCAGAAGCAAACCTTTAGAGCAATTCGTGGAGGACAGTCGTGGGACAAGAATATTGTGAAGGTGGAGAAGCCAGTGGAGGAATGGGTGCCAAAAGTGTATCATGAATATCTGTCAGTGTTTCAGAAGAAGGAGTCTGAGCGACTGCCAGTGCGGAAGCCATAGGATCATGCAATCGAGATGAAGCCAGGGTTTGTGCCAAAGAAGTCAAAGGTATATCCATTATCTCCGATGGAACAAGAAGAAGTGGATGTGTTCCTGAAGGAGCAATTGCACAAAGGATACATATGACCTTTGAAATCACTGTGGACGTCACCAATATTCTTTGTGCCAAAGAAAGACCAAAGAAAGAGGATGTGTACCGATTATAGGTATCTGAATGAGTGGACAGTGAAGAACGCGTACCCCCTGCTGTTGATCTCAGAAATAATTGACAAGGTGGGAAATTCCAAGGTCTTTACAAAATTGGATTTACAATGGGGATATAACCATGTACAAATAAAGAAAGGAGATGAGTGGAAGGCCGCATTTGCCATGCGTCGAGGATCCTTCGAGCCACTTGTCATGTTTTTTGGGATGACTAATAGTCCCCTGACCTTTCAAAATATGATGAATGACATTTTCAAGGCCATAATAGACAAAGGTGTGGTAATAATATTTATTGGCGACATTCTGATATTCATGGAGGATGAAGAGAATCATGAGGTGATAGTGCAGGAGGTGTTACAGAGGTTGGAAGAGAATGATCTATTTTTGAAACCAGAGAAGTCTGTGTTTGGGGCAAGCGAAATCGAGTTCCTAGGAGTATTGATCGGCCCTGACAGGATCAAAATGGAGCTGATCAAGGTACAGGCAATGACAGATTGGCCTGCGCCCACCCATGTCAAGGAGGTTCAAGCCTTCTTGGGACTCGCAAATTATTATCATTGCTTTGTGCACAATTTTTCTAAAATTGCCACACCCTTACATAACTTTACGCGAAAGGGAGTAGTGTGGAGGTGGGGAGAGCAGCAGCAGACAGTGTTTGAGGAGTTGAAGAGGCAGTTTGTGGAGGGACCAATATTAGCCCCAGTGGATTTCACATGCCCTTTATGAGTGGAATCCGATGCATCCGATTTTGCTACTGGAGCAGTATTATCAATGCTGTGTGAAGATGACAAATGGCATCCTTGTGCATATTTGTCCTGAGGGTTGAATGATGTGGAGAGGAATTATGATGTGCATGACAAAGAGATGTTGGGGATAATATGAGTGTTGGAGGCGTGGAGGCATTATTTGGAAGGATGTACGCATCAGATTGAGATCTGGATGGATCATCAAAATCTGCAATACTTCATGTCCGCTAAAAAGCTTAATCGCAGGCAAGTACGTTGGGCACTATTCCTATCATGTTTCAATTTTTACTTGGTCCACAAAGTGGGAAGCTTAATGAGGAAAGCAGATGCATTATCCAGACATATTGATCATAAAAGGGGGGTGGAGGAGGACAATAAAAATGTTACCCTGCTCAAACCCAAATACTTTCGCATTTGTGCTATGCATCAAGGGCATCTATCAATAGATAGCTTGGAAACGGAAATGTTGTCTAAAATTAGACAATGTTCAGAAATGGATGATGAAGTAGTGGAAGCCATGAAAGCTCTGAAGGGAGAGAAGAAAGGTAATATTAAAGGAGATGAATGGGCTGAGGAACAAGGATTGGTGTTGTTTCGAGGAAAAGTGTATGTACCAAAGGATCAGGATTTGCGAAGGGAGATTGTCCGGTTACATCATAATACACCAACTGCTGGACACCCAGGAAGATGGAAGATGTTGGAATTAGTAATGAGAAATTATTGGTGGCCCAGAATTTCGAAGTATGTGTTGGGGTATGTGGATGGATGTGATACGTGCATGAGGGGGAAGAAATTTCCAGAGAAACCTGCAGGAAAATTAATGCTGAACCCTATACCTAAAGTGCCATGGCGAGATATATCTGTGGATTTTATTACCAGATTACCTGAGGCTCAAAGGTACGATGCAATATTCGTAGTATGTGACCGCTTCACAAAGGATGTCCATATTATTCCTACTACTACAGAAACCTCATCATTAGGCTTGGTGCACCTCTATCTAAATCAGGTATGGCGGTTACATGGGTTACCCGATACCGTTATCTCTGATTGCAGACCACAATTTGCTTCTGCATTTATGCAAGAACTGAACAACATATTGGGGATTCAAACTAAATTATCTATGGCATATCACCTGCAGACTGATGGGCAGACAGAGAGAATGAACCAGGAGTTGGAGCAGTACCTATGTATGTTTGTCAACTACTGACAAACTGACTGGCCCGAATGGCTGGCAATTGCCAAATTTTCCCACAATAACAAATTCCATTTGGCTACTCGTATGTCACCCTTTTTTGCAAATTATGGATATCATCCTCGCATGGGAGTAGAACCCAGAAGGGAAGTCAAAGTACAGTCAGTAGAAGACTTTGTATCTAAGATGCAAAAGGTACAAGAGGAAGCAGAGGTGGCATTGAAGAAGGCATGTGATGATATGATGCGACACGCAGATCGTACTCAAGCACATGCTCCAGAGTACAAAGTTGGTGACTTGGTGTGGCTAAGTACCAAGGACCTAAATATTCCACAAACTTTGAGGAAACTTATGCAGAAACAAGTTGGCCCATACGTGATCTCTAAAGTGATCTCACCTAATGTGGTAGTGCTAAAATTACCCCGATCATTCAAGATTGATCCCGAGATTAATCCCGCCTACGCCCTTACTGCCCACCCACTATTCCCGGCCAACAAACTACTCCGCAACCTCCAATAATAGTAGAAGGTGCTCCAGAATACATAGTTGAAGAAATTCTAGACTCATGTCTTCGACGGAACAAATTGGAGTTCTTAATAAAGTGGAAAAACTATACCAACAAAAATAATTCATGGGAATCCAAAGAGAATTGTAAGCGAGCTCATAACGCGATCGCCCAATTCTTTAAACATAATCCGAATGCTCCGCGTCGCATTGCGAGAATGGTGTATGAGGGGATGAAATTCCGGCCTTACCAAAATTTCACAGAGGGGACAGACATAATATTTTCTCACCTGGAAGTCGAGGCATAAAAGGGGGGTAATGTTAGGAAACCACCCCATTACCTAATAAAATTTCATTTTTATTTTATTATCTCGAATTACGCTATATGACACCAAATTACACTCCACTTTGATAGCGTGAGAATTTTATAGCGTGAGAATTTTATTTCACACGCATCAATATGTACGTGCATGTATGAATGCATTGGTAACAACAATGTACAATATATGTAACATAGTATATAAACCCTAAATATATGCCTAGGGGACCCTAATTGTGTTCTCTTAGGTATTCCACCTACGTTTTCAGTGTAAAAGGCCTATCTCAACAAACTCACCTATTAATAACCCCTTGCATCAAAACCATCAATTCCCCCATCACGAGCGTGGATCCCGCCCCCTTCTTGTAGAGAGAACCCACACAGTCTTAGCTAGCAGATAGTGTGTGTCACCCTAACACCCCCAGCCATGAGTCAGGGCAGTCTGACTCGCAGTCTGTATCATTGTGTACTGGTCATTGACTCCACGAGCCCCTGGCCATGAGTCAGGTCAGTCTGACTTGCAGTGTGTATCCTCATTTACTGGGTGTCTGCTCCATGAGCCCCCACCTGCAAGTCAGGTCAGTATGACTCATGGGCTGTCACCTCATGTACTGGGGGTCTGCTTGATGAGCCCCCACCCCCAAGTCAGGTCACTATGACTCGTGGGCTGTAACATTGTTTACTGGTCGTCTGCTCAATGAGCCCCTGCCTGTGAGTCAGGTCGCCATGAGGCATGGCCCTTGACCACATGGTATAACCAGATCCAGATGCCTCTTGTTTGCCTTGTAGTTTCTCAATGGCTTCCTGGGCCTCATGTAGCACTGTACCATTACAAGGAATGAACCTCCTGAATCATCATGAAGAGAACCTGTTGCCAATGGGTAACCCTTCCAGTGTTTCCGGTTTATAGGAATTGTGGTCTCTGCTTGTTACCCAGCACGGTGCTGACCATTTTGGTTCCATCTTCCATTCCGCCTTGAATGTGAAGTCTAGGTCGCTTCTGTAGACTTGTCTGAGCTGTCCTGCTTTGAATATGACCTCTCTTGGTGCTCAGGATAAAACTTTCCTGTCAAACACCAGCTGCTGTCTGTGAGCATGTGAAGATATGTGTGCATACCCATCTAATCACTGTTGCTCTACATCACTGGGTACAGGGCACAATACCCCTGATGGGGTATTATGTAAGTATCTTGGAAGTATTCCTAATACTGTCAAGATACTAGCCCAGAAGTATGTTGCAAGTATGCTGATTGTTGATTACCATACCTCCACATTCATAACTTGTACATATTGTAACTGTATTCTGAATGTCTTGGCTAAAAAATAATACAATATTTCCTCCCTACTATCACAACAATATTAAGATACTTCTAATGGAGTATTGAAGTTAAAGATCAAAATATTTTTCAAGTACTGAGAAGGCAGTAACTTGGTGGTATTGAGGTAATTTCTTCAGTACTACCAAGATACTATCTACAATACTATCAAGATGATATCACAATACTTTGCTTGGGATATGTTAGCAATATGATGGAAAGATCTAGAAAACCTCTGTGTCAGTATGCTTGAAATATCATGGAAGTACACAAACAAAAAGAGTAGTCATGCACCCCATACCTTCACCATACTAAAGCCAGGGAATATTGGAAGTATTGAAGTGTTGTTTATTCAATACTGTCAAACCACTCTATGGGAAGTATATAAGAAGAAATTTGATAAATTGGGAAAGTATTATTAGTAAATGTCTGCACATGCAGGTCTGCTGTTGCAAGTATCTACTTCCATGTCTGAGTACCTACATGTCCACTGGCAGGTATCTACTCAGGTACTCACTTGCACATCCAAGTTGTATGTCCAAGTACTTACTCAAGTACCTGCTGGTACCTATTTGAGTACTTATTTGTATATCCAAGTACCTACCAGTGGTTATTTGAGTATTTACTTGTATGTCCAAGCAATGCCTACTAGTATCTATTTGAGTACTTACTTGTATATCCAAGTACCTACTTGATATCTACTGGTGTGTCCAGGTATGTACTCAAGTACCACTTGCACATCCAAGTACTTACTCAGGTACGTAGTACTGGCACCTATTGGAGTACTCACCTGCACTTCCTGGTACTTACTCAAGTACCTACTGTTACCTATTATTGTGATATCATCTTGATAGTATTGTAGATAGTATCTTGGTAGTACTGAAGAAATTACCTCAATACCACCAAGTTACTGCCTTCTCAGTAGTTGAAAAATATTTTGATCTTTAACTTCAATACTCCATTAGAAGTATCTTAATATTATTGTGATAGTAGGGAGGAAATATTGTATTATTTTTCAGCCAAGACATTCAGAATACAGTTACAATATGTACAAGTTACTAATGTGGAGGTATGGTAATCAACAATCAGCATACTTGCAACATACTTCTGGGCTAGTATCTTGACAGTATTAGGAATACTTCCAAGATACTTACATAATACCCCATCAGGGGTATTGTGCCCTGCACCTAGTGCATATGCCATCTGGACCTCGACTTCATCTGTTGATACTTCCTCCTCTGTTTGGTCTGCTGGTGTATGCTTTGTGTTGATCACAATGCCCAGGAGGCATTCTGGGGTGAGAACTTGAGGTTTGGAAGAATGCGGTGTGGCAGAATGCAGTTTGGAAGAATGCAGTTTGGAAGAATGCAGTTTGGAAGAATGCAGTTTGGAAGAATGCAGTTTGGAAGAATGTGGTTGTTGAGACATTCAATGGCTTCCTCACGGGGGTCAGGCCATGAAGCCGGTACATCCATTGCATCGTATTTGTCCTCCCCTAGATCTGGTGAGCACAATCTCTTCAACCTCCCCAATGGCTTTGCATTCATTCCTTCTATCAGGCCATTGATCCAGGGGGAATATCCTGGAATTATTTGTAGCTCCACATTACATGTAGCACATGCTTTGTGGATGGCATCATTGTCAAACTCATGACCTCCATCAACCATGAAGGCCTCAGGAGCTGTGAATGTGGTGCAGATGTTATTAAATGTCTTGCAAGTAGTGGCTGCTGTTGCGGATGTCTTGAATTTATCTGCCCATACATGCTGTGAGTAGACATCTGCATATAATCCAATTTTTGTAAAGCCCCCTTTTCCTTTTGGCATAGACAGGGTATCTCCGACAAGGACTTTGAATGGGTGGTGTCATGTTATGGGTTCTAGCAGTGAATGTAAGTGTTTTGGGCCATGTCCTTTGCACTTACCACAGTCCATGATTGCCTTGGTGATTGATGGGTCAAGGTGTGGGCTAGCTATCCTGTCCATCAGCACAATCTTTACGTTGTCCCTGTGAAAATGCCCTTGATTCTGGTGTATCTCCCATGCTAGTGTGACTGCCTCTGATTGTGGTATACACTCTACCCATGATTTTGCTCATGTAGATTTGGTGTCACCTATCTTCCATAGTTTGCCTTCTTGGATCATGTATCCTTCTTCTCTGTGCTTGGCTTTCTTCCATTCTCTGATACTTTTCCTGTGTTCTAGTTTGGCCAGTGCTTCTATGATATTGAGGAATACTTTTTCATTAGCAAATCAGTTTCTGAGGGCATCATAAGTGGGCAGTGACTCAATTTGGAATATGTCATTTTGAATGCCTGTTTGCACTTTCCAGTCTTCACTTACTGTCCATTTGTGGCCATCGTTCTCTTCTGTGGGTAGGTTCACATACTTCCTGCTAATGCTGTCTGCCACTGGGTTCAGGTGTCCTGGTCTGTGCTGTACATCTATGATCTGGTGTGCTAGTACTCCATCCCTCCATCAAGCATGGGTGGAGTTGAGCTTGTCATTCAGTAAATGGTCTCTGAGTGCTTGACAGTCTGTTTCCAGCTCAATGGGATAGCCCCATATGAGATCGGAGAATTTATCTAGAGAGAATTTCAGTGCAGCAAATTCTAGTAAATAAAATTTGTACTTCTCCTCTGATTCAGATGTTCACTTGCTGCTGAATGTAACTGGGTGTATGTGTGTGACCTCTTTACCATTGGGCAGGACTGCAGTGTATTGTTGTGAAAGCATGCCTGTGAAACCATACTTACAACCATCTGTGGTAACAACGAAGGGTGTGCCATCAAACTTTGGTCCTTTCAATACTGGTTCGTTGGTTAGGGCAATTTTCAGTCTCAGGAAGGCCTTCTCCTGTTCCTCTTTCCATAGGCCTAGTAGTGAGTGTCCCTTCATGGCACATTGATATGCTGCTTTCCCTTTTCCTTTGGGAAGGTCCAGGCTTCTCATTAAGTCAGTGAGAGGTTGGGCCAGTGCTGTGTAACCTTTTATCAGTGATCTAAAATAGCCTGTTAGTCCTGTGAATGCAGATAGGTTTTGTAGATCTGTGGGTCATTTCCAGTCTATGATGGCTGTTAATTCTGTAAGGTCAGGGTTGGTCCCACCCTTCCTCCAGCAAAGACAGCCTCAGTCATGAAGAAGCTTGACTTGGTTGCTGATAGGGAGAGCCCTTTCTCCCTTACCCTGGTTAGTAGTGTTCGGATGTTAGTCAGTGTTTCAGTAAAGTCGTCACCAGCCATTCCACTGTCATCTACAAACAGCTCAAAAAGTATACCTACAAGGTTGCTGAGTGCTTGAGCTGTCATTTCAGCAAAGGTTGAAGATGCACCTGTTAGTCCAAAGGGCATGCATTTGTAACAGAAGTATCCCCGTCCTTCAACATAGAAGCATACATATGGTTAGTCCTCGGGTCCTATTTCACAAGCATAGAACCCTGCTGCAAAGTCAAATGTGTTTATCCAGCGATGTCCACTCAGATGTTGTTGCTTGGCTCATATGTCTCCTTGGGGCATGGGGGGGTACCTTTGTCACCTTGTTCAGCTCCCCGAAGTCTTGACACACTTGCCACTTGGTTGGTGTCTCTACTTGTACTGTGTCTGGCTGTTCGGGATCCCTTGGGGAGAGGTCATTGAAGGCTGATGGAATTCTAGCTGTGACACATTCTTTGTTGACTCAGTGCTGCAGTTCCTCAATAGTCAGTCCTTTACCTTCATGTGCTTTCTTTGCCAAGGTGGTTGCACCACAACACTTGACATCTTTATGGTTGATTGGGATGATTATACCTGCTTCTAACATCTTGTCAAGTACACCATTGAAATATTCTGTTTGGGGCATGGTGAGTGGTCGTTGGTTTACCTTCTTTTTAAATGGTGTACCCTCTGGTATGTTCAGCTTGTGTTTGGCTCCTTCCACTACTGTTACCTCGCTCATGGATAGTGCAAAGCAGTCAGCAAACTCATGGAGTAGATTAATGGTGCTTACATGTTGCTCTTCAGTAAGGTCATCACCTATTGTGAGTTCTGCAAGCACTGCATCCACACATTCGGTTTTAAATGGGTCTGATTGTCAGGTGAATGTTGACTTATCGAGGATGCCAGGAAGTATTTTCTGCTCAGTGTTGGTGTTGGTGTCCAGTGCCTCTGTATTAATGTTCCATATGTTGTCTTTGTGGTTTGGTGCCAGATCTGGGTTATTAGTGTATTGTTAGTGAGTGGTATTTTGGTGGGGGAAGATGGTTGGGAGGCTGGATGTACTCCTTTCTGCAGTGGTCTCCCTAGTCTCTTGCGTTTTGCTGTTGTTCGGTCCTTCCATGACTTCCTTCTGTCTAAGCCATTATCTTTTCGCCACTTGATGCATTCCTCTTGTGTACATCTCTTGTTTCCTTCCTGGGTAAGTGGGTAGCTGAGCTTCTGGTGTCTCTTGCTCATGTGGATTTTCCTCTGCCTGTTCTACTATTTGTTTGTCCTTGACCAAAGGATGGTTTTTGTATTCCACTTGCTCAATTACTGTCTCATCAATTGGTTCGCTAATGCAGTTGTCATGTTGGAAGACTTGCCTCAAGAGGGACGCACACTGATCCCCCTTGAAGTTAATGCACTGGTTACTTTTGGAGTTGAGGTCCATTGTGGGTGGAGATTGTGTTCCATTTCCATACTGGTTTTGTAGTTCAGTCCAATTATCACCATTAGGAATCCTTACAGTGTTGGGATCATAGTTTGAACTTCCTCAGCAGGGGTTTACCAAATAGGGCTGACCAGGCTCCACTGCTGCTGAATACCTCAAAAGTTCCTCTGTGTGAGACATCACTGACAGTGACATCTCCACTCCAGACACCTGTTGAAGGTACAAGTCTGCCATCTGCCATGCATAAGATGCAGTTTGACCTCCCGACAGGTTCGAGATGGTGCTTGACATCCTGGAGTGCTTGTAGGTCAATTGCATTCACCATTGCACCATTGTCAAATGTGCTTTTTAGCCTTATGATTTCCCCTTGTGGGCCATGTAGTTTGATTGTGTTTAGGAAGAGTGTGGTCTTCCCCTGCTCATCCTCACTCTCCATGCTGTACAGGTCAACAATTTGTGATTCCAGTAGTGCTGAATACATGATGGTGTCTATAGTACTGCTAGAAGCAGATGGCGTTTCCTTGTCCTTGGATAGTGCCTCATCCTTTCCAAGGACTGCTCCCTTGTTCTGATGTTGTATCTGCTGGGTCACCAGTTGAACCTTCCATTCTATGCTGATGACCCTTGGCCTTTTCCCTGGCTCACCAGGAAGTTCTCAATGATGTGTTGGTCATACTCTTCTTTGGTAGACCATTGGGGGTTGTCATCATCATAGTTGATGTTATTGGTCATGGATGTCAGGCAGTTGCATTTGATGGTTGTGGCTATTGACCTCCAATATTGCTCAAGCATGGGCATCTGTGTGGGGTTGTCACAGTTGTTGCCCATGTGTCCTAGCATTCCACATCTCCCGCACTCACTGGATGCAATGGGGTTGGTGCCTGGGGAGAGCAGGTGTGGCTGGAACTTGTTCATGTTCTGCCTCAGATTGTTGGCATTCCACAGTGCGATCTGAGTATTGTACAACACTTGGCTGGCTGGTGTGTTTGGGTGGATTGGAAGGGTGAGCCACATGACATCCTCCATGCACTCTGAAGGGGGTATGTTTGGTCTGTATGCTGGTTGGTTTGGGGCTGCGCATGGGGCAAACTGGTTGCTTGTGTGGAATGTCTGTGGTTGGGCCTGGATCTATGCATTATGGGGCTGCGTTTGGAGGATGGGGAACCTTGGGGCAGGGGAGGGTGGACCCATGGTGAACCACTGAAACATGTTCATGATGTTTCTCATCGATGTGTTGCATAACTCCTGTAGTTTGTTCACTTCCTCTCATAGATTCCTTGCCTCTTTCTCCTCTTCCTTCACTTCATCAATCTGGGTGAGCATCACTGTGCAGATAGATTTGCAAAATGCAGTCCAGTCGGTGTGCGTGGATCCAATCACCTTTTGCAGGGCTTTCGGCATTGCCTTCCTGGTGCTACTGATGAGGGGGCCATCAGTGTCTGGGATTGCAGCAGCGAGTTTCTCTATCTTGTTTGCCCAAACAACATGGGCGAACTCTTCTACTCCGTGTACCTTCACCTGTGTTCCTACTTCTTCTTCTGTGATTTTGGTTTGCTCCAGTGCTGCCTGCTTCTCTTCGAGAGTTTTCACAGTGGGTGTTCTATCCAGCCATCTCATTCCAAAAGCCTGGAGCAGATGCTCCCAGGTATCCTTGTTGGTGGCAGGTGGAGCTTGAATGCTCCAGCCTCTGTGTGTTGGTGGCAGCAGTTTTCTGCAGGAAGAGGATTTTGATGGAGCCTATGAAGTCTTGGGGGTTTTCATCATCATGGTCATCATCACCCCAGAACTGTGTGATTATTTCCAGCATGGTTTCATCATCATTGTCAGGGGGCTCAGGGGTTGCAGATGTGGAGAGTTGTGGGGTTGAGGGTGGTGTGGCTGGTAGAGGACGGGGGCTGATGTGAGTTGGGCTGAGGGAGATGTCAGATATGGAGGGCACGGTGAAGGATGAGCTTATGGAGGGGGATCCAGTGGTCTCGTCAGATGCTGTGGAAGGTGCTGATGGCAGGAATCTGCCCAGGTGGTCTCAATGCATGGATTTCGCCAGTGTTGCAGCCATGAGGTGGGACATGAGGTGGTGTAAGAACAGAGCCGAAATGAAAGGGACCACTGAGAAAATGGGCTGGAACAGATAACAGATAGACAAACTGAGCAGGTAACAGTAGACCGATAGATAGAACAGAGCACACAGGTAGTAGACTGACAGTTGAGACAGGGTAACGGTAGCCATGAGGCTTAGACAGGTTGGACAGTTGGCAGTGCAGGTCGTGGAGTGCAAATCTCACTGTTGTCACCAGATGGACACAGCTGGGCTCTCAGGGTCTCATCTACTACTAGACGAGATGGTTCGGGCAGGGCTCACATCTACTACTAGATGTGAGTCGGAAGGGCAGGGACAAGCAAGGATGAGATCTCTATCTATACACACACATGTCTATCTACTAGGTCATGTGACCACTAAGGGAAATGCCAGACTCTGGCTGTGGACTCTGCTATGGACTCCACTGTGGGCTCTGCTGCCACAGTTACAACAAGCTTTTTTCATGCACTGACTATGTAAACTGTTCGACAGGGATGTTGCAGGACAATCAATGCAAGCTGGGTGGGCAACTTCTTTGGCAGAGAATGGAGTTGCACTGCACATAATCCAAGGGATTGGTCGTTGGGCATCCATGGCATGGCAGATCTACATATGCAAACACCCTGTACTGCTACAGGCTATGCTCCATGCATGAGCATCACCACCTCTGATGGCACCACTGCCCTGCTGGGCATGCAGCGCCATTCACACCTGAGCACCATGTGGTACCCATGCACTGGGTTTTTCACTTCTTCGACTTTCACAGGCTGACTTTTGCTTCTCTCTTGTGCTTTGTAAATAGCTTCTCACTGGACATACTATCAATGGACAACCCTGCATTACTGGCAGTTTTGCAAACTTTCTTCTTTCTTGTTTCTATACATTTTACAGTCGGACATGGGTATCGTGGCATGGACTTACTACCAATGGACAACTCTTTGTATCTTACACTCCTCACATCGTCACCTCATCTCCCAGACTATTCACCTTCCCCAATCATATAGGACTATAGGTGTACCTTGACAATACAAATATTATGTCAGTCATTAAGGCTGACCTTAAGGGTCGCCGAACGACTCTTTCTCCCTACTCTGTGCCCATACTGTAAACTCTTGCTCATTGGTCCAGACTAAGACGGCATTGGACAGTACCCTGACTAAACCTTATTTCCAGCAGTGGACAGTCACACCAAGGCCGGAATACCATCCAAACACAGTCACACTTGATTATAACTGATTCATCATACAAGCAAAGCCATTGTGTGTACTGCTACATGTATCTTGCATTTGAATCGGTGTTTGAAATCGGACTGCTGAGGACATTGGGCTGTTCACAGTAATGTAGATTACAGCCTCTGAGTGAACCTATATATCGGCAAAATAAGTGAAAGCCGTGGACGAATGAGAAAATTGGCTCAAGACTCCCACGCCTCATCGCACAAAAGCCTCAGGGTTTGTGTCAGTTGTTCACCTCGTAACCCCCGGTCGATCATTGTTGGAGCTATGTGATGCTGACTTATCACTCCAATGTTTCTTCTCTCTGGTATCTGGTAATGATTTTCCTTCTCCCATGGTGTCTCCCATATGGCCTATCAACAAGAGGTATGTGTATTACGATTGCAACCTATTCAAAATCGCTCATGCTTCTTACGCCCCACTCCCCACAGGCTCAATCCTTAACACCGAAAACCACATAGGCCACTCACTATCTCCACGCTCTTGGCAACAGCCACGCACGCACTATGCGTGTTACCAATACTTACGCTTCCACGAGAAGTTCACGCACCACTATGGATCCGGATGATCTACAAGACTCGGGAACACTCTTGAACTGGCTGGTATAGATTCCCATCTCATCCAAATTGTCTGCGATGAGAAAAAAGATTTTGACTCTCGTGCTTGACTCGGGGAATGACTCGGGGAACCATGGACGCACGGACCATTGGAATAGGGCTCTTTCAACACTTTTGATTGGCTCGAATCTGGACAACTTTCTATTTCTGGTTGGGATTTGGTCCTTTTTCTTGCGACTGGTTGCTGCCTGCGTTTAGAATTTCTGGCTAACTTGAGGACGCTGTACTCTCAAATTCATATTTTCTCACGCCTCGCTCTTCTGTTCTGACACCGAACGGCTATGTCAGACCATGGCACACCTCCCGTAATCCCAACCCAGTTCCAGCAATACAAGTGAGTTAGCGCCCATAAAAGTTTCTTGACTCGTATCCTTGAGTCGTATCACTAGCTCCTATGCCGAAGATCCAAAATGGCAAATCAAGTTCACCATCATATGGACCTCCATTCTCGCAGCTTCCGTTTTATTCTACGTTCCGTACCTCCTACGCCTGCGAACGCGATGGTTCACCACCTTTTTTGGCATTCGAGAAAACTCGGGAACCTTTCGCTATGAACGTGTTGGTAGTACTGAGAAGGAAGCCATTGATAAGGAGATAACGCTGCCCACGAAAAAGACTGGCAAGGTCAAAGTTTCGACCGACGTCGGCAGAGGAAGAAATACCAGACAGTGGATGACTGCAAGGCTATTCTACGGTCTCGGCGTCGTATTTTATTGGACAGTCCCTGGACTCAACCTAAGTGCCGGCCACAGTAAGTTTCCAAGTCCCATTCGAATTCTTTATCGTCATCAACCCATCTCCTCTCTCTCAAGTTTTCCTCATCGCTGGATACCTAGCGTCCGTCCTCGCCTGCATAGTGACTCAAGCACCCCTCATCAGCAACCCAAACCGCGCCGGATTCCTCGCTCTTGCCCAGCTCCCACCCATATTCCTCCTCGGCACCAAGAATTCTCTCCTCTCTCTCCTACTACCACCATCTTTTTCCTACACACGTCTTAACCCCCTACATCGCTGGGCTGGGCGCTCGATATTCCTCGCTGCCGTTATACATGGCTCGTTGTGGATCCGCAACCATCTACAGTGGAATATCCCTATCATAGGCCAGCAGAAGGAAACGAGCGGCGTTGCTGCCCTCGGTGTCTTATGCGTCCTTATGCTTGGAAGTCTCAAGTGGGTACGGTCGTGGTGCTGGGGGGTGTTTTATTGGATACAGTAACTTTCATTTCTCCACCACCACGGTATATAGTGACTGATTACAACGCAACATAGCTTCCTAGCCTTCCCATCGTTTTTCATCACGGTGTGCTACCATACAATATACGCAGCACCGTGGATAATCCCGCCTCTTGCATTTTACGCATTCGATCTCGTCATGCGACAGCTCAGGTACAGAATCAAGGATGCCCAGTTGATTAGGGTCGATAACCAAATGACTCTGGTACATATATATCTTCTTTACCTTCTCGTTAGTCCCAATCTCACACTGGCCATCACTAGATCCGCATCTCGGATGCTATGAGAGGGTTCCGTGCAGGCCAGCATCTACGTCTTCGAGTCTTCTTTGACGGGCGGGGAGTGTTCGAGTCGCACCCTTTTAGTATCATGAACGCTTCTTCTGGTTCATCGTGCTTACGAGCTAGCGATCTGGATTTATATGGTGCACCCACTTCGGCATACGATAAAAGCAGCAGAGAGTGGGGAGGAGGTATGGAAGAAACACCAGGACTTGTCCTCGGCGTGCGCGTGAGAGGTGATTGGACAAAGGCCTTGAACGAGTACGCGTTGAAGGAGTGTGAAAACGCCCAATCCTTCATACAATGTTCTCATTCGTCGTCGTCGTCAACAGCTCGTCGTCCTCTTCAGGCAGTGGTACCTGTGCAAGTGATGTTTGATGGTCCATACGGAGGCTGCACGCTGGATTTACCGAGCTATGAACGGGTGCTTCTCGTCGCTGGTGGGAGTGGGGCCACGTTTGCGGTTGGAGCGTTGGATGAGCTCGTTGCGAGTTGTTGTCTCTCAGAGGGGATGAAGGAGGGGGTGGTGAAGACGGAGAAGGTGGTGTTTGTGTGGTGCATCAAATCGTCTGGTAGGTTTCCCGTCTTTTTGGTTGTGGTTGACTTGAAGAGTTTCTGGGGCGTGGATAGCGTCGATAAAATGGATCGCACCGCTGTTAAATGCGATAGCGATGACAGCTTCCAAGCACGGGTTAGATCTGGGGATCATCGTTTATGTGACGTGTCTCTGCGTGCCGGAGGAGGTACCGGATATACCTGGGATGGAAGTTCGTATGGGCGGACGTCCGGATATGGGGAAGTTAGTTGGGAAGATGGTGGGTGGTGATGGTGACGAGGAGGGTTCCCGTACGGAGGGCAAAGGTGACGGTGCAGACGAGGGGCGGGACGTGGGACGGGACGTGGAAAGTGCACGAAGTGGACAAGGACGTGTTCGGTTTGATGGGTGTTTGGGGATGTGTGCGAGTGGACCGGCGAGTTTGACGGTGGAGGCTGCTAATGCTGTTGCGAGGTTTGGGGGGAGGGTTGGGGGGAGGGTTGGGTTGCATACGGAGGTGTTTGCGATTTGAGGGTGGAACTTTTGATTGATTGCTTTGGTGTTATCGTAAATCTCTCTACGTGTTTACGTTGTAAAAATGTCATTGATGTTTACTAGCAGCCTGCGTATGTGTAGAGCATCTCGATAACACCTTCCTTGACCGATAACGATAACGATGGAAAGGCTCACATGACAGCAAGCACTGGAGACTTGGATCATATGCAGTAGACCGCGTGACAGTGCATGATATGACTTGGTTGATTGATGAAGTTATCTGTGTATGGTAGAGCGATATCACCTCAGTCTGCGACGTGCGTATAACGGATTGAGGTGTTAGGGTATACTATACTATACTGTATATACCGTATCAGTAACAATAAGATGTATACTACAAAGGAGGAGAGAGAAATGGGGGACGAAACAAGGCAATGCACAGTTTTGCTACGAATCGAAATTCTAATGCCTTTCGACATGCAATCGACATGCTAGAATAATACAAATCTGATCTAAGTATACATACTAATGTCTCTGGGAGCGGAAGCGACTTGGTGGAATCCGGGGATCGGAAAACAAGGATTCGCAGCTGAGGACATTCCATCTTCGTCGACCGGGGGTGAGCTGAGAGCATGACTACGGAAACCCAAATGAGAAGCAAGCCTAGCCTAAGGCGCGTCGTAGTCATGAAGAAGACTCACCCATGGATCATATGTCAAGCCTTAGGAAGGCTTCTCGCAAGTCGTTGCTTCGGCTATCTGAATCGGAACTTGGTCAAACATTGGCTGGTAGTGCAAGCCTGAGTACCACATCAGTCGTTTCGGGAGAGCACCAGGAAAATCATACTTTATTTTTGGGCTTTTTGACTTTTTCAGCTTTATCACACCAATCTCAAAAGACCTATTGACGAGCAAGTATAAAAGATCTATTGGAACACGAAAAGAAACGATACAAATCTAAGAAGTGAGGTATTGCGTATTAGACACGCCGAGAAGTGGGGTATACGAAGCATGAAACGGAGAACCACAATGCGAATTCCATCCATGGATCCATAAAGGGATAAGCACGAAATAATAAACCTGTTCAAAAGAAAGTTCATCATCGAACCGCTGTCATGGTGCTGAAAGTCAAACCAAACGCACCCCTAACCCAAGCAACCTACATTCCCCTATCTATCTGATGCTAGACTCAGAGGAGCCACAGATCCAAAATCCCACAACTCAGCTCCAGTTTCGTCGACGGCACGAGAATCCACACACGGGCAGCCGCACCGCCCAATGAAAAACCCGTCGTACGAGTACTTATTCCCTCCTAGACACTGTCTCCAGATTCCATATTCGTGTTGAGGTTCGAGTCGAGGATCTTCGTAGTCGTGTGTGGGGACATCAGGGAGGAAACTCACTGAGCCATTGGCGTCAGCTTGTCGAGCTTGAACCTGAGAATGCGAGTACGAAGACGTGAGGTATGGGATGGCGGAGAGTTCTACCATGAGCCAGAGCGACTCGAGGGTTTGAGGGAGCGGGATGGCGTAGGGCAGAGATATGTCAGTGGGACGATCTTCTAACGAAAATTGAATAAGTGAATATGATCATATAATATGGGAATGTGAGGTGTGAAACGAAAAAAAGACCAGAAAGAGCGAGATTCGCCAGCATGGAATTGATACCTGGAAGAGATGTATGCGCCTGAGAGCACAGCGAGCAGGTAAAGTCAGAGTTCTCATCAAGGCCTTGGTTGCAATGTACTTGAGGACGTTCGTCGAGTTGAAGTTCCGACGGAGAGTTGTCCAAAGTCAAGCCATAGAACGAGGATCGCCCTAGTTCTTCATCCGAATCGGCAGGAGACGCAGGCGGTGGTGGAGAACTTGGTGGCAATGGTGAATATCGGATTTGAATGGGTGATGAGACCTCAAAATCAAAAGTTGGAGAGCAGGAGCGAGCAGGTGAGCTGAGAGAGCGGGTATATGCGCGTTTTCCGAGTGTTGATGTGGCATCGGAGATGGACGTGTTAGAAATTGCATCAGAACTTGGCAATATCGAGTCGTAGAATGTCGAGCAAGGTGAGCGGGGATGTTCAAGATCAGGATTATCAGCAGAATTGTCGTCCGTATTCAATTTGAGTTTCTTCTTCGGTCTCGACTTCTCCTCTTCCTCATCTTTCACAACTACAACCAACGTCGGCGGAGTCCCAATGTCAAGCTCATACGAGTCTTTCGGAATTGTGAGTCGTGCCCTCTTCGCAACCAGTCTCCGACGATACCACCAACGGTGTACAACGTCTGGCTTGAGATTTCTTGCGAGGGCCCATGCGCGGCGTGATGCAACAGAGGGAATACGTCTATCAGCAGGCCAGATGGCAGAAAGTTCGTCATAGTGAACGAGTGCCATCGGTTGGAAAGTCCTCTCGGGTTCAGCTTGTTGCGGTTCGGTTTTGATTTTCTTCCTAGTCGATGCTAGTGGCTTTTCAGGGACAGTTTCTAGCTTGGGTGCTTCGGATACTCGTTTTTCTTTTGGCTTCACAGGAGCTCCAGGTTTCCTTCGAGGGCGCGTTTTCACTATTTGGGACGTCGAGGTGTAAGTCGAATTTGCCATGATTGATCTCCGTATCAGAAAGCCAGATCAAGTAAGAAACAGTCAGTTCATAACCCAAGCTAGTCAGCTCTGAAGTCAGCTCGGGATGCAGCGCTCAGAATGTCGACCTAGACTGTAGAAACCAAGAAGAAACACGCGAGGTTGGTGGAAGATGGCAGGATAGTTTGATACAAGGACAAACAATAGCGATTATTGCGACTATGATTATTACAGCACTATTCCAAAACTTTGCACTCCCCCACCTATTCCGACGACTGCGACTGGACTGCGAGTTGTCCGACTTGATTCCGACTGAACTAGGACTGTCCGACAGTCCGATAACAGTCCGATCGGACAACAAGGAAAGTCCTAGGAGTGCAATCAGACTCCAGTCAGATTACTTCATGATAAACTCTTCAGAGTTTTGGGAATTTAAGATTGTTCCAAGGAAATTCCGAGTAAATTCCAAATGCATTCCTAGTACATTCCTAGTAAATTCCTAGTTCTAATTTACTTGTTCAGGTTGGGCAATGGCTGTGCCTGGCATGAACGAGTCCTCACGAAACATCTGGAAAACCCAATCATCAATAATATTTAGTTATTTACAATTACATTTAATTCTGCCCCTGCTCTCCAATTAACGGCGCACCACATCATTATGGAGATATCTTCAAATTATTGCCTTTTTGGGAACACTTGGTTCAGCCTGCTCTCTGGTGCATCCTCTGGCCTCTTCTACTATCTGGATGAATAGAATTTCTGTAGGCCTTGGGTGAGTTACTGCTACCTACCTCAATATACTGACTCTACATCTCTTATATAGACTCATGGACCCTTAAATGGTGTTAATTCCACTCATAACTACATGTAATCTCTGTCTATGCAGCCACTCATGGGCCCTATGAGTAACAAGGAGAATAGGAAGATTCTATCTTGTATAGGGTTGCCGAAGTTCAGTTCAGTCTGGTTCTTGGCACTTTTTGCTGAACCATGAACCGAACTTTCACTAATTTTCCAGAACTGAACTGAGAACTGAACCAAACAGGAAAGAACTGGTTCTCAACAGTTCTGTTCAGTCTGGTTCTCGGTTCAAACTGGTGAACCGAGATAAAAAATAAAAAAAGTGCTATGTACCCATTTCCGCACACCAGACCAGTGAAATACCACTCCCCCCACTTTGACATCCAAAAAAGGCAATGCTTACAAATCTTTATGAGAGGTGGCATACTTAGAATGCTCAATATCATCTTTTGAAAAAGTAAAACATTACAGAAAGTATGGTGTGGACGAGTCAGTTGGCCTACTCGCCAACTTACCCATTCACGGGAATTTGGCACAGCTTCACCATTACGCACCAGAACCAATGTGCTATCATATACATTTCCATTATCTTCAATCCATCTTTACACCTTATCACTAACTTTCCCATTGTTGTTTATAGTTTATTATCCACTTCAGATGCACCGTCTCCTTCCCTCACATGGTGCACCAACAACATTTTTCTTCATGCGTCTTCGCATCCTCGGCTCTTGCACTGACAGCATCACTGCCTTTGAGATGACATGGCTTCTCTCATCCTTATTTGTGTTATTTATCACCTTTCTTGGCAACCAAACCATCCGGCATTTGATCTGACATTGCGGACTATTGGCTAGTCAAAACCCAAATCGACGAGTGGATCAGCTAGATGATAGGGTCGAGGGACACTGATCGAGCATTCTCCATGCTTGCTGGGGCACAGGCGACGTATGTCAATAGAGAACCTTGACAGTGGTCCATTCCCTGAGCAATACCTAGCCTGTGAAGCCCTGAGAGGAGGACTCGACGACACCTCGTAGAAATCATCTGCCTCGCAAACACCACACGTATCTTGAAGAACTATCACAGCGACGATCCGGCTTCCTTTTTAGTGTACTTTCTTGTTGATTGGACCTGTCAGCGCAAGAGTATGCACGCGATTAGGAGTTTCATTAGCTTTACTACAATTTGTATATAGGTGTCCTCCCACCTTTCGAATGGAGCACCCTGTTTTACTCACAATTCACGGTCATCACTAAGTTTTCCCTCAAGTCTCAAAGTCTCTCAAGTTCTCTGCACACCAAGGTGTAGAAGTCCAAAGATAAGTTCTCAAGTTCTCAGTTTCTTAAGTCAAGGCCTCTCTGTTACATTCTCTGAAGATTTCCTATTACAAATTTCCATCCAAGTTTCAAGATCGATTGACTGATTATTCTGTTCAATGCGCTCATTTCGATGCATCTTCATAAAGTCAACACGTCACGCGATTTTGTTGATTGCATTCTCACCCGTTTATCCTCCATGCGTCTTTCTACTCGTTTTATGCTCATGCGTTATTGCACGACTTGTCGACACTCAACGAGCGTCAAGCTCATTTGATCCATCTTTCTCCTTCAACCCTCCATTCAAGCTTACCTTTGTCTTCTGTGATGCGACACTCCAGTCGACGGATCCTGAATAGACCCATCCCACTGCCACAATGGTTAGTGTTGTGATGGCTTGGCTCAGCCTGAAAGCTGCAGCTAAGGCTTAGCTTTGAGGGGCTCAGGCTTTCAAAAATCCAAGCCTGAGCTATGAAGATGGCTTCAGGCCAGCTTAGGTTGGCCTCGGCCCAAGCCATGGCTCATTGGGGTACACAAGGGCATCATGATAGTGGGCACTGCTGGTGGTGGTGGGCATGGGGGTTTGTAGCAGGGGATGCAGGTGCAACGGCAGGTTTTGATGTATGTGTGGTGGTCATTATGCTGGTAATCATCATTGTGTGGCTAAAAGTCAATAATGCAATGCCTTGTTAGTGGAAAAATGAACACAATCCAAAAAGAAACATACTTGGAATACATAAATGGCTCAGAAATGGCTATTTTTGCGTAAGAACATTCACAGCCATGGACTTCAACCATTGGAACTCCACGGTTGGGTCAGATGGGTGTAGGGCACCATTTATGAGAGGTACAAGTATGGGAGGCAGCATTGTGGGTGGTTGTGGTTGTGGTTGTGTTGCAGATGTCATGGTATGCCGTTATGTCTGTTTGAGGGAAAAATGTGATAATCTTAATTTTAGACCCCTAGTAACATCAATATCATCAGTAGTAGAAGTTAACACAGGTTCAGAAGATATGACCTACCTAAACTATGCATTCTCAAATCTTGATCATGAAAATGAGATGTGTTGACGTGTCAATCACGCAAGAAAGTTGTTGACATGGACAAATTTACAAACAAGAGTAAATACAATCATTGGTGAAATCCATTTTGAGAAGGAGTTCACATTTGAAATGTTGTTACCAAAAGCTACAGCTAATGCCATGGCTTACAGCTTTCTCACAAAGGTAAGCTACACTGTACCAAATAATACAGTCTATCGAACGCATACAGTGTATCGAATGATATGGGTTTGGTGGATGCCGTCGAACACTCTCATAGTATGTATAACATGTACTAGTATCAAATGAATACACTTTTACAATTCTTGCTTGTGATACACTATGAAGAATGTTAATATACAGATCAGAGATACCGTTGGACATGGTACTTGGCAATGGCAATAAATCAGGAATCAATAATCACCTGCAACAAATTTGCCTAGCAGTATCAGCAGTGACAGATGAATCTAGGAGATTATCAACTAACCAACTGCAAGATCAACTCCTGAGCACAAAGTGCCGATGATCATCCTAGCCCCAATCCTGCACCCATGTCATTTATCACCCATTGCTTGTCATCAGCATGTAATACAAATGGTACAGTTCATGACAGGGCTATGTCTTTTTCAAAACTTGTTCCCAATCTAACAAAAATGTCCATCATGCATTATGCATCAGCATTGTGACATTTCACATAAACACACAGCTGGCAATTCCCTGGGCATCCCCATGGGCATCCCCATGTCCATGTCTGTTACAATTTTCCTTGTAACTCATGGAACCCAACAGACCCGATGCACCCGATGATCCCCTCCAGACAGGAGGCACCCCTTGACTCATGCCTGTGGCATGCCCTTGACACCAGACAAACCTACAATGCATGCCGACAGCATGCATTTAATCCCCTTCCCATGGAAGGCACCCTTGATGCATGGTGACTCCATGCACCCGAACCCACACCCATACATGCTGTGATGCAACAGCACTTTGACATGAGGTCCGTGACATCGGACTCTCATGATTGACATGCTGCACCGCAGCACTCTGTGACATCGGATGCCTCATATAAGGCATGAGGCCTATTGTTTCTATTGTTACTTGATACACATCTACCTTTCCGATTGGACAATAAGGACCTCCCTTCTAGTATAAGTACTGTGACTTGTAGTAGGGATGTCCTTAGTTTAGATCTAGGCAATCTACAGCTTTAACTTGTGAACTCACAAACTTACTCAAAACCACTAAGGAAGCCCCTTAGTGCATGAACCTGAATGACTCTCTGCAGAAGGCCTGCTAGAGTGCACTGTCCATCTTATGTCGGATGCTCCGAGTAAGACTAGTGCCAAACGACTTGTCGAGGAAGCACCTCATCAAATGACATCGACTAGATTGAGTGGTTAAGGCTTTCCCCTTAACATAAGATCTAAACTATCTGCTGCCCCACCTACCTAGGTGTAGGCAATATGTCTCAAAACCCACCACAATGACCCGGGTTTAGACAAACCCTAGACCGACCACCAAGAGAAGCGGAACCACAGCCAGGTTCATCTTGGTACTGATACAACAGAAGACTAGTCTGTTACTCGACCCCAGCACAGCATTGGTTCTACAGATCAACTGACAGACAAAGAGGAGATTTCCTCACCAACAAAGCCTTTGAACAACCACACACACCCCCACCCAAAACATCCCCCCACTTCCTAACAGACAAAACTGACGACCTCTATAATGAGATGTCCAAACCCACCACAACCACACCCATGACGTCTGCAAAGGACATTTGAATCTGATCACCCACAGACTTCTCAGGAGAGTGGACCAAGACCACCAAATTCCTGCAGGAGATGGACCTGTATCTGCAAATCAATGACCAGGTCTACAACATGAATGACAAGAAGATCATCTTCATGCTGTCCTTCATGAATGGAGGGACAGCAGCTGCCTGGGCGCAGGCATTTGTTAACCAACACCAATCTGAGGGACTCGGAGAATATGCAGACTTCAGACAGAAGGTCCTAGAAGCCTTCTCACCAATTGACGATGCCGGAATGGCAAAGACTGAGATCAAGAATCTCAAACAAGGTTCAGGGAACCTTGAAGAATATGTGGCAAACTTCCGCATCCTGAAAGACAGGATGGGAATCACAGAAGATGCAGCCATGATTGAGTACTTCATGGACGGACTGCACCCCGAATTACTGAAGAGGGTACACATGATGGAGACAGTACCCAATACTCTTGAAGGCTGGATAAAAGCAGCTTCCAAATATGAAGGCCAATGGAAACAGGCCATGGCAATCCTGGGAAAGACCAGGCAGAACCAGAAGACAAACAAAACGACAAAGAAAGGACAGCCCTCTCTTGACATCAACTGACTGACAAACCAAGAATGTGTGGAATACCTCCGAAAGGGATTGTGTTTCATCTGCCACCAACTGGGACACCGATCATCCGACCACAGGGATGGAAAGAACTCCACTCAGATGGGGTCAGCACCCCCTCCCTACCAAAACCGCTTCACCCAGAAGAAGACTGGGGTGGACACCTACCAGAAGATCTGCATGATGCTGGATGAACTAGATGAATAAGAAAAGGAATGAGCCCTCAACCTCATGGAGGAATCGGGTTTTTAGAACAGTGGCCTGATATGATGCCAGTCACCACTGAAGTCTCCATAGGATCTGTACTTTTAGCTACCATGAATAGACAATCTATGCGCCTGTCTATTTGGGTAGCTGAGTCAGACAATGGGAAAGATGTCACAATGAACGTGCTCCTCGACTCTGGAGCAGGAGGAGTCTTTATCGACTCAAACTTCATCGAATGAGAAGGGATCAGAACATATCCCTTAGGCCATACCATCTGGGCCACAAACGTAGATGGAACCCCAAATAAGCAGGGAACGATCACAAGATACATGAAAGGGAGGCTCCACATCAATGGATGGAGCTACCCAATGGAATACCTAGTCGCTGGACTAGGCAAGGAATCAGTAATCCTGGGCCTGTCATGGCTGCAGGAGGTGAACCTGATTATTGACTGGAAGAAAGGAACCCTTGAGTTCTGAGATGAAGAACGACGGGCTCGAATCCAGCAAATCTTGGAGAAGACGAGAAGAGCTGAATGGGCCCTCCCTAATACCCTAAACCTCCCAAGGGTCAATACTGGAAGGGAGGGGCCAAACAACAAGATGGCACGAATTTGACGCATTGTGGCCAAGACAAGGCAGAGGCTCTCTGAAGAAAAAGAGAAGAACCTTGCCCGAGCCAGACTGGCCATGGCAAAAACAAGAGAAAGACTCTCTGAAGAGAAGGAGAGGAACCTTGCCCAAGCATGACTAGCCATGGCAAAGACGAAGGAAAGGCTTTACGAAAAGAAAGCCAAAGAACTGAATTCCACCCAGATAGCGGTCGCAAGGACCAGGAGCAGCAACACTCCTAAAGAAGCCAGAAACCTCCAAGCAGCACAATGTGCTGTTGCCAAGACCTGAGATGACCAGAAGAAGAAGCAACTGGAAAAGGGCAAAAACAATGAATGCGACAGGGCACGATGAATCATGCAAAAAATGAAGGAATTGCTAACCTCCACAGGGGAGGGAAGCACCAGCAAATGGAACTTGAAAATGGCACTATGAAACAGGACAAAAAACCCTCATCAGGAGATACCCCGACATGCAATTATGGAACCCCAGATTATGGTACTACCAAAACCAGAGTACTGATGCCCAGGGAGACCCCCCCTCAAGTAAAGATCAAAGAAGTACCCAACGAGGAACTACTGGCAGATACCGGCATGGAAATATTGTTGGAGCAGACTATATACGCTGCACAGTGGAAGAGACAACACGTTCCTTACAACCTACCTGGGGTTTACTTAGACTTACAGCTAGGGTTAGCAGAGGTAAGAACACTGTATTCCTACTACAGTACAGGTTCTCCTTATATACATAATAATAAGGATGTCACATGACTCAGGAATGTGTTTACCGCATGTATGCGCAGTAAGCGCAGTAACATGCGTATGCTGCATGTATTGCCTCATGTATACAGCATGCATCACTGGGACTAATTTCAACACCCCCCCTCAAACTGTACAGCGCTCTAAGCAGCTAAGTTTGAATCTCGAAAGTAATTCTGAGAGAGTCTCTAAATTTCCTGAATAGGACGGCGCCAAGGTTCTTTGTGAACATGTCAGCCGGATTATCACTTCCAGGAATGAAAATGACTGTGACTTTGTCATTTTCTATGCATTTGCGGGTGTAGTGGTAGCGAATGTCTATATGTTTGGTCCTTCTTTCCTGAACTGGATTTGATCCAATAAAGATGGATCCCTGATTATCAGCGCAGATTGGTACGCGCTTCAGTGTATATCCAAGTTCCTGGAATAAGGACTCTATCCACACTATCTGCCGACAAGTGTCGGAGAGAGCCATATATTCGGCTTCTGTGGATGACAGTGCTACAGTTTTTTGTAAACGGGACTGCCAGCACACAATGCCACTCGCCAGAGTAGCAAAGTAACCCGTTGTAGATCGGCGCTTGACAGTGTCAGCTGCCCAATCAGAATCTGTGAAGGCCTGCAGCCCCTCAGATTTCTCTCCATCATAGACTATACTGTACTTCTGGGTTCCCACCAGATAGCGCATTATGTACATTGCTTTGTCTAGATGTTCTTGGCTAGGATTAGCCGAGAATTGCAACATCTTGATTACCACATAAGCAATATCAGGTCGCGTTCCAAGCATCAGATACAATAAAGATCCGATCACAGACTGATATTTCGATCTAAGCGCCGCATTTGGCGTTGCTGTGTTCTCCGACGGTTTGTAGCCAGTCGGGAGCGGAGTGGGGGCAACTTTGGCATTTGTCATCTCGAACCTCTCGAGCACTTTGGCGAGATATTCTGTTTGATTGAGTTTGACTTTTGTAGTGGTCTGGGTGACGTGCATGCCTAAGAATTCCGTGACTTTTTCAGTAATATGGCACTCCCAATGCTTCAGGCAAGCATTCTTCTTTTCATCCACAAGTTTCTTGTTCTTGCCCGTGAACAAGCCATTGTCAACATAGACTAGCGCAATAATGATGCTGCCTGTCTTAGGATCCTTGTGTATGAAGATGCCGGCATCAGAGCTGGTGCGCACAAACCCAATGGTGCGCATAAATGCCTCTAGCTCTTTCCACCATGCTAGTGAAGCCTGTTTAAGGCCATACAATGCTCGGTGTAAGCACATTACTTTGCGCTCTTTACTCTTGAGTCTGAAACCCTCGGGTTGATCCATATAGATCTCCTCATCAAGTTTTCCATATAAAAATGCAGTTTTTACATCTAGACTGGTCATATACATGCCTTCTAGAGATGCAAGGGCAAACATGAGGCGTACAGTCTCATAGCGGACTACTGGTGAGAAAATCTCATCAAAGTCAATGCCTTCGACTTGTGAAAAGCCTTTGGCCACAAGTCTGGCTCGTTTTCTTCCGTCCGATTTCACGGAGAAAACCCATCTATTTTTGATCGTTTTCCGATCATGTGGAAGATCGACGATATCATAGACTTGTCGTCTGCGAAGAGCCTCTAACTCTTCACGACAAGCCTGTTTCCACTCAAGTTGCTGCTGCCGGGGTAGGCGCGCAATATCGTGAAATTGGTTTGGAACTAGGCTTTTTCCACTTGATGGTGTGACTGCTTTTGATAACAGCCAGCAGATAAGCTCATCTCCACCTTCCTTGGTTATCTTTTTAATATAACCTGCTTCGTCCGGTTCCCCCATTGGGTAATCATGTTCTTGATTATTGGAATCGGGCACACTCTTGTGGGGTGCCGAACTCGGTCCAGCAACCAGTTCTTGCTGTTGAGGTCATGGTCGTGTTTGGTTATGATCCGGGTTAGGGTTAGGGTTAGGGTTAGGGTTAGGGTTAGGGTTAGGGTTAGGGTTAGGGTTAGGGTTAGGGTTAGGGTTAGGGTTAGGGTTAGGGTTAGGGTTAGGGTTAGGGTTAGGGTTAGGGTTAGGGTTAGGGTTAGGGTTAGGGTTAGGGGTTAGGGTTAGGG